>JAWNMZ010000138.1:9177500-9677500 GCA_035043445.1 Drosophila silvestris
ATAGTTTTGACTGCGTTTTGGTTACCAATCCAATCCATCCATCAATCATTAAGCATGCAATACTTATATATATATATAGATTGTATATAGATTTGTATTTCGATTTATACTCACATCGTAGCATGCGTTTCCCAGATCGGCGATCTTTACCCTCACGTTGCTGTTGTTGATGAGCGATTGTATCGTGTGCGTATAGGATTGACTTTGACTCTGGCTCTGGTTCTGCGAAGGAATGGCATTGGCATTGACATTTAGTTTAGCGATTGTTGTTGATGTTGTTGTTGTTGCATTAATTGATGTCGCGATGGCTGCTGTTGTAGCTGTTGTTGTTGTTGTTATTATTGTTGATGATGAGGTTCTGTTGTCACAACTGCCAGTGTTGCAATTATTGTGAAACAGGTCTGTGCTTGCAATTGTTGGTAATGTTGTTGTTGTTGATGTTGGAGTTGTAGTTGCAGTTGTTGTTGTTGCCACGAGATGCGTGAACGAGTACGTGCACGTGCTGGTAGTGCTGCTGGGGGCTGTAGGTGGTGCATTGGCATTGGCAGTGGCAGTGGCAGTGGCATAGGCAGAGGCGGAGGCGGAGACAGGGACTGATGATGTGGATGTGGTATCAAATCTAGCTGAGGTGTTCTGTTGGCTGTGGGTGGGGCCATTGTTGCCATCGGCCGTGGGTATGTTGTTGCTGTTGTTCTGTTGTGTCGTTGACGTGCACGTGCTTTGAGTATTGGAGTTGACAGTGGTGTGGGTGGAGCAGGAGTTGGTATTGGTATTGGTATTGGAGTTGCTGACTATGGCATTGGGCAGCTGCTTTAACATATGGTGATATATTTGATATATATATATTTAGTTTTTTTTTGGTTCACACAAGGAAAGAAAAGAAGAAAAAAGAACACACGATTTTGGTTGTTTTTCTTTTCGGTGCAATGCAAGTAAAACATTCATTAGATCATTCACAGTTGGGACTTGTCCAATTGCAGCCCATCTGTGACATGTTCTAATTAAATTAAAGGATCTAAGATATGATAAGTTATACCGTTAGTAAACTTGACAACATTAAAAACATTTAATTAGCGTACAACATATCTTAGACGTTAAACATGGTAGATGTATATGTATATGGACTATGCAGCATAACGGCGATAAGCAGATGATAAGGTTATATATATATATATATAACATATAAAGCTTAAGCCAGTTGTAGCATAAGGTAAATAC
This sequence comes from Drosophila silvestris, assembly GCA_035043445.1. Classification (NCBI taxonomy): domain Eukaryota; kingdom Metazoa; phylum Arthropoda; class Insecta; order Diptera; family Drosophilidae; genus Drosophila; species Drosophila silvestris. The sequence goes on from JAWNMZ010000138.1 coordinate 9,178,719, forward strand.
ACATACATTAAACATTTAAGCAATTGATATGGTTTTGTGTGTGTGTTTTTGGCGTGTAATTCTCGTGTAATTCGGCAAAGATGTCTTAAATATAGAATGTGTCTACAGTTGCAACATAACATTTATATAGATGTAGTTTATAGGTAAGCCAACATTCCAACATGATGTACGTATGTATGGCAAATAATTAGTTGATGTAGCAATGATGATATTCGATGATGATCGACTAAACTCACTCCACATTCTACAAAAGCCCTATTCTTTGATAACATAATGAAGTTAGTTCTTCAAACTCATTGATTAGTAACGACAACTTCAAAAAGCACTTAAGAATCGAGACTGCGCCAGCACACAAAAAAGGATACTTTGTAATGAACGATGCTAAGCACTCTCCAACATACAACCACACACACACACACACACACACACACACACACACATATATATATACATATATAGAACGAACGAGCGAACTTTGAGCGAACTATGCACCTCTAGTTGCGGGGAAGGGCGGGTTTGGGGTGAAACTAAGCAAACATTACCTTTTCCGGAATTGCACTGAGACTAACGTCGTGCTCGGTAGGTGTGTCGCTGGCAATGGTGCTATTGTCACCGAGGGTGTCGGTATCAGTGTCCTCATCGCGGTCAATGGAAGACTGTGCGGATATGCCCAATATCAAAATGAAAAAAATGTCAAAGAAAAAAAACGACAATGGAAATCAATGCATCAAATCAAATTAAGAATAATTTGCCGACGTGTTGTTGTTGTTGATGTTATAGTGTTGCACACATATATATATATATATATATATACATACATACAGACATAGTGATACGTACATCACGCACATACATATGGATAGTTAGAATATGCATTGTATAATAGTAGTTCAAAAGTTTTGTGGTTTGACTTTAGTGCAAAATGTTGTTCGAACGCATCCATCGCATAATATCATCGTGGATGTTGATGAGCTGGAAAATGGTGTTGGAATCGCAGGTGGTGCGCTGTGTGTGTGGTGCACATTGGGGTTACTCACCTTGGCAGTGATTTTCTTCTCAGCACGATAACGATTGCTTAAATTCGTAGTACCACCGATTATTGGACTATCAACGCTGCCAACGCCGAGCAGACCAACGCCATTGCACTCGCTATCGCCCAGCAGGCTGGAGTATTTGGATGCCAGCGAGGAGGTGGTGTTCGAGTTGAGCGTCGACGAGGTGGTGGTGTCGTCTTTATCCAGCGATGACATGACCACGGCGGCCAACGGCGTCGATGATGTCGAGTTGTTCGCTGTACTGTTGCTGGTGTTCGTCGTCGAGCCATTCGGTTCGATCAGCGGCCACTTGGCCCGCGTCTTCGTTTGCTTCTCAATCGAGCTGACTATGGGATGGGATGGAGAAAGTCACAGATGATCAACCAACAAGAGCAGAAAATGCGATTGAGATCTTACTATATGAATCGGGAAAGTCGGCGCCCTTCACACGCAGACTGTTGATCTCATCATCGATCTGTTGATTCATTGCCGCCGCATTGTCGATAACCAGTAGAATGTTCTCGGGCTTGACGTCCGTGTGAATAATGCTGCACTTGCTGTGCAAATAGTCCAAACCCTCCAGCACCTGCTTAATGATATTGCGCACCTGGGCAATGGCCAGTCCCTGATAGTTGTTCTTCACGATCAGCTTGTAGAGACTGCAGCCCAGTGCCTCGAAGACGAGGCAGGTGTGCACACCATTCACACCACGCACCGTAAAGTGATTCATTAGTCGAACGATCCTCTCTCGCTTCACATCGAGCGGATCTGCGTCCCGTATGGCCTCCAGCAGACGAATCTCATCCGCTGCCGTCTCTATATAATGCGGTGCACTCTTCACCACCTTCAGGGCCACATACTTCTCATCCCTACAAAAAACGTGATAGGTGTTGTGACTCAAATTGCATTGGAATGCGAAGGCGTTACTCACTTTAGATCTCGACATAGCCAGACGGTGGAGAAGTGACCCCAGCCAAGTTTGCGCACAACACGAAACCGATTGTCGAATATATCGCCAATGACCACCGGATGATAGCCACCACGGCAATACTGTGAGGCATCCTCCTGCTCCTCATCGGAGCCGTAGAGGCTGCTATCCGGAGAGTCTGGATAGATTTCATCTGTGGTGCTCAGCGTGCCTCGTGGCTCCGAGCTGAAAGCAAAAAATACTTGTTAGTTGAGCTTATTTCGAAATTTTGATGTTAAATTCTAGTTTTAAATTTTATAAGCTTAAAGTAAATTTAAAGCTAAAACTGAATTGATTTGAAACCAAAACAAACCAACAGGTTAAACATAGGACTGATGAGTTCTGGGTATTTCTAAGTGATTAAACTAACTCGAATTATTTCTCATCTAAGTTTGGATAACTTTTAATCTGAACAGGTCAGCTTAGATTCAAAACTGATTAGTTTTTCATACATCTATGATCAAACTATCTAGGATCACTTTCAATCCAAACCAAATTCGCCGAACTCACGCACATCAGTGCAACCAAATCCACCTCCTCCGGTTCCGGCACCTTCACAGATGGAGAGGTCATTGCCGGGACAGTTGTGCCCACAGGTTGTGGGTGAAGAGCAGTGGGCGGCAGATTAATCGTCAAGGGTTTGTCCCTGGGCACCAAAGGATTCTCCACTATTCGTTCTCTGGGCGACAATGGCTCAAAGTTCCATGCTGGTATTCGATGTCTTTTGGGCCGCTGTGATTGCTTGCGGAGGGCAATGAGTACGGGTCCAGCCGAGACGCAGTTGCGCTTCTTGGTGAATCGCTTGCGACGTCTTTTCTCCTCCACTTCGAGCATGGCCTCGCTGGCCGCCTCCTGGGCGGCACGCTTCTCCTGCTCGGACACAAAATTGAAATCACAGCTCAGCTCTTTTGTCACATCCGTCGTTGTCGTTGTGGCTGCCGTTGCATTGATCACACTTTCCTCTGCTGCTGCTGTTGCTGGTGCTGCTGCACTGCTGCCCGGCCTCAGTTGGTGCATGAGATAGAGGAAGAGTAGCAGCAGACAAAATTGCAGTCCATACACAAAGACTTCATCCTGCGATAGTGTGTTGATAATGTGACCTAGCAGTTGGCCCACTATATTGGCATAGATTGAGAACAGCTGATAGTACTGGGCAGAGCTTTGGCTAATTAGCAGCCAGTTAGCAAGCCACAGCTCTTTCCAACGCCCGCCATTCGGTGAGGTCGCATTGGCCTCCTCCTTTGGACAAGTGGCGCCCACTTCCGAGCTGTACATCCACCAGTTGTCCATTTTAATTGATTGCATGTGTGTTAGTTAGTTCGACTACTGGCAATACGCTGTTCGCGTTCTCGCCTACATTGCAACCAGGCCCAGTAATTGTGGGGAGCGGGTGGCGTTTATTTGGTAGCTAGCAACGACCTTGACTTTCCTATGCGTTGACGGACTGCATTAGTTTTCGCATTGTTTGCACTCGTTTTACTTTCGAATTTGGCTTACATAACGCGCGCGCTTCGAGCTGGCGGACGGAGGTAAATAAATAAAATCGCGCAACGCAAAAATTTCAATTATGAACAAAAACAAAAAAGTATCTGTTTCTTATTTAGTCTGTTGTGAATTGTGGGGCTCGACAACCGTTGCGTTCGGTGGCATTTGCGAGAATATTGTTCGAACGCTTTGTCTTTTCGTCTTTTACCCATCAAATGAGCGAGCCAAAGTCAAAGAATTCAATTCGTGCCGAAGCGTTTTTCGTTTTCTGTTGTTGCTTTTATCACTACTAGCCAAATACATTTATAGGCAGCTATATGTGTACTATATATATATATATATATATATATATGTATGCGTATTTGCATATGTGTGTATGTGCAACTGAGCGGCCCCACGGTCTATAAACATGTGTTGGTTTGCTTGTATGTATATATATGTATATATGTAGTAAATGTACATATTTCTGCGTCATTATCCAATGTACTTCATCAACTCGACGGCGACGTCGTTGTTGTCGTAGCACGCGGCTGCCGGTCTTTGAATAGCGAACCAGCAATTGAGAGCGTCAAGCAACAACATCATCATCATCATCATCATCATTATCATCATCGTCATCATCATCATTATTTTCATTCTCATCATCATTGTCAGTGTTACAAATTTCTTAGGCACTGTGCCAAAAATTTGGACTCTATGGCATTGTCGAACTGATATTCTCTTTGAAACAATAATAAATTTGAACTTAAAAACTTCTCGTCCTCGTCCCTACAGGAAACACGCGACGCGATTTTTAAAGTATTTTTCTTGTTTATTTGTTATTTCTTTTGTTTAAAGTGACTAAGCAGTCTGTGTGTATTGATTTTATATTTTTTATATTTTTTTCGAGACAGTCTTTGTTGGCACTGCAAGCGTTTAAAAAACACTTGTTCCATGCATGAGTCACCCCAATGCACAAAGAGAAACACGCACCTTTTTGCATCTTGTGCGCTCACTCAAAAAAATTACTCAAATTCTCTGGCTGCCTTGCCTGCCACGTCTCTACAATATTATTATTTATAGACTTGGCAAAATAAGAAACAATAATTCGTTGTAAAAATAAGTGCAAATAAAACGCACGCGCCTTGTGCTACTGTGTGTGTGTGTGTTGTGTGTGTGTGTGTGTGCTAGCGTGACAACGTCATAGTTTACTCAAGTGCAGCATAGGTGCCAAGGGCGTACCCAGCTTTACCTGAAAGGGATGCTGCATTTTTCTAAAAAGGTGTACTTATAATTTTCTCTTAATTATTAATCTAAACCAATTTTTGTGTATGCAACGTTGAGCTGTGGGGGGGGCAGCCCCCACCGCCTGCCTCCCCCTGATAACGCCTTTGATTGGTACTATTTCTGGGTGACTGCAGGGGGCACGCGCCACGTTTGGCGTCATGAGTTGCCTTTGCGGTTAATGCAAATTAAAAACGTAAACAAAACCGAGCAACCATTAGGGTGGTCACTGCGTGGGCATATCTATGTATATATATATATATATATATATCTATATATATGTGTGGGCGGAAAAGTAAAGTTCAGCATGAGCCGCAAATATAGCAAATAATGTTCAAATGGTTATCCTATTAGCAGCCACTGCATAGTGGTGCAAGCAGACTTAGATAACATTATTTGATAAAACTCTTTCCTCATGCGTTCATTGTATACAACTAACTATTTACATCAGTTTACGATTTTTACATATATAAAAATGTTTACAGTTCTTTTTCAAGTTTCTCTCGACATGGTCAGCATTGTCAATTTATTTACAACTATTAATAGAACTTATAAGCTAAACTATTAATAGAACCTTCATGATTAATTACAATAATCTTTAGACCACATCATGACCAAAAAGGCATTGCTATAGAAAATGTAATTAAAGTCGACGTAGACTTTAATTGGACATGATCAACAGAAATATAAGAATAATAACGTTTTTGTCAGTGAGCATTTTTATAATGTTTGTTTAAATCGTATAATTCTGCTGACAGTTTTGGAAGTCTTAGAAAAATTGTGTTAATAAGACAATTGCCTTTTTTCCTATATATAATAATTTCTGTATGTGATTTGTGAACTTATCATTTCAGTTTCCACACGTTTTGCCATAACCGAACTGAAAAGCTAACCCAAAATATAATAAATATTGAAGGAATATAGTGCTGTCAATGGGACGCTTTCGTCCCACTGTGCACAGCCTGGGAATGAAAGCACTTGGCTGACCTGTCAACACTGAAATTGAGAGGTTGACTAGATGGATTTAATTGGGCTCACGCTGCGTATGCGTTATACACGAGTGTCTCAAACTGAATGATAAAAACAAAGCAATGGTTTTAGGTGGTTAGCTGGTTAGGTGGTTAGGTGGTTAGGTTGTGGCGGTTACTCACAGACTGACAAAGGGTCCTCTCAGCGCTGGCATATCGCGGCGTCGATTCAATGGCGGCGACAGTGACAACGAGAGAAAGTCCTGCTGTGCCTTGTCCTCGTCCACAATGCTCGTCGGTGTGCTGTAGATGCGTGTCGTGGGCAGATAGCCAATCTGTTGCAGAAAATCATCACGATACGACAGTTTTGTCGTTGACTGCGACGACGTGAGCGTACCCAGCGACAGTGGCTGATGTGTTCCACCCGTGCCCGATCCCGATCCCGCACCGCCACCCGCTGCATGGTGATGCAAGTGCAGATGGTGGGCGTTTGGAATCGATGTCGGCGGCGATGCGACATTAACATGATGATGCGACGATGCTGGATGGAAGTGTGGATAAGGTATAGGTGACGGTGTTGCACCACCGCCATAACCATGTCCGTGGCCATGCGATAAATACGGCGGTGCAATGATCTTGTCGTCAAAGCTACGCCGAAAACTGAATCCCTTCAGTGAGTTGCTGTAGTTGCGATGCGACAGCGGCGAGCTGCCCAAATCAATGCTGGCCGCAGGCCCCAACAGCTTCATGGTGCTCAAATAGTTGGGTGAAGCGCTGCCCGCGGGGCTCAATGTTTGAGTCGATGGCGGCTGCTTGCCACTGGCCGTTGCCGTTGCGCTGCCGAGCATGCTGAGCGCCGGCGAGGTGCGCAACTGTGGACTGCCGCTGCCGGCTGTTGTGGCCGCTGCCGCTGTGGTGCTGCACGCGGAGAGCGGTGGCGAGATGGCGCTCAGCGTTGAAATGCCGCTATCACTGCTGCATATGCCGGCCGGCAGTGTGTGCGAGTGTGTGTGCGAGTGTGAGTGTGTGTGGCTGTGTGTGTGCGTTGGCGAGATGAGATGATGCGGATGCTGTTGATGCTGATGCTTGTAGCCGCTGCCGGCGCTGCCATTGCTGCCACCACCACTTGCACCGCTGACGAGGCCGGCCATGCCGCTGCTGGGCAATACGGGAGCCAGCTTGGCAATGTGCCCGCCGCACTGTGCCTGCCTGCAGATGTGCCACAAAGAGTCGCCTCGCCTGATTGTCGACTGCTCCTCTTTTTCTTTTACTATTTCTATTTCTATTTATTTGTTTGTTTTTTCTTCGTTTTTACTATTTGTTTTGTTTGTTTGCGGCAGCTCTCCTTGGCTGCTATTTGGTTGTTGCTTGCAGGGAGTGTTCGTCGGCGGCGTTGTCGTCGTCGTCGTCGTCGTCGTCTTCGCTTTGCCTAGCAGCTACATGGCGTCGTCTTTGTCGTCTTTATCGTCGTCGGCGTCGACGTCGTCGTCGTTGTTGCCTTCGTCCACATCCTTGTTGGCCTGCCTCTAAGCACCCAGTGTGACCAAAATGTAGCCAGCCTCATTTCCATTCGGCGCCATTGGAGCGCAATTTTAAGCACTTAATTTTATGTAGCATACATTTGTGCGTAGGAAAATCAATGAAGCCCCTTTTGCCTAAAGCATTTTTAATGCATTTTAAGCAGCGTTTTTTCGTTTTTCGATCGCTTTGCTTTGTAACCCAAATTGCGCATGAAAAATTAACACACACATGCACACACAATACACTATATATATATATATATATATATGTATATATATATATACACACGCACAAGCACACACACACACACACACACACTATAAAGCACAATCAGACAAATACAAACGCGTTTCAATTTTTCCTCAGCGTTTTGGGATTTGATTTTCGATTCATGGCAATTTGAGTTGAGTTGAGTGTAGCATAGCCAGCTAGCAGTAAATTTATTAATTTCAATTCATCGAATTTGAGTTACTGTTGCACTTTAGACATTTTTCACATGACCGATTTAGCAGAATGAAAAAAAAGGAAAAAAAAATGAAAAGAATTGTAGATTCCACCTTTGATTTTCGGTAACAACTTTGCAATGCGTCGCGCACGAACTCTCCGACTGTCTATCGGTTTCTGACCCGTACAAACTCTGCAGCGAAGTTGCGCCGAGCCGCCTCCATTTACTACCCAGCCTCAGGCCGCTCTCTCTCTCTCTCTCTCTCGTTCTCTCTCAGTGGCAGCGGCAGAAAGCGCATGTGCCGGCTTTGTCGTTACTGCAAAGGCATTTGGCAAAACAAAACAAACCCAAAAGAGAGAGAGAGAGAGAGAGAGAGCCAGCTAAACGGAGCGAATAAAGCTTACTGTCCTCAGTCAGTCAGTCAGCTGTCAAAAGCTTTTCAAATACCAACTATAATAACAACAACAACAACACACTGCACACTGCCGTATTTGTTTACCAATATGAAACAACGAAAAATTTCGTTTGTATTCCTCGTTGAGCTTTCAACTGATGATAATCAAATTTTTCACACTCTTCCCGATGCACAAACAGGTGGAAAGGAGGAAAAACAAAACACCATTTTGATTTATATAGTTATTTTTATTGATTTCGGTTTCATTCTGTTTATGGCAATTTTTAATTTGAAAACAATTGTTAATTTTAAATGTAAATTTTTGGAAATGTTTTTTTGTTTGTTTTTGTTTTGTTTACTCATACGAACAATAAATACACACGCAAAACTTTAAAATGTTTTTATAATTATTTGAATTTATATATAAGTAAATATATACATATATACATTTATATAGATATATGTATATATATATATTTATTGTATGTTTGTATACATTACTTGCTGGTACTTCATAATTGATATTAATGATATAACATGCACGATATTACAGAATTTTTTTTGGGACTAATTGCATTAATTTACAAATACATATGGGGAAAACAGTTGCTCGTTATTGAATGAAATACGTGAAGAATGCAGTTCGAATGTGGAATACTTTTGTGAATAATGGGGTTCAATGTTTTAACCAATAGATTGAAATAAATAATATTACATATCGTAAGCAAATTGACAGATTCGCATTGTTCCGAATTATTTCGATTGAATTACTCATCTAACTGAACGAACAAACTCATTCGCTAATTGTAGTTCGTTTGCTTGATTCTGCCATTGAAGAACTCAGTCGTTTAGTTCTTTGAGTCCGATTATCGTTCGGTCCGATTCCGGTTCGTTTAATGCTTTCACATCGATCGTTGGCGGTTATCGATAGCTGTTGATACATTTGCTCGTTTTTTTTGGCATAAAGAAAGCGCTTATAAACACTGAAGACCATAAAAAGGGCTAACGTATTTATTGCAAGGCTCTAATTAGTATTTTGTTGGAAACCCTGAGTAATTAATTGCGCACAATAAACTCAAAGCATCTCACAATTTTAAAATGAGCTTGGGTTTAAAATGATATTCAACAAACAATATTCGCACATAAACGATCAAAAGGAGCACAAGCAATCAAAGAAATCGAACTAAAATCGGAGTTGAGCGAACTACAATCGGTCTTAAGCAAACTAAAAAAATGCACGAACTTAATGGCCGATTCGTTCATTCAGCAATCAATCTAAATCCTTGGAATGAAAAATAACGAAGAACTCAACAAATTGACTGTGCAATACTATTATTGTTATCCATGAATGGGGTACAATTTTTGCATAACATTTGGAACAATTTTGATAAAGGGGATTATATTCAATTTGTTTTGTTACAAAACTTGCAGAGTGCAAGTATTTTGTTATTGTTATTATTATTATGTTCTTTCGTCGAGTGCAATTCTATGCTGTTTAACTTGACTTATTTATTTACATTTGCAGTTAATACAATGGGTCACAGACTTATTTATTATCGAACATCGTAATTCGGCAAAATCGGGGACCCATCGTCTAACAGGAGCAACAGGTTTTTTTGAATTTTTACATACATCGTTCGTGTTTTTTTTTTGTTGTATTTTTAACAATTTAGTGTAAACTTATTTTGGAAAAATGGTTAGGCAAATTTTCACAGGTTTCGATCGCCATACGAAAGATCAGTTTAACAAACATTTACCTTAGCTAGGGGCACACAACACACACACAAATGCAAATTAAATTTAATGTGGCATATGTGGCAGACACATATACAAAAACATACTAGTTAAGCTTACAGGTTGGCTTTCATACAATCCGATGCGATTAGACAAAGGAAAATAAATTTACCTTTGCTTTGTGGCTGGTTACAATTGAATTGAATTTAATTTAATAGGCATTCTTTTTTAATAGCTTACATTTTTGCACTATTCTGTCTAAAATGGAAGTTAATAATTATTAGATACATTTTGCAGCTATATAGAGATACATAAGTATATGTATGCATATGAAAATAACACTTTAGGTAAGTATCTAAGTATCATATATATATATATTTATATTTATATATATTTGCAGATTGAATAACTACCAAAAATTGATTACGCATATCTAAATAATAATGCAATAATATTTCAACATTTTCAAGGTTATTTTAATGCGTTCTACTCTCAATTCGATTTGCATTCTTCGGCATGATGAAAATTGGATGTATGTGTGTATTATTTGTTTGTTTGTTGTTGATGAACTATCGGATTGATCGATTAAAACATGTCAGCATTTGCTTTACAATCATATTATGAATTAGAATTACATATATCTTCAAATAGCTTACAATAAATATAAGTATGTATATATTTTCTGATTTTGAACATACCAAATTTTTTAATAATAAAAAGGAATAAAAAAATGTGTGTAGCAGTTCAAAACGCTCTCATGAATTGGTTTGTCTCGCTTCAAGCATGAACCTAATATTTTTGTTTAACCATATCTAGATGTGAAGAAAGAGAAAGAGAGAGAGAGAAAAAGTATAGTGATAAATTAAAAATAAATCAAAATAATATTACTAAAAATACGCCTATTTCCAGAATGAATAAAACAAAACCAGTCAGCAAACAAATCTAAAGCGCAAATTGGCAGTGTGATCATCTAATTGTCAAACAGTTTTTAGCCGGATGAAGTTATGAATAAAACAAAATCATTGTTGAATACTAGGTGTATTTACACTGTGCAGCAAAATTCCATTCACAATTCATTGGATACACTCCATAGAAGAAGTCTCAATAACGAAAAGGATCATATACGCATTATATAGTAATCAACGCATATATATAGTAACTAGGCAGTGTTTTGATAATGCCCCATATATCTGAGATTATTATTATGTTGTTATTGCTGATTCATCGAGTATTGTGATCTCCTGTGTTTGAATGGACGTGTTATGGTTTTTCTTTTTCTTTTTATGTGGATGGATGCCACTCATTACGGAAAGTAGCCAGTGAAGTGAACCAAGGACTGGGAATGTGGCAACATTTTTTCTAGGCTCCAATTGTATGATCTATCAATCAATTCTAGACTCACAGTGTGAAAATATTAGTGTCTAAAAATATACGTTTAGATCCCTATAACTGTGCTACATATGCTACGAATGCATGTACTATATGTGTATATGTGTATATGAGCTTACTTATAGAAATCGTGTATTAATTGTTATTGTATTATATTATTATAGTATTATGTGTATTGTACTCTTGCGCACAAACAAGTGTGGGTAGCGCAAATGAGTTATAAGTGGTAGTTAGTGATTTCAGTATCAGGCTATACTGCAATATATTCAAAAGGTTACTGTGGTTTTACAATACAATATTTTTGGGATTTCGTAATTCATTTTTTTTTTTTTGTTATGTTAGGTTCTTTTAACTATATACGCAGAATTAACAACAAGTTCGATGGTCATAGACGCTTTGTTAAAGTTAAGCTTGTTATTGTACTGCTGCTAAGGGTTTTTCATGTATTTGTTTTTTGCTTTTTCTTCTTTTTTTTTCTGCTTGTAGATCTTTGCTGACTTGGATGTAGTCATGAAGATATCGATTCGTCTACTGGTTAACACAGAGCCAACTGTAATTTCGCTTATATACCTGGTGTGTATGTGGTCTGTTCTGTTGTGTTCAGCGACGTGTTCTCATTGGCAGCGACTGGAGCACCCGTGAATGGATTCACTCCAACAGCAGCATTATAAGTTGGCGGCGGCATTGCGTACACGGGCTGACCACCAGCAACGCCACCACCACCAGGCTGACCAGACTGCTGTTCGCGCGGCTGCGTAGTGACTGTTGAGCCTCCAGCACCCAGATTGATATCGTCAAGATCAGCGTCCTCCTGCAGACATGGAATTCAATTCAGATTTTAATTCAGTATATTTATTATATTATTATATGCTAATATCTATTCAGTACAGTTCAGCATTGTTTAGTCAAACGTGTTTTCGATTGGTGAGCGTATTGCATAGGAAGGAAAGCCGTTGTTTACAAAGCAAGCCATCAGTATTTATAAATGTAGTTTAAAATGCATAGAAAAACCAAAAATCAACTAAAACTACATATATATATATTTGTATATATTTGTTAATTTAGATAAAAACGTGTTTACACAGCACACAATTTTGTTAAGATACAAATTAAAAGTGAATTCATTTACCCAGTAGCAGGCCAAAAAAGATGATCACAGAGAGAGAGAATGCTCTTGTCACATTTGCTGTTGCAAACATTTCATTTAATGCGTACAATTCTTGTGTGTATTGTTTTATGTATTGCTTATGTATATTATTCAAAATTTGCGTTTGAAACTTCCAAATTTGGTTAGGATTAGGTTAGTTTGTGGATTGGCTTGAGGTTAGTTTGGGTTAGATTCTTTTTTACACGTTGCTTCTTTTTTTTTTTTGTGGATATTTGCGTTGAGATCATGCGGTACTCGTGCCGGTGTCGTTGACTATTTCTATACTTACAAGACGTGGATGCTGTCCCAGATGCGGTGGCAGATCGCTCGCCTCTCGATTGCCATTGGAGCGCTGGGCATTCACATTATCACATACACAACACATACCACATTGGATTCGGAACCGAATCGAAATCGGACATATTGTATATGCATATATATATGCGTTATAATTGAGTGTGTGAGGTTGTAGGTTGTGGGTATGATGAGTCGATCGAAAGGTGGAGTTTTATATATATTTTTTTTATTTTTGAGAAAAAATAAACAAAATTAGAAACGTAAATTTGTTGTTGTTTTCTTGTTCATATACACATACGTATATATATATATAAGGATTTACAGAAAATACAAAAAGAAAATTGAACTCAATGATTAAAGCACAAGAAAACAAGAAATCAATCTCAACGTGAGACTTGGGAGAAAGGAAAAAAAAACAAGAAAAGCAATTGTTTTGACTGATGAAAACGAAATCACACAATTTTCCATTGGTCTTTGGATTCACATAGATTTGTATTTACAAAATGCACATCAGTTTTGTTCTTCTTCATTGAATTGAAATTGTAGTGCATATTTATGTATTAGTACAGAGACTTTATTATTATTTTTGAAGCATTTGATGATTTTTATGGTGTTCATATTTATAACAAAAACGAAAGAAAAACCAAAATCAAACGAAACAAAAGTGTAATCATTGAACACAAATAAATGTTGTAAATGATCGAAACATTTTTTTTTGTATGGATGTCAAAAGTCGTGTCCAGATGCGATATTCTCGACAACTGCAACTACTGCATATATACATACTTACCTCAAACTAAGAAACAGAACATATGGCAAAGAGATCGACAGATAGATAGATAGATAGAGATATAGAGAGGCAACAATGAGTTAAATTGAACAAAACAAATCTTAAGTAAATAGGCCAATTCAAGCAATACATAACAACAGCAAAACAAATAAATAATTTCAAAAAATTAATGTAATAGCATTTATTAATCAGCCATATTTAAGCCAGCCATTAAAATGCCAGTTAAATTTATGCATTATGAAAACTACTTTTGACTAAACAATCGCCTCACAAAAATCATCAAAATGAGTTCAGTGTTTATTAGTTGTGCAGTGTCAATGTGTGTGTATGTGCGTGTGTGGGTGTATATACAAGCAGTGTGTGTGTATGTGTGTGTGTGTTCAAATCTTGTGAAATTTCTTGTTTTTCTTGTTTTTTTTTTTCTGTTTTTTGTTTGATTGACTTGATGGTTAGTAGTACTGTAGTGGAGTGGTTGGAAATTGGATGCAATCAATAACCAAATAACCAAAATCAAACATCACTCACATTCAAATGTGCATACTGATCGTGCGACTCGTTCACCGGCGGCTTGAACTTGCCACAGCAGAAGTTGCAACAGCAGCAACAGCAGCAGCAACAGCAACAGCCCGTCAGCACTGAGCAGCAAATGACCAAGGCCTAAAAAAAAACGAAAAATAGAATCAATTAACATATATATATATATATATTAGGAAAAGGGCCAATCAAATTATTTGGTATTCATGACGTACCTTTACCGCCGGCGATGTAACCACAAAATATGCATTCACATTCTCCTCACCGAACTGCTCGGCAATGTAGAGACCCAGCGAGCCATAATTATCATAAATATTGCGTTTCGTTTGGTCGCTCAATATCGAGTGTGCCCGATTGACCTCCTTGAACTGTATTGTTTTGTTGTTGTTGTTGTTGTTAATGGAAAGTGGAAACAAAATTGCAAAATGAGTGAATCAACCAAAAGATTTAATAACAAATAGTTCGTTCATTGAACTGTGGACTTTATTACCTTATCGGCAGCGTCAACATTGTCTGGATTTTTATCTGGATGGTATTTAAGTGCAAGTTTTCTATAAGTCTTCTTGATATCATCAGCTGTTGCTGTTTTAGGTAGTCCCAAGATTTCATAGAGCGAATCGCCCGATGTGCTGTAAGCAAAGAAACAAAAAGAAGAAAAAAACACCAAATGAAATGTGCAATTGAGCAAATTAACATTCATAAACCATTTACAAGTAATCACTGTGAGAATGTTTATGCATATATATGTGAAGTATTTAAATATTTGTATATACCAATTGATTACACAATGAACACAAACAAATGATACAAAACCTTTATCGCATTGACAGTTGCGGTTCGCATTCGCCTTGCGCCTCATATCTGATCGAGCGAATTATTTTACATATATACAATATATGCATTTTTTCAAGATAGGGGCGTTGGATGACTAAGCGTCCGTTCTGCCCAAATGGGTATTATTCTGAGCATTTTTCCAGCAACACGTTAAGTGCAACACGCGATAGAAATATATACATATATATATATATATATATATATTGTGTATATATAGCCCTTTGTGCCAGGGGATTTTTGTGGCATTGAGAGCTTCAGGAAGGCGCCGGGGCGGGGATGTCGCGGATGCGTACGCAACCGGGTGAATTGCAATACAAAACAAGCCAAGACGACATACCTTCCCAGCCAGACCAAAACGTATATATATATATATATATATGTGTGTAGGTGTAGGTGTGTGTGTGTGAACTGTTCTTATTGTTGTTGCTGCTGCTGCCTTTAAGCAGCTTGTGCATTATGTATGGATTTTTTAATATTTTTTTTTTTAACTAGATTGGGCCGAGTGGCTTATTGTGCTCTTAACTGCTTTGCAAATTCAAGTGCTCTGATAAGGAAAAGAAGGCAACATAATTTGCAAGACGTTGAAGCTGGCAAAGTGTGGAATATGGCAAATAGGAAAATGGCCAACTAACCCCCCCAACACACACACACACACACACTCAAGGCCAAGGACAAACAGCAAACACATGGAAAAAAAAACAATAAAAAACATGCCAACTCTGTGCGAAAATATGTCAAATTGGGGCAAAGAAATTCGATTCAGAGCATTACTCATTGCAGATTACTGTAGTTTTTTACACACACACACACGTGTATATATGCATATGTGTACTCAAGTGTTTGAGGGTCGAGAATGGGTACACGAACTACCAAAATATTTAACAACAAGGGAAGCAGTTAAAGATAACACAAATACACATACACACTAAATAACTGTATGTGTTTGAGTGTGTGTGAGTGAGAGAGCACTTGTTGTTATCAGTGTTCTATCAGGGATTCAGCAGCGTGTGCTTGTGCAATTGTTGTAGCCAACACAATATATACAAAATATGTATTAATTAAATACCGATATCTCACGAATAAATCGCACAACTATCAAAGGGAATTAGCTTAGTGCATAGCACACACACACAGACATACACACACACACACACACACACACGCAATGTGTCAAACAGCTGCATTCTTTTCTTATTTTTCTCCCTAACTGCGGTTCTTAATCCTTAGCTGAACTAAAGGAATTCAAAAAAAATTACAGCTGCTGCTGCTGCTGCTGCTACTTCTGCTGCTGCTTCTACTGCTACTACTGCTGCTGCCTCGCTGTTGTTGTTGCTGGCGGGCGCGGAAAATCAATTGAACGTCGACTGCGCTGCCGCTGCTAACGTTGGCGTTGGCAATGCGCATCTGCCGTCTCTGCAAACTGTGAGCTTGCTTGTGTATGTGTGTGCGCAGAAAGAAAAAAAAAGGGCATACGAAGAAGAAAGTCATTTGTGAAATTGTACTTACGACAGTTTTCTTTTATCCATGCCACCGCCACTCATGTTTGCAATTGTTCTGGGCACGTGCCTCTTTAATGCTCGTTGTCACAATGCTTAGCAATAAATAATTAGCACTACTTTTTTCTTTCCTTTTTTTTTTTGCACGCACTCACACACTCGGCAAACACATTTGTTATATTTGTCACGAAAATTGTAAATGACTACGGCTACTACACGGCTATAGTTATCGATTCTGACTAGTGATGGACGCGTGTCTTTCACTTTCGTCACGAGACACAGTGGCGACACAATCGATAACAGGTCTGGCAGTGAGCGATATGTTCTGGAATGACAAAATTCTATTAACACAACCAAATTACGTCTCTATAAGTTAAATGATTGCCAAAATATTAATTTCTTTTGTTGGTAAGAAACTATCGACAAGCAATCGTGACATGAGCTGTCACCTTTTCGACAGAAATTAAAAACATCAAAGTGATTACAAGAAATTTATATCCGCTACATTTGTTAATGGCAAATTGAAATATTGAAATATGGTTTGTATACGATTGGCAAAATTGGCGCATAATTCAATTGTTATCAACAATCGATTTCCATACGATATTCGTAGCAGTCTAATATACGATATGTTTAACCCGTTGCAAGTGTGACCATTCAACCGAAGAGTCCAATTAGAATGTGCCGCTCAGTGTTCAGTGTTGATTTGTCCGTTGAAATTGTCGGTTGTTTGTGGAGTGTGCGTAAGTGAATTTTTATTTTCCCAAATGCTAACCAAAATAAATAAAAAAATTCCAAAACATTTGCAATTGTTACACATTTGAATTTTATCAAACAAACTAAATCGCGCGTGCTATGTTTCTATAATTCAGCAAATTTCATCAGCTTCTACTTATTTGCATGCTCAACATCTGCGCCGCAAGCTTTCTGCCTGCAAAATTTAACGGCTCGTTTTGCAGCAGCAGCAGCAACAGGTGTCCGTCCATTAGCAGCAAATCTGTTTCTCTTTAAATTTCCCCACAATCCGCGCGATCAAAGTGTTGGAAAAGTGTTGTTGTTGTGTTTAATTAAAATGCGATGAGATCTACGATCGTTGTACGTATTTACATGCGATGCGAATGCATTTAAATGTGTCAAAGATGTGGCACTAATAAATAACAAAAAATAATATCGCACATTTGCAAAATTTCAAGTGCTATTCCTAACAAATAAAAAAGATTATATCTATTTAGTTTTCGTTTGTGCCGTTCAATTTTATGCGTATATTTTTACTGCGTGCAATTGTTTTTTGTTTTTGATTTCGTTGAAATCGCTTTTTTTGCTTTGCCCCACAGAACGTGACAAAATGGTTTAAAGCGCCAAGACAACAACAACAACAACAATAAGTGCACACATAAATATGTGTATGTAGTATGTATATGTGTATGTGTATGTGTGTTTTTGTATTTGGCAGGTGCATAAAATTAACAGAAAAAGTTTGAATTTAGTTAGGAGGCATGTTTAACGGCCTAATTCCAGCAACAAAGTCAAGTTCCGTTATGACCCACTGCATGAATGTGTGTGTGTGTGTGTGAGAGTATTTACATATGTATATGTGTATTTCTGTAGCTAGGTAAGTAACATGCCCGTGTATGTGTGCGTGTATATGTGTGTATGTTGGTTTATTTATAGCAGCATGCGCAAATTGTCTAAAGTTATAAATGTTATGCCGATATTCATATTGCAAATCCAATTAGCATTCAAGCGCAAATCAAGCCACGCAGTTTGTGCGTCGGCGTCAAAAACTTTTACCGTTACACATTTTCAATGGCCCCCCCAACCACCCTCTCCCTCCGGCCAAAAATGTGCAATTCTTATGCAATTAGTCGCAGCAATAATTCAACAATAATCCAATCGACAATAATTTAAATTTAAATTCATATGCAACGAGAAATAAATTGATAGGCGCGATAAAAATTCAACAACAACAACAGCTGCTGCTGCTGCTAAAAAAAACACGAGGCGAAAAAACAATTCAATTCAAAGCCCACAATGCAATGCAATTTTTTTCTCTTCACAATTTAAATAACAATTTACACACGCCCCAAAAACCCCCGTTCCAAAATGAGTCAGTCTCAGTCGCAGTTGCAGTCGCGTGTCGGGGCATACCGACAGCAGCAGAGGCAGCGACTGCGACAGCGTCGCTGGCAGAGCAGCATCATAAGCATGCTGCGACTGATGGCATTTCTTAAAATGTGATCGCTGCCGGTGGGAGCTGAGCAGTCGCTGTCAAACGCTGTTCATACATGGCATACATAAACGCAAAGAGAGCGAGCGAGAGATGGAGAGAGACATGCAAGCGTGCGTTTTGCATTCGAGCTGCTGGCGTCGCTGTTAGCGTCGCTGCTGCTGCTGCTGCTGTCACTGACCACACTCAACGGTTGTTGTTGTTATTATTTATTTTTTTGTTGTTGATGATAAATGGCAATTGACGTTGTTGCCAAAAAAAAAAAAAACAAAAAACAAAAAAAAATGCAAAAAGCGTAAGCAGAACGCGTGCGCATCAAATTCAAATTTGGATTCGAGAATAACGAGCACTTTGATAAGTGCTGACAGACGTCAGCGGACATATCTTTATCACGTATTAGTCGTTAAATTTAAATAAATACCAATACGTACACACCCAAATCCAATGTGCGTGTGTGTGTTTGTGTGTGTGTAAATTTAATAACGCTGATTAGCGAATGTGGGCCAAGAGATTATGCAGATTGAGCATGCTTCAGCTATGTGCTTAGCATAAGAATTGCCCGCAAATTACCCGCAAATCACTCGCAGAGCAGGTGACCCGCAGCAACCAACAAACCAACCCGTTGCGGTTAACACCTGTTATCGCACCTTTACGTGGGCCACACTTGAATTTAATTAAATTCGCATGCACATAGATGGATTTTCAATCAGTCCCCTGCCACACTCCCACCATCCCTCCCTGCTGCCACTGAGTTGGCCAACCAACAACGACTGTTAACTGGGCTTATCACGGACTAAATGCAAAACAGACAACCACACACACCACACACTATCTGAGGGCCGCCCTGTGGCTCTGTGGTTCTGCGGCTTTATTTGTGTACGACATTTTAAAAATAACCGAGCTGACATATGTTGCATTGTTGCTTATCACGACTTGACAACAACAGCAACAACATTGCATATGGCTTACCCGTTGGCACAGTTTCAGACTGGAGGCTTGGCTTTGGGGCAGGTAACTGGCGAGAGCCAAGCGGCTTGCGGCGTTTGTTTAACTAACTAGGCGGCGGGCGGTTCAAATAACATCCCATAAAAAAGGCGTTGACAAAAAAAAAATTAACATAGCCATAAAAATAAATTCGCAAGTTGACGAATACAAAAAACAAACTAGCAGGTCTGCGCTCGACAATTAGATACCCATTACCATTAATCTGAAGTGCTCTAGAATTATTTAATTATGATATTTGTGTTTGTTAATCAACAAGATAAACGACGTATTTTAAATACCATTTTATAATTTTTCCTCGGCTAAGCTAGAGAAAATATATTAACTTTTTGTTATGGCCATCTAAAGCCATGTTCTACTTTTTTTATAATCCAAAGAATTATTATTTAAATGAGTATTGCCATAAAAAATTTAAAACATTTTCCCATTTTTTTCTCTTAATTTAAAGAATTCATACAAATTAAATATAAAATGTAAATCAAAATTAGAAAATCTCCATTTTATTCTTAAGATCGCTGCCTTAAGTGAATTCATAGTTAATAAATGGCTAGTTTAACATATACGTAATTTATTTTCTTTATTTGTTCATTAAGTAGTTTGTAACTGCTTATGCCACCCGCTTAACAGAGCCAGCGAAAGCAGGGTAGCAGCGGAAAGCGGCATTTAGCGTTGGGTTAGGTCTCCATTGTCCATTAAGGCGAGCACACCTGTGGGGTGTGCATTTTCGTGGTGACGCCTCAAAATGACTTTAATACCACGAAATTAAAGTTGAAAAGGAATCATTAGTTCAACAAAGAGAAAAAGCGAGGCACAAGAAAGAAGCAATCGCAAAGGAATTAAATGAACAGAAATTAAATGAAATGAAATTGTTGCGATATCATTTCTTGTTCGGCCCAAAGTGCGAGTGTGTGTAATGATAATATTTTATGGGGTGGCTTCCACTGCCTAATGGCCACGCAAAAGCCACAGAAAAGCCGCAAAAAAACAATGCCTAAAATAGCAAAAATTACCCAAGATTTCTAGTGCCCTCTGTGTGTGGCGTGGCATGGGGCAAACGCGCTGCGGTATCTAATGGCATGATTGGCTCGTCATGCTGTGTGGGTACTTCTATTTTATGTGCTGCCATTTAATGCCCCGAGCCCAGGAACAGGAACACAAAACTGAGACTCTTACTGAGATTCTAACGTACCGTGTCAATGAACCAAGGATGCCGGGTGACAAGTGCAGCCAAATTAAGATCTTAAGCCGGCTAACAACTGAGACAAGTGCCTCGCACTGGATTTAATGCCCGATTAACCCGCATCGAGAAACGCAAAAACTTATCAGCTTTAAATCTTTAAATCACTTTTGGGTAAATGTTTTTGCTTTACTCCGTGAATATACATTATTTTATTGGAAGTATATCAACTTGATATTAGCTCATGACCACATCATATAATTAATCATACAATTATAATAATAATAATGATGTAAACACTATTTGCATATTCTTGTTATGAGGTAATTTTGTAAATATCCAATTGAACACGTAAACACATTTGTTTTGACTGCTTCTGACTGCTTCTCGCCTCAATCAATTGCTCCAATTTACGCAAAACTTTTACGTTTCCGTTTTTAAAAAAATCAGATTATGTACAACTTTATGGCTGCCATTTGCTCGCTGACTAGCTAGCCGATGATTGATTAGATTATCTGAACAACAGCATTAAAACAATAACAGCATTGGCGGCCTTTACCGGATGGGTGTATTTAAATGTTTTAATTAGCATTTTAGCAGCAAAATAGATTACAACATATCCTATAAAGTGTATAGTAAGCAGTTAGAAGTACTTTTTGCAAGTCCTATTGGGCTCGCTTTGTGAGCGGAAGAGAAGGAATTTGGCTGCCTTGTTGGGGGCGACTAGTTTAACTGTTAATGAAAGCGCAATTAACGGCAGATAAACTTTGCCGTGCGAGCTTTTGTGAAGCTTTCGCTGCCTACTTTGAGGTGCTTGGCTTTCAGCGCTTTCACTTATCAGCAGCGGCAATTTGATGATGATCATTATCAATCAGTATTTGTTATTCGAAAATGCGACAGTTCATAAATTGTAATTTATGATTTCGAAAGCATTAATGCATTGTAGTCGGAATGATATGGGTATAAAAGTATGTACCGTTATCAGCTACTTATTTAGCCCTTGAAGGCTGCCAATCGGATTTATAATGGGCTTGACTTGTACTGAAGTTTATCAGCTGCTGCTAAACAACAATGTAGCGCAATTTATATGCAATTTGTGACAGTTTCGATTTAGTGCGACTTTCAAGCGACACGCACGCAACGAGTGACAGGCCATATGAGGGCAAGGGGCAAGAGCTGAAGCGGATATCTGCTTGGTTGCAAGGACATCAAGCTATGCCCCTTTTTGTGCAAGACATAGCTGCATCTGCACAAAAGAATTTAGTTATAATAACGCGCAAAAATGCGGAAGAGAGAGAGAGAAAGACAAGAATAGTGAAAAGCACTTGGCATATGGTGCTATATAAATCCGCATCTCTGGCAACACTCCATTTTGGTGCTTTAAGTCTTAAAGTGCTCGACTGCAATCTTTTTATTTTTCTTAGACTTGTGAGCCACTCATTTGCCAAACTTTTTGTACAAGTCATGTCAGGCAGCATGTTAATAAAGAAGCTTGTTTAGTTAGGCAACATTTTCAACAAAGGCGAAGGCTACAAACAGGATACGCAAAGCAGCAAAGAATACGCCGGAGATGGATGCGTGCACGGCGTATACGCAATGTGTGCACGTGCCTTAAAACTTTTTGGACGAGAGCAGCGCTTAAATTGATTTTGAAGTAATAAATGTGTCGGAAGCCTGTCGCCTATTGATACTGCTTGCTAGTTGCTACAGGGAAAATTGACACCCCCAAAACATTCGTGATTGATGGCCACAGACAAAGGTCCTTCTTCTATTTACGGAGGCGTTTGCCTTTATTACAAGAATCCAATGTGATAGGCGCCTTGGCCGTAGGGTGAGCTGCCCCGCGTCTCCAAGAAATAGATGCCCGCGGCACTGTTGCTGCCCATGCGCTGCGTGGACCAGCGACAATCCTTGGCGCTCATCCTCTCCACGGAGCCGCATTGGGCGACTAAAAACTCATTTGCTGGCGACCACATTTCGGCGGCCAGGTTCAGGGCACGCTCATGCGAACAGACATCTGAATTGCAGCCCGGCTGCTGGTGTCCGCCATTTGGATAGTAGTCCACATCGCCCAATCTGCGTGTGGTGCCCAATCCATGGCTATTTGTGTGAATGACTTCCACGCGGCGTGCATTTCCGGCTGCAAGTTGATGCTTGAGCTGCTCACTGTCGCCACTGGGATCCAGTGCTGTGATTAGTGGCAACTGTTCGTTCAGCTGCTGTTGCACTTGCTTCGCCGCGGCACCGGCCAAATGTGCACCCGCTCCAAAGCCGATGAGCTGTTGCCGCCCCAGCGGCACATCAAACTGACGGTGCAGCATCATGAGCAGTCCACTCACGCTGGCAACAATCTCCGATTCGCTTTGGGTCTCGGCCAAGTCAACGGCAAAGAAATTACAAGCATTGCGTTCCAGCAGCGCCGTTTCCAGTATCAAATGCTCCACAGAACCATTGCTGCCCCAGCGTGGTACGGACAGACTGGGAATGGAAAAGCATATGAGAAGGGAAGACTCTCGGCTTAGTCTGGCGACCAAATGACTCACACAATTGGATCCGCTGCGTAGAAGGAGGAGCGTAGAAGGGATTCCACATCCGGATCGATGCGTTGTGGCGTATTCTGATTGCGACGCGTGTAAAGTAGATAGCCGGGACCGCTTTCAACTGCAAATTGCTGGGATTTTGTCAAAGTCTGTCTATCCATGATCTCATCTCGATGCGGATGCATTGATTGACTCACCAGCGGCAGCTGCCGTTAGGGCCAGCAGCAGGCAGCCAAGTATTACTTTAATGTGGCGCATTTTCCAATCAACTGATGTCAAAATTCATTTCGGTCCCCATTTCCCCATGCACTGCTCACTTGGCGATGACTGATTAGATTATTATTGGCCTCATCGATAAGCGCTAATTATCAAAATATCTGGACAATAACCCTAAAACAATAGCAACAATACAACTGGCTTTATTCAGTAGATAGGTGTATTTATACGTTTTGTTCATCAATTCGAAAGGAAAGTAGTCTGATGATGTCTATAAATTTGCACTGAAAGAAATATATATAAATATATATTTTTATATAAAATTACTCAGAATTTAAATAAAAATTGCATTATTTGTCAGTAATTTTGCTTAATGACCCTCAATTTTATCTTAATAAAAACCTCTGCAATCAAAAACAAAAAAAAAAGCACAGTAAATAAAAATTTGCTTTTATTCCTACAGAGGTTTTTAAAGATATTCAGTTTTATCTTAAAAACCTTTGCACTCAAAAAAAATGGTTCCAAAAGTAAAACTTGGTTTTATTAACTTAAACAAACAAAAGTCATAATTCTTAAATTTAATTACTTTTAAGAGCAAAGTTTCTGCGCACTCAAAATCATGATTTTCAATTAAATTGTACAGGAGATTTTAACGTAGAAGTAGAAAATGCTTCAAAGTAGTTGAATTAATGACGATATTTATGGAAAGCGAATTTTGGGTTAAACATTAACAATGAAAATAAAGAAGTAAAGTGAAGAATATGTATTTTTGAATAGCGAGTTCAATACTCGTATGTAATGGGCATATTTATATTATCTTATTTTTATCGAAAACTATTAAAATCGACTACCAGCAGAAGATGCAATTTTAAGTAGAAAGTATTCTAATTCGAATAAAATATACCTTCGCATAATTTAATTATATGTTTATCCATAAGACGTGCACATCTTTTGATAGGGAAATGTATTGGCTTAGGGTATGTGCTAGTCGAGCTGATTCGATGAGTGCATTATTACCTGTTGCCCAGTGTGGTTTTCACATTTTCACATTGCTCACCTGTCCGTTTGGCAGCCGCTTATAGCTTTTCCCGTTTTGTATTTCAGGCACGCCGAAATTGCGACACAAATTGTTATTTATGGCGCTTGGTGTAGTTTGTCAAATTAATCAGCATTGCACTAGAAATCGTTGTGTGCCACACTTCGCTGCCCCCACTTAATTTGCATATTGACTGTTGCAAGCAAATTGCATTTAATTGCTTGACGTATCAACTTGATGTCGTGTCGGATTCAACTGCCGGTTATTTCAACTACGAAACACTTTGCACTTTAATGAATGACAGCTTGAATGGCAAACAATTGCAGCGATGGGAATGTGCAGCTGCCACAACATCAGCTTAAAATGTGGCTAAGATAAACTCACATCTTATAGAATACAGCCCCTTAGTTGATGGCCAAGTTTCTTAATTAGTCTCTAAATAACCACATTCATATTGCTGACGGCCGCTCATAAAATAAAAGCTAAAATTTCGGTTAGCTGCTGCTGCTACAGTTGCTGCTGCTGCTGCTGCCACTGTTTGGGCCAAGTTAAGGGCGGCAAACTAGAGCGTGAAGAAGAACGCTGCGTTAAAATTGCAGATAAATTGCTTGCGAAATTGTCTGTCAAGTACAGGCGGCTTGTAGCCGAACGCAAGCAACAATTAACGGAAAGCCTTGCCCCAAGCGCTCTATCCACACCTCACCGCCCCGCCTCCCCCGGCCAACTCCGCCCACACAAACATTCCGCTTGCCGGCTCAATGGGCACGTCAAGCGATTTTGAAGCCCTCGCTAGATTTATGGACAAACGCGCGTTATTAAATGTTGCCAACGGCGTCCCATTTATAACCAGGCTAAACACTGGCCATGAGGAATATAGGGCGTAACAGTCCTTGTAGACAAGCTAACCACTCAAAATGTGTAGCAGGAGTAGCCACATAATCTACCAAAATCTTTATCGGCATCAGTTGAAATTTACTTTGGATACGTATTAAAAAATGCTCAGGATTGCTTTTGCTTATCAATTTAATGGGTATTTCCATGCTTGGCATTCTTACTACTTGAGAGTTTGTGATTAAAGTGAATTAATTACGAATTAAATATAAACGTATACAGCTATAATTATAGCCAAAACGTTACCTGCTTGTCAGATGTTTTTTCTAGAATTTAATTATTTAATTGCTTCAATGAGAAGTACAAAACAAAATATCGAGTCTATTTTGTTGTACTGCAGCAGAGTACAAATGAGTGCTGTTTAGCTTCAGATCTATTCAGCTAAAGAGTATCTCTCAGTCGAGCACACTCTGTCTAATGCTTATTAGCATAAACAGCTAACTGAAATATGCGAACATTCCCAGCTAGAAATGCCAACACGCACTGCAATAATGTGAAATGACAGACTGCGAGTCTTTAAGCCAGAGTGTGTTGTGCGCGGGTGTGAGTGTGTGTGGGAGTGTGTGGGAGTGTGTGGGAGTGTGTGGGATATTGTGGCTATTCAGGTGAAAATTTCGTAAAGCTACAAAGGGTATGGGTCAACTGTTTGCATGTTCATTGACAGCGTTCAAGTTGAGGCACTTTGTGCAGTGCCCGAAGTGTCCTTATGTCTGAGCATGTGCAAGTACAATGGGAAATTGACTTTGTTGCAAGTTTACTTCAATTGTCTGTCACCAGTTCCAGAATTGATAGCTTTGTCAACTATTGCCTATCATGACGATGTATGTGCGCTGAACGAAGGTCCAACACAGGCAAGCAACACAGAAATCATAAAAGAAATCATTTATTTCAAGAAAACTTCAAGCGCTAAAATGATTTTTCATTGTTTGTATTTCTCAAAATTAACTCATTGAGCATTGAACTCCATCTTCTTTCCACAAACCACTGCCGCTGCCCTTCTTTCGATGTGGCACATCCGGCAGATTTCCATTCAAAAATCTCGCTTGTTTGTCGAGGATGTTCAGCACGTCTAAAGTTGAGTTGCCCATTGAACCATAATAGTAAATTGTCTTTTTCTTTAGATGAATAGAAGTCATACACCAATGGACGTTGCTCATACATTTAGCATAGGAATAAAAATAATATCCATCCTGCAAATCTCAACCTTGAAACTGCAGTCCCTCGAATTACTACGGCCCTCTATGAATACGATCGATCGGTTATTAAATTTATATAGAAATCAAGAAGTCCATCGTCATTAAGTGTGCGAATGTCCTTGCGTTTAATGACGAGTCCTTAGAAATCGGGTCTTTTTTATAAAGATTTGTCCAGTTCCTGCACACCTCAGTTGCCTTGTCCGCGCTGCCAAATAAGTTAGTAATCAGTGTCTACAGTTTTAACAGCTGACGGACCAGCTTCATTGCATGATTCGACTTTTGGCACATAGGATCCCATTTCCCCATTTCCATATTTCATATTTGTGTAGTTATATTGTATCAGCATGTGTCTGAATGCCTCGATCCAAGAAATTAGATATATCGAAATATCGACATTCGGATAAATCGAAAACGAGTCGATATAATAAATTTCTGTGACAGCTGCCAGCAAGCTCGAAGTTCGAAGCTTATATCACGCATACGCATGGTGGGCTGGAATCCATCCCCAGCATAAAATCACCCAAAACTAAAAGTCGACCACAATTCACAGATGTGGACGTGTGAAAGCAGCAATCAGAAGAGTCACAGAGCCAAACAGAAACCAAACAAAGAATTTTGCTGGGTTGAGGAATGCTATCAGTGACTTTCACGTTGCTTTTTTCTTTGTTTGGTTTGAAGTAAAATAAAGTGTCGAAATCATTTTTGATGTGCGGCAATTTCTCATCAAAGTTTCATTACATCGTGGGATGGCTGATGAGCTGTGCAGCAGCTCATGTTGTCAATTGGTGGGGACATCGTCATGAACTCAACCATGTACACACTCAATTAGTGGCCAACTAATATAAAAAAGTTATAGTTTATAAAACTCTTTAGTATAGAACACTTATGCACAGACAACATTAGCTTTTTCGATTATAGAAAACATTTTAGTTAATCACATTTCATAATTATTTAATCTAGATACTAAACTATGATCAAAAAAGCATTGCTTTTGACAGTCAGCTCAAGTTTGTCGTGAAGGGAGCTGTTTCTAGTCACATAAAGTATATATATTTTTGTATTATTAGTATCATTAGCCAGGTCGATATAGCGATGCTAGACTGTCTGCTTTCATAAGAACTTGTGACTCAGACTCAGACTAAGAAGCTGTCTTTATGAATCTTGGAATATATGAAAACTTTTGCATGCAGTTAATATCTTTATATTTTATTTTGATGTCTTGTTTACCAAGTTATCTAGAATAAACTCATTACCTAGCTGTGTCCGTTATGATCCCCAAATTTGATCGAAGATTCATCGATATAAGACTGGAGTCAAAGATTGCTGTTCTATCTTCCTCTTGTATTAAATTCCAACTGTCTTCAATCGTGTCTTGGATATCTAAACAGAGCTGATGAAACACAGTATGATGAAAACATAAATATCTGCATTGCATCTACGTGTGTGTGTGTGTGTGTGGGTGTGTGAATGTGTGTAATTGTTAGATGGATGGTTTCCGTGTAATGAAATTTACAAGAAGATGCAATTATTGGTGGCTTTGACATCTCGCACACAGGAAAAACGCAGGCGGGGCGCAGAGAGAAGGCCAATGAGTGCATGTAATTGACAATAAGAGGGTGCAGAAGCTGTTGGCACAGCTAAAAGTTCAACAACAATGTTGCAGCATGCCAAAGGACCAACTAAGTACAACACTGCCTTACAACTTAATTTAAATTAGCGAAGCGACAGAGCATCCTCAAACAGCAACAGCAACAAGCCCAACCCCGACCCTTGTGGCGCGTAATGAGTATACATCGAACTGGTAATCTTCAGTGCACCGCTTCAAACCGTCATCAAGTGCAACGATATCGTGGACTGCTGCTCGGCATCCTGCTCTGTCTCTATCAGTGTGCTGGCTGTCATGCAGAAGTCTTTAAGCTGGGCTATCTCACTGGGTCGCAGCGTCGACCGGGTAACCTGGACTATCAACGACCTGGCATTACCATTTCGGGTGCCATCTCGCTTGCCGTCGCCCAGGTCAACGCCGGCAGACTGGGCACCCTGGGTCACTCACTCGAGTTCGTTGTGGCCGAGACATATGGCGATGAAGTGGCCAGCATAAGACAGACGGCCGCATTGTGGACACAGCAAGTGGCCGCCTATATAGGCCCCCAAGAGACTTGCGTTCACGAGGGTCGCATGGCGGCGGCCTTTAATCTACCAATGATATCCTATGTGGGTAGAAAATAAAAAAATATCCTTCGATTAATTACTAACATAATATATATACGAATCCCTGCAGTACTGCACACATCGAGATCCCTCCAACAAACAAGATTTTCCGACATTCGCGCGAACTCGTCCGCCGGACACACAGATATCCAAGTCAGTGGTGGCTCTGCTGTTGGCCTTTAACTGGACACAGGTGAGTTTTTTGTACCTGGACGATGTCAGCAGTCAGTACCAGGCCGTCGCGGAGACCATACTCAGCACTCTAGGCAGCGCCGGAGTTAGTGTCCGTGACATTCGCACCTGGAACACTATTTACCATCATGGATTCATGGCCAATCCGTTTGACGCGCTTGTCGAACAGACCCATGTCAATACACGCAGTAAGTGGAGACATCTTCTCGACAGATCCCCTTGATCCTAACTCTATTTCTTTGTTCTAGTCTATCTAGTTCTGGGTCACTACTACGAGCATGTGGGCTTGATGGTCAGTCTACAGCAACGAGGTCTTTTGTCGCAGGGCGAGTATTTCGTGGTTGGCATCGACATTGAGCAGTATGATTCGGCCAAGCCGGAGAAGTATCTGCGTGGCATGCTAATGGAGAAAGTGGAGCCGCTGGCGGCGCAGGCCTTTCAATCCTATCTCGGCATTGTGCCCACAGCACCCATCTCCTTTGCCACGTTCGCCAATGAGGTGAGCTCCGCTTTTGTAAACTTTATCAATATGTTTCTCTTTTACACCACACTCGGATCTCTGTTTAGGTCAACAAATATATGGAACGACCGCCATTCAATTTTCCCAATCCACTGGGCCTTTTCGGTGGTGCCAAGCAGGTTAGCCTTAAAGATCCCTTTCAGCTTTCCATTCCATGCATTATTATCTCAATTAATTTCTAGATAAGCGCCGAGGCAGCCTATCTCTACGATGCAGTTCATCTCTATGCCAATTCCCTGCTGACCGTCTTGGACTCGGGTGGCAGGCCCAAGAATAGCAGTCTCATTGTATCGGCCATTAAAGGCTCACGCTATCTAAGCGCTATGGGGTGAGTGGTCTTGGAACATATATTTGTTGGTGTAATATGAAACTAAATCTAAGCTCAACAGCTACCATGTTTATATTGATGAGAATGGAGACGCTGCCGGCAACTATACGGTATTGGCGAGAGGCACACACCGAAACAGCCACAATCAGACTGTGCTTGGTCTGCTGCCAGCTGGCACCTTTAGCCGCAGGAGCAACAACATCAACAGCAGCGATGCACTGCCCGTAAGTAAGCTGGTTGTCCATATTTCAATTCACAATTCTGCTTAAAAATACTTTTGCACTTGCACGCTTGCCCTCCAGCAGCAGCAGGTAAGCGCTTTTGGCATAGCAAACAATCAAACACACACATTGTTATCTCCACTGACCACTTGTTGTTTAATCCCCTCTCTCTCTCTCTCTGCAGGATTTAAATTTGTACCGCAACATCGACTGGGTGGCTGGTGTACGTCCAGCGGCTGCTCCCCAATGCGGTTTCGGCGG
Organism: Drosophila silvestris; assembly: GCA_035043445.1. Taxonomy (NCBI): domain Eukaryota; kingdom Metazoa; phylum Arthropoda; class Insecta; order Diptera; family Drosophilidae; genus Drosophila; species Drosophila silvestris. The sequence continues at coordinate 9,209,035 of JAWNMZ010000138.1, forward strand.
CGAGAAGTGCGTCAGTAAGTTATATGCACAACCTATCGATTCTTAGCTGGCCATTGAGAATGCCATTGATTTTTTAATTCCAGATTATACAGGGGAAATATCGGCTGGCATTGCTGGGGGTGCCTTGCTGCTGCTGGGTCTCGTCTCGCTGGTACTCTATCGCAACTGGCGCTACGAACAGGAATTGGACAGTCTGCTGTGGAAGATTGACTTTCGAGAGGTTCAGGTCCACGAAAATGAGAGGGAACAACAGAGCCAAAAACCCACCCGAGTAAGTTGTGGAAAAGGCCAGTTACGATTGGGTTGTGCAGTAATGATTGACTTACTCGGCTTCACTGCTTTATGGCTCAATATTAATATGACTTCAGGCATCTTTAAATAGTTTATAAAGTTATGTTTTATTTTTAGTATTTGCTCAAACTTTTTTATTATTACAACTTTTGGACTTGGTTCAAACTAAATTTGCTTGACTGCACTTTAACGGAGCAATAAATTTATGTAAAATATATTTTAATGGCAGCTGAGTAGTGCTCAGTGCTAAGACAACTTGAACTTCAAATCTTCATGACAAATGTTAATTTTAGTCGTTGGAATCCATCGTCTAAGCAACTATCCTGCCATTGCATGTCTGACAGAATTTCATAAATATATTGCCGCGTCGTCTTCCTTCGCAGTCCACCCATCCACTAATCCGCACCAGCCAGGTCAGTCTAAGCTCCAATCCCGACGCTGACTTTCGCTATACGACAATCTTTACGCCCATCGGACTGTACAAGGGTCAGCTGTATGCCATCAAGAAGGTGCGCAAGAAGTGCGTGGACATCACACGGGAGATGAAGAAGGAGCTGAAACTGGTGAGTAAGTGTATCAAACTGATTGTTGCACTACCAACTTCCGTAACTTTATCGAATTAGCTAAGAGACGCACGGCACGACAATGTGTGTGCCTTCATTGGTGCCTGCACAGAGCCACCGAACATCTGCATCATCAGCGAGTATTGCACTCGTGGCAGCCTTAAGGTCAGTCGGATAACTTTCGAATCTTTAGTCTGTTAGCCGTGACTAACAACCCCTATTTTTGTTTGGACATGCAGGACATACTGGAGAACGAGGACGTCAAGCTGGACAATATGTTCATTGCCTCCATGGTTGCGGATATTATACGCGTGAGTGCTGCTCTGTAACATTATACTAATGGCAACCACCCCTCCACTCAATCTTCTTCCATTCGATGTGTGTGTGTGTGTGTGTAAGCGACTGACTCCCTTTGTTGACTTCCGCAGGGCGTCATCTACTTGCACGAGTCCCCCATCCGGTTCCATGGCTCGCTGTGTACATCCAATTGCCTGGTAGACTCACGCTGGGTGGTAAAGCTGACAGACTTGGGTTTGTTTGCCTTCAAGCAGGGCATCGAAGACAACTCCACAGACTCCCAGCACATGTCGGCCAAATGTTTGAGTAAATGCCTCCATACCCCATCCCCCACTCCCTTTCAGTCCATTTGAGCTAATATTAATGCAAATTCACCTTTTAGAGCTGCTGTATCGGGCGCCCGAACTTTTAAGACAGGGTCCCTCGTCGCTGGTTATGGGCACACAGCGCGGAGATGCCTACTCCTTTGCCATAATCCTGTACGAGATGCATGTGCGACGTGGTCCATTCGGGGAGACGGGTCTGACGGCCATGCAGTGTCTGCAGAAAGTGATGCAGCCACAGGATCAAGTGCATCCGTATCGGCCCTCGCTGCAGCCCCTGGAGACGGCCTTCGACTGTGTCAGCGAGTGTTTGCGCGAGTGCTGGGCCGAACGGCCCGAGGATCGACCCGAGTTCAAGACAATCCGTGCCAAGCTTCGACCGTTGCGCAAGGGCATGAGACCGAATATCTTTGACAATATGATGGCCATGATGGAGAAGTATGCCAACAATTTGGAGGCACTTGTCGACGATCGCACCGATCAGTTGCAAGAGGAAAAGAAGAAGACTGACGCGCTGCTGCATGAGATGCTGCCGCGCTGCGTTTCCGATCAGCTGAAGAAGGGCCACAAAGTGGATCCCGAGCACTACGAACAGGTCACCATCTATTTTAGCGATATTGTCGGCTTTACGGCCATGTCCGCGGAGAGCTCTCCTCTTCAGGTAGTTGACTTTCTCAATGATCTCTACACCTGCTTCGATTCCATCATTGGCCACTACGATGTCTACAAGGTGAGTTTCTGTGCAATGCCTCTGTTTGTCTGTGTACTGGAAAACTTTCACTGCAGGTGGAAACCATTGGTGATGCGTATATGGTCGTATCTGGTCTGCCGCTGCGCAATGGGGATTTGCATGCAGCCGAGATTGCGACCATGTCACTGCATCTGCTTAGCGCCGTGTCCGAGTTTAAGATACGACATCGACCCACCAATCGGCTGTTGCTTCGCATCGGCATCCATTCGGGTCCAGTTTGTGCGGGCGTTGTGGGTCTCAAGATGCCGCGCTACTGCCTCTTTGGCGACACGGTCAACACGGCGTCGCGCATGGAGTCGAGCGGTGTACCGCTAAAGATTCACTGCAGCTGGCAGTGTCGACAGCTGCTGGAGCGACTGGGTGGCTATCATTGTCAGGAGCGTGGCATGATCTCGATGAAGGGCAAGGGGGAACAGCGCACCTATTGGCTAATGGGCGAGGATGAGGAGGCGCGTGTGCGTCGCACCTATGAGCGATCGCAGCGCCGTGGATCGCGTGCTCTCAACAAGTTCATACAGGGCACCATCAAACAGGCCCAGGAGCTGGCCAACGATTGTGGCATACGCTCCTCGCTGAAGCAAAAGAGTCTGCCACGCAACTCACTGACTCGCTCCTCCAGCCTTGAGTCGCCCAAAAAGTTGCGCTTTGCGGCTGGAAATATGCTGGAGCATCATCGCTATCACAGGTTGGATTCAAGTAGTAATGAATTAACTAAAAGGAACAAGACTAACTCTCCACGTTTTTTCTATTAGTGACGAGGCCTTGCTGGAGGTGGACTCCTACACTGGACTCCGTCGTTCGTCTGGCGGCTCAACACACTCACGCTACGAGGAGTCAACTTTGTCCTGCCAAAGCATCGAACAGCTCCAAACGCTGCAGCAGAAACAGCGACCTTTCTCCTATCCAACGGCCAATACGCCGCTGCTAATGAATCACGTTGAGGTCTAAAATCTGAGGGAATATTACCTCTATAAAAATGTATATCAGATACATATTTAGTATAAGCGCATATAACTTAATTAATAGGATAACACAAGTAGCAGAATTTTTCGTCATTATGCTTAGCCAAGTATTATTATGTGTATTGTGTGTGTTCAGCTCTTGTCCGTCGCTTTAAGTGTTGTTGCAGTGGGTGCATAATGCCACAATATTGATTATACAATGCATTATACTTAACAATGAATGCAAATAGAATATGTCCATTTAATAGTCAGCATTTGAGATCGGATCGAGTTCTCAACTTGATGTGCAATTTGTAGTATCAGCATATTGTGAGAGTGATTATAAATCTAGTCGTTGTATACAAGATAAATACGCTATAGTTTAGCCAATAGATTCATCTTAAAAATGAATAAAGATATCGCATACATACATAAAGAGAAAACTATCTTTAAACATCAATTAAAATCTTTGAAGAGTTTGGTTTGTTTTTGGTTTGCGTTTTTATTGAAAAATTGGCTTGTTGTCTTGAAGACATACTCGCTATTTTCATATTGTATGTGGTAGCTTATTACTTTCAAACTTAACATTTTTATTTTTTCATATATATGTATATATATATATATATATATATATTTGAGTTTTAAACCAATTTGTGCATTTCTGTTTTTTGTTTTTTTTTTGGGGCGGTATACGTAGGCCCCTTAACATTTGATTATCCCTATCTCTAAACTCTTGCGAAAGCCAGCTTGCAAAAATTTCAGATTGCTTGTATATAAATACGTATTACATAATAGGGAATATCAACTTGATTGCTTTTGTTTGAACTTAGTTACGCTAGTTATATATGTATATGTATTTTATATGTATGTTGTGTGTTTTACAATTATTTGTTTATTTTTATTTTCTTTTTAATTTTATTATAATTTCTTTTAATAAGCCACAAGCTTTAAAGCGCACTTCAATGCATAAAATGTAATTTTGTAAATTTTCTTCCTTTTGCAATTTCATAATCCTTTTTGCAACTCGTTTGTTTTACTTACTAATATTTATAATGTGTGCGTGTGTATTGGTTTTCTAATAAACTTTGTTTTATACAAATCTACAAACTTCAACAAGTTACTGAATAACAATTTCATACAAGTCTAGGTATGAATCTAATATATATGTGTATATAATGCTCAATTTGGTTTTTGTTTTTTTTTTTTCTATAAAAAATGCTTGCAACAATAACTCATCTACTTAAAATATGCATACAATTTTTGTCATATTTGTATATAAATAAGTTCAATGTTATTATTCGGTTATTCTTCGATTGCCAAAACAATTTGTAGGCGGTAAAAAACTAACAAATGGAGCAGTACTTCCAGTATTTTCTCTTTTTTTTTTTTGGGGAGGGGGGGCACTGATAACAAATTTGTTTATAAATATCAATACATATACATGTAAATTCGCAATATATATGTATATATATATATATATACATATACATATATATATCTGTAAATATATATATATCGGTATTTGTTAAATGCGTCTCTGAAAAAATAGTGTGCCAACAATCTTATTATATTATTACAATTTGTCAAGTTTGTCGCTTCCTAATTATTCGCTTTTGATTAATTCATTTTTGCACTCGATTAAGAAATGCTCTACAAAAATTGTTCAACAGTATTAAGCTAAAGCTAGCGATTTTTCTATAACTTCCAATATCATAAGTTTAAGAAAGTAACTAACGATTCGTGGACGATAGTAGATACCAAAGTATTTTGTAAAAACGAATTCCTTTGCTCATTTCGATTGCCGTTCAACGTAAGGTGTTTTTCAAAAGACCAAGTTGCACTATTCTCAATATATTCCGCAAAAAAATCGCTTGTAACAATTTGCCGAGTACTATGAAATGTTCAGCTGACAGTCAAACATTGACATGTGTCAAAATAAATGTTGTTTATGAATGATATTGGCAAGCCGCAAGCGCATTTTATATTTTATTGAGATGAGCTGGCGACAGGTCAAATTGGCGCAGAGATCAACTCGGTATACATTTTTTGGGGATCGGAGATGTAAGCTCTATTTTGCTATATTTCTCAAACTTTTGAATACCCCTCAAAGTTAATCAATAGTTAGATCACCCTAAGTCAGCCAAAGTGCTCCAAACGCAACAGTTACAGTTGATAGTTGTGTAGCTGAGCCTGGCCACTTCATCTGGTCTTTTTGAGCACGCTCGTCGATCTGTTGGAAGACAGAAGTGATTACATTAAACTGTGTGCAAACACTTAACACTGCTCACAACCTTCGGATGCCCTGCCGTGCCGGACTGGATGGCGGTGTGTTGCACGGCGATGGCGGTGCCGAGCCGCCCGATGAGCCACGCGACGACGCAATCGATAAGTTGGACGCACGTGGTCCTGTGCAACCCAGGTAAATGGCTGAACCCTTGTCGACTTCGCCAAGATCAACACGTGATCCGTGAATAGAGGATGGCACCGAACCTGTCACAAATAAAAACATAGCAAATCTTTCAAGTTGAATTACTCCAAATGTTTACCAGTATAGGCATGCAGACCCGCTGGACTGCTGCGGGGACGCACACCGAAACCGCTAACGGTGCTGGCACTGCGCTGCAGCGGAACTCCACCGATCTTGCTTTCACCGGCGGCCGGCTCCCGGCGATTGCCAGCGCTGCTCACGCGCTCAGTTCCACTCACAGAGTTGCCTCGCCCGCCAAACTTGTAGCTTTGACGGGAGGGAGAATGTTGGAGTTGCTGCTGAGACTGTTGCTGCTGCTGATGCTGTTGCTGTTGCTGCTGCTGTTGCTGTTGCTGCTGTTGTTGATTTCTCTGCTGGTACTGCTGCTGTTGCTGTCTCTGCTCCCTGCGTGCATCCTCAATGGCCGCTGCATACTGTGCCGCCTCACTGGACGTTGTGGCCGTTGGACTCCCAGCTGACTGCTGGTGGGCAATCTCATCTTCGGGTATGCGCTCATTGCCAACCGAACGACGCTGCAGCGGCGAGTGTTTCGGTGATGTGGGGCAGGATTGAGCAGCGACCAGAGAGAGTCCTCCACCGGCAGCACTACAAACACCCAGCGTACTTGTCGAGGTGTTCAAGTTGGAATTGGAGGATTGGGCGCGCAGCCTGGAGTGGGTGGATGCGGTCGAAGGACGGCGTCGGAAGAGACCTTTGCTGGGATCCATATTGCAGACGCCTGTATGCATTGGGTAAGCAAGGAAAGAAAACAGAATTCTGAAATTTCAAATTTCCATTTCGCTCAAATAAATATTTTTATTAGTCTAAAGCTAAAAAAGGTGAATAAATTATTTTGAGTGCCGTTTTCGACGATTCTGCTTGGCCTTGGTCGACTTTATGGCCTGTTCTTCTTCAACGTTTTTTGCCGAGTGTGTCATGTGTGCCGAGTGCCGCTCATCGTCTCCACTTGGCTGGTCCACATTCTTGACAAAACGACCAGCATTGCAATCGGCATCGTAATAGATCACATGGGGCATGAGCTCTTCACCCGAGCTGCTGCTGCGCAAATCATCATTCGAATTATCGAGATCTGTTTCGATGTCTGTCTCCAAATCGGAGGATGAGCGCTCAAAGGTGTTTGCCTTCCATCTATCAACGATAAACCTAATTGTGTAGGAAATACTTTCTTTCGCCGACCCAGAAGCCCCCACCAACCACAGAGACGCCCCCAATTGTGTAGGGTGCATTGCTCGCACCTGTTGGACACTTTTGGCCACGAGAACAGTTGCCCTCGCATATGTCCCGATTCTGCAAGAGCTCCTGGTAATTGTCCAATGCCATGCCGCATTTGACACGATCCAGCTGCTCCAAGGCTGAAGATGGGAAACGCTCTCGCAGCCGCCGTCGCTCATCGGTCAATTTGTATTGCTCAAATTCGAGTAACTGGGTCTGAAAGCCGGCATTGGGATTGGCAACTGCGCGTCCAGCGCGCACCACCTTCAACGCCTCCTTCCAGTTGAGATGCGTCGCCGTCATAATGTACGCAACAGCGACAGTCACCGAACGCGACATCCCGGCCAGACAGTGGATGAGAACATTACCCTCCCGCAGCCGGGCGGCGTGTATGAAATCATTGCACACGGAAAAGTACTGTGATAAATTTTGATCTGGCGTATCTGAGGCCATCACGCACAGATAATGCTTGTCCTGTAAGGATTGGTATTTCAATTATATTATTTAGCTTAAGCATGGAGCAGGCCTACCGCCAACAGACGCCTTGGACTGTCATGTATGGCTATGATGTGGGAAATTTTGAATCTTTCCAGCTGCTGATGATCTTTGGAGTCGCGGTAGTTGCCCACATAAAGTCCCGGCAAGACCTGTCGAAAAATCAAAAAAATACTGTTTAATAATCATATTTTTTATCTGGTGGCCAAATCGACTATTTACATTTCCCATATGCCAATTCATTATGAAAAAAATAATAGAAGAACGTTTCTGGCAGCAACTCGATAAGTATTTTGTTTATTTTGGTAATGCAAAAAGGCCTGTTTTGATTGTTGTCACTGTTTGTTGTTGCTACAGGCAAGTTGCCGTGACAACTATCTCCCAGGGTCGTCTGTCTATGGCACTAGAGATGAACAATAATGCTGAAACTGTGACTGAGTCACAGTTGTGACTGTTACTGGTGAGTGACTCGTGACTCGGTTAAGCAGTCACAGTTCCAACACATAGCACTATATATTCTAAATTATTCTAATTACCAATCCGAAGGCACTTCATTTAAAATTGTGACTAAATGTATGAGGCTATAAATTGAGGACTATCAAATATATTCATTAAAATATGGTCATTTTGTGAATCAGTATTATTAAATAAAAAATACTAGAACGAAGTAATGGAAACAATATTGTAAAGAATTCTAGGCGGGAAACGCTTTCGCCTCGAAACTTCGTTAGAATTATAGAAAAATCGACTTTGAGATGTGCGATTTGATAAACTTTGAAAGTATATTGCTATTATTAAGATAAAATCACAAATATATTGATTTACAGTTACTGATAATCGCAGGCCAACTCTAATTACATTTAATATAAATACCAAACAAAATATTTGATATGTACACGATACATTCAATGAATGTTATTCTTTATTGGCATTGCTGGCATTTTGTTCTGGTTTAGTTTGGGTAATTGGTAAGACTTACCTTGTTCATACCATTTCCCATATTGCTTCATTTAAATGTTGCGTACACCTGCCCACAATTGTCAAAGGAATTGACCAGAAATGCTGAAAGTAGACAAAAATAAATGAGAATGAGAGAATCCTTTGCTTTCTGACAAGTTTAGGGCACATTTCATTTGAAGCCAACGAAGAGGGACAAACACGTTTTGTATGTGTGTGTGTCTATTGTTTGTTGCCTGCCCCTGACAAGAGTGCAAGTGGCCAAGTGGCTGTAGTTGCAAGCTGTTGCGACTGTCATGCGACCTCATCGCTACCAAACAAACGACGTCAGCAGCAGCAGCAGCAGCAGCAGCAACAGAAGGAGCAGGAGAAGGAGCCGGAGCAGACAAACATGGCCGTAGACGTAGACAACAATGGAAGCAGCACCGCATCCGTCGCGGAAGTAAACAATCCTTGACGTTGCATCTCATTAGTGAGACAGACAGACTGACACTGTCAGGCAGACACACGCCAGGCAGACAGACAGCAGTCAACTCGAATACTCGATTGAATCCCAGAATGTCAAAGGTTATATATTTACGACGGCTTAGCCACATGTTCGTGTGCCACATTTTGTTTGGCCCTCAAAAGTAGGCAAGGTTTTGGATTATGGCTTATGGCTTATGGCTTATCGTCGGCAACAGTTGGTTGACTGCTACTGGCCCCGCTTTCTTTCTTTCCAAAACAAAAGCATGCTCATCATCATCATCAGCACCCAAAGTCAAGACACAAGCCGCCTTGACGCTGCTTTCAATGTGGCTCGGTCTGTTGCCGTTTCCCCAACCACCAACCGGTTCTGCATTTGCATTTAGCATTTACCACATTTACATAAGTCCCAACTTAAGGCAATGAGCAATACAATAGTGTTGGGGCTGGGCTTTGTTAAATTTTATACCTGTCGCAAAGTGTGTCGCCTGCTTGAAGCACTCACAAAAAGATGCCCTGAAGATAGAGCACGTGTGCCGTATTCACTTGTCGCTGCCAGCTTACCAGCTGCCAGCTGCCATTAAACAACAGTCCTTGCCACACAAATTACACTGAAATTATCGCAGTCAAGTCTTGAGCGCTGCCATCAAACCTAATTGATCAGACAAATGGCTGTTTAGCGCCTCTGCGGAAAGCATTGCCACCATTGCAGCACTCTCGAATTTTGGGGTGGCGCCTAAAAATAGTGGCTGCCTGCGCCTTTCACTTCAATTGATATGACTACGACTCACATCCCTTGTGTGTGTGTGTGTGTGTGTGTGTGTGTGTGTTGTTGCAAGTGTGCACATCTATTTGATGGCCTCTCTTAGTTTATCTATTGGCTCATCCGTTGGCCAAACACTTTTAGACCCATCGCATCGCATTTTGTCAAAGAGTTTTTATCTCAAATGTGCAGATGTGCAGATGTGTGTGTGTGTGTGTGTGTGTGTGTGCGTGTGTGTGTGTGTGTATTTATCTGTGCATGTGTGGATTAGTTTTGTCTATCTATCCAGTTTGTGGAACGCCTGCTCGCACAGAATTTAGATAAACACAGCCTTGAATTTTATGTACACAGCCCTTTTGGATTAAATTTAAATGCAGTTGCCTTAAGAAATAAATTATTTAAAAAGTAAATAACTTAAATGAATCGAAATAGCTTCTACAATTATTAAACAGCTGCTGCTTCGACTCAGGTACAAGAAAGAAAGATTAAATATGCTTGTTAATATATACCAGATATCTGTTTTAATCTGATTTTAGTCAAAAATGTTTCCATCAAATATTTGGTTTGAGGTTTCTAAGAAACATATTTCATAGTAATTCGTAATTGGTAATCATGATTACTTAAAACCAATAAGACTTCTATATATCTCTTTAGCATAGCATATATATATGTGATATATTCGTAGTTGGCCAATAAATGAAATCAAGACAAGGTTTTTAGTTGATGAGGAAGGATAATGATTATTTTGTTTAGGGAATGAGAGAATAGAAGGAAAAAGCAAGTTAGAATAGAACATCTTGATTAGATTGCTATAAAACCTAAGCTTCATTCAAGCCGGACTGCATGGGAAATGCTGATTTATTCAAAGTGTTAACAATAAATTAACTTTTACAACTCGAAGGGAAACAGAGAGACTAACGCAAATGTTTATATCAACGCGGCTGATAAGGAAAATGAGTGCATGATTTATGGGTTCAGAAATGTTTAGGTCTAAATTATAATAGCAACTGCAATTTATCGCAATCTTAATTGGACATCAAGAATGTTGCATGTCTCCTTAGGCGCAGCGGAAATGGCCACCAAATTGATCTGGCGTGGCAAGCTTAAATCAAATTGAAAATGCTGGCCATTGGCAAAATGTGGCACTTGTTCCTTTTAGGCTGCCAAACACAGCTTGCACATAGTAAACGATTAAAGCAGCCAAATTTAGGGCTTTTCTCTTTTTGTTCCTATTGCTTGGCTCGAGTTTGCTGCCAAGTTTTTTCACTCAGCTAATTGGCAAGGGGTCTTGCAGACGAATGAAATGAATATAATTTTAGGCCATTTTCTTTTGATTATTTGTCGAGATCATTAATCGTTGTTAATGACCACGTCATGTAATATAATGGAAAACAGTCTATGCATAAATTAGCCATGTTTATAACCTTGCTGCACAGTCAATAATTCGAACAAAAAAATAATAAAACATGTCGCCACATGTCGCCGCGGCATATCGCGTGGCAAGGTCCCCATATCCGGCTATAGATTCCCAACTCTTCGACCCCCAAGCTTGCAGACAATTATATCGCTTAGACATTTTACATTACCAATAAAATATATAGCACATGCAAGCGGCACGAATGACACACCTATTACACACACACACACACACACACACACACACACACACACACACACACACGAGAGAAACTCACACAGTCTAATAGAGTGGTGCAATTAAATGGGCTGGCACTTTATGACTCCATTTGCAGTAGTTGAGGCAATGTCTACACTTGACGAAAAAAATATGCTTTAAATTACAATCGCTTTAAAATCAACTTAATATTTTATATGCTTGCAGATGGTATTGAAGTGTTATCTTAACACATTTTATTATATATTATATTATATGTAAAGCCTTGAATGGAAGTTCTCAGATAAAGTAGATTTATATTCTTGGCCAGAGTTACTAGCTGATTCGGTATAGTCATCTTAGTCTATTTAAGCAAAAATCAGCTATAGCTATATGATTGCAATAAGAAATTTGAATTTTATGTAAAAACCCTCTTTGGTTTATCAAGATACACAAGAACTAAACTCGTTTTGTCTGTGTACAAATTGAGAAAACAAACCTTGCTCCTAACTACCTCCTACGCTCTTGTTAAAAGTGATTTTATAAATTTAAAAATATCATATTTAATAGTCTAAAAGTAAGCCTGCCAACGACTATATACATTTTTTCTTAATTCCGAAAATTCATAAAAATAAATAAATATCAAACAATGCACTGGTTTCTGAGATCTTTTAATATTATTAAGCTTTTCGCAATTTTGTTATGCCAGCTGCATTTCTGCATAAAATATTGGAATTCAGCATAATTTCATAATTTCTACCAGCCAATTTTTTTACGTGTACCGAAATACACCCCAAAGGATTGTTTTTTTGCGGGACTCCCCGTTTCAGAGCAGACTTTGAATGTTTGCTCGAAGCTCAACAAACTGTGCAAACTGTTGTAATAAATGTCTGCCTATATGAAAAGGGACACACAATCGGGGCACAGCCACACCAAGCACAACAATACACACACACACACACACACACAAACATAACCATAAATGTAACATTGTCATTTGCTGCGGGCTAGCAGTTTTATATGAATTGAAGAAGCGCTACCAATAAATGGCCAACAAGCCAAATAAAATGCGAGAGCCTCGAGGCGAAAAATAAAAGAATGTTTCTTACTTCCGAGACGAGACCTGTATGGAGGAGTTATGCGAGTGTGTGTGTGTGTGTGTGTGGCAGGCAGTCAGCGCCACTGTGTCTGCAGCCTGTCAAATGTCGGGATAAGTCAATGGACTGTGTAGAGTCGAGCCTATAAAAGTGGCAGCAAGAGACAAGCAGACGCCTAACCGGCAGCCGGCATCTGCCACGTGCTGCCATAAAATAGTTTATTAGCATTCAGGAAGAAAGCACTCGCTCCGCTGGATAAAAGAGCTGCTGTTATCGGAGTGTCAATCCGGGCAGCAAGATTCATTGTTATTCATTGCGATATGCGAGATGCGAGCATTGCTCAGAGTTATGTAAATATTTGCAACTCCTAAGCAAACCCAAAAACTGCTGAGCAGCAGCTGCCACAGCGCGAGCGAGTGGATGGGTGAGGGAAACCCTAACCCAGATCAAGCCAACATGTGATGGATTTAATGGGGTTTTAAAGCAAACGCAGCTAGTTAATTAACCGCATTCTTCATAAGCCCTTTTTCCATCCGGCTGCCTGCTCTCTACTTTGTACACCGGATTGGGCTCGGCCTATGTGTGTGTGTGTGTGTGTGTGTGTGTGTCTGTGTGTGTGTATGGAACGCACGAATGAACATACGCCGGACATTTAGGGCTGGCTTTGAAGGTCGTCAGCCAAATGCAAATGCAGCTGGGATAGGAGGATAGTGGCCCGGAGAGGTGGCCAAGTGTGTTAGCCCCGGTTTACATGCAGGTTAGTTATTATGAAATGAAATGGAAACTTTTGCAGGTTCAAGTTTCTCATAACGAAGCCTAATTTAAATGCATAATTTGTTGTTTTTGAGAGAGGTGCAGAGAGTAGGGGCGGTACCTGTGTGTGTGTGTGTGTGTGTGTATATGGGCTACAGAATATTAATTTGGTTTTGCATACGAAATGACAACGAAAACACAGCAAACAAAACCCAAACATTACATTTTGTGTGCAACAAGGGAAATTAAACTGAAACTGAAACTGAAACTAAGCGAAACTCGTAAAGCTGCCAATTATGAAAAATGTGCAAGACCAGCAAGAAAGAAAGGGTTAACCCAAAACATGAAACCCTAAAATTAAATATGTATAATAAACATTGGATATCTTGTAGTAAAATACAAAAACTTGATATTTTAGCCATATCAGAAAAAGGGACAAAAAATATCAGATGTAAGAAGTATAGCATGGCAAATTATCCCTTTGTGCAAACAAAAAAAAACACCCACATCAGGTGACTGGTGAAAAGTTAAGTTTGCTGTTGAGATAGAATTAAACGTGACCTGTTCAATGTAATCTCCTGGCAATCGTCAATTGTCAATCCCCAATCATCGTCATCTAAAATGGATGGCTCGCTTAGCCTGCCCGGGCAGGCACTTGAATAAGTGAAATGGATGGCACGTTTAGGGGCATTTTCACACCAAATTGGAAGCCGAGTCGAACGCAAATCACTGGACAACAAGCACACGGCACAAAGCACCCACACACAGACACACACACAGACACACACACAGACACACACACTTACACACAGGCCAAATTTAGGGGCTATGACACGGTTTTACATATTACTCATACGACACGTGTGGTAAGGGTTTGGTTTTTTTCTGGTTTCTACATCGCCGTCGATGGGCATTCAACTCAATGGATGGGGTTGGGCCACGCTAATTTTCAAGTTGCGTGCTTTGACTTGGTTTTCTTTTGGTTTTTTTGTCGTAGTACTCGTAAAAATACGCAAGGAAAAAGGGGGCAAAATGGCACAAAAATTATAATGTTTGCAAATTACGGTACACTGTAGTGTAATTTTCGAAATGTTTGGCGTCATTTGCATTACTGTCCAAGGGTTCTAGCGAAATCAATCCCAGTGGAGTGTTGCCCCCCCGCCATTTGGTTGGTCATCATAAAAATATGCGTGCAAAACGAAAAAAAAAAGGTAAAGCAATACATACAATTGTTGTTGTTGTTGGCCTCGCTGATTGCTGCTGCTGCTACTGCTGCTGCTGCTGCTGCTGCTGCTGGTGATTTTATGGCCAACTTGGCATCAACGTAGCCCCGTCGTCAATGGCGATGCATTTGGCGCGATTGCTTCACTGCTCCCACTGGCAACACAGATGAAGATGGAGACGGCAAATACGAAGAAGGAGTAGAAGTAGAAGAGCAGAAACAACAACAACAACAAGTCCCGTTGGTTGTTTCAGTCACTGCTTAACGGCTGTTGTTATATCACACACACGGAGAACGCGCGCAGACGACGGACGCAAGAAGAAACTGTGAAACTCCAACACAACAGTTTCCACAAGCGCCGACCGCAACGAGCAAATTTTGATTCAATTTTAGTTTAAAGTGTTTTTGTTTGTTGTGTTGTTACTTGTACAATTTTGTCGTATAGGGAAAAAGATAACTGGCATTTGATTGACAGTTAATTTGTTTAATCATTTTGCGTTTTTTGCAGCTTGAGAAAATGGTGTGTATTGTGGAGGAGACACGAACTTAGTAGCGACAACAACAACAACAACAACAATAAAATAACAAAATCCAACCGCAACAACGGCGCGAGAATGAAAATAAAAAGAGCTGAGACCTCCGCCGAAAATAAAAAGTAGACGAAAGCGCCAAAACGCCTCAAATGCTGGTCACACACTGAGGCCGTAACTTCAGCTCAACGCAAGCAGTGCTGCAGCAGCAGCAGCAGGAGGACATTGAGTGAAATGCCAGCCGAGGGCTATGAATGAAGCAGCAGCAGCAGCAGCATGCTCGGCATGCGCACGAACGAACTCACTCATAGTAGTAGCGCGCCAAATGGAAAGCACTCAACGCAAGCAGAATCACTCAAGACACTGTTGTGCTCTAATTCAACTCACACGCCTCTTATGCCGTTATATAATCACAATAATGGGCTACCAAGAAAAGCAGAAAAAACACAGAGAGAGAGAGAGAGAGCGACCAAAAGAGAGAGAGAGAGTGGGCGAGTTTTTGAAGCTGAACGACCGGCAAGCGTGCATTAGAAGCGCTCAGTCGAATTTCTTTTTTTGGCTGATCAAGTAGTAGTCATTCGACGTTCATTGAGCCGCACATCCACAGCCATGATCCATATTTTTAGTTTGCCGACTCATCGCGTTTAGCTCCCATTTGTGGTCATTTTTTTTGCTAAACTCAAAACACCAAAAAGGGGAAGTGAGGTTATCGCTGAATATGATACTTATCGCTAATGACTTTGTTTTAAGTGATTTATGGCTTTGAATTACATGCATTGTTCGTACATAAATGAGAATTTGATATCCGTACAAATATATTGCACTACTACTAACAATAATTTTATATACAAACATATGAAAACACAAATAAGACACCCCCCATTGCGAAAAGCTCTGCACGCCCTTGTTCTTGATAGCAGCAAAGAAGAGAAAGAGAAACGGAAAGAGAAAATAAATATTCCGAATTGGCAAAGCTTCAGTATGCAATAGAATTTCAATAGGGGCGGACTGGCTGAAATATCGGGCAAGTACTTTCAATGGAGACGAGTTACTTGAAGCGTTCCAATCGCCTATTGAATCAAAGGAATCGCCATCAATTGCTCGCCACAGTGATAAGTGAGATAATTAAAACCGTTCAATTGATGTACAAACAATCATGGACTATATATATATATATATTTATATACATTTATTTTCCTATAGTCAATTTAATATGTTTGGCACATGGCATCGGGATTGGTTGGCTATCGCCTACACTGCGCAAATTACAATCGCCGGATACGCCGCTGCAGTTTCCTATAAGCGTCAAGGAGATCTCTTGGATCGGCTCAGCGCTGGGCCTGGGCTCCATGACCGGTAACATACTCTCCGGACTTTTTCTCCATCGCATTGGTGGCCGGCTGTGTCTACTCTTTATGGCTCTGCCACACTCGGTAAGCGCATTAGCTGTATTAGCCATAATATTTTGATTCACTCAAAACTATCTGCTCACAAATTCTATTTCAGTGTCTTTGGCTGTTGGTTTACTTTGCCAAGAGTGTTGATTATCTGATTGTTGGTCGATTTTTGGCGGGTATTACCGGTGGTGGTATATATATTATACATCCCTTATTTCTAAGTGAAATATCCGATGCAAAGTAAGTACAAATCGCATAGTTTACCTACAAATAAGTAGTTGAGTGATAACTTCTAATCATTGGATATACTTTGTATGATTATCATATCCAAGTATTGTGATCTATAATGTTGTCTTTCGTTTACTCTGCAGCATTCGCGGCACTTTAGCATCGATGGTGATGCTCGCTGTGAATATTGGCATTCTTATTGGTTACATTTTGGGCACATATCTAGCCTATCACCTTATACCATTGTTAGTGTTCATCTGTCCACTTTGCTATTTTATATTGGTATTCATATATATACGTGACTCACCGATGCATCTCATACACAAGTGCAACTTTGCGGCAGCTGAGCAATCTTTCAGATACTACAGGAATATCAAGGAAGAAGAAGAAAGCTTGAGTATGATGGCAATTGGTGAATTTAATAATATTAAAGAGACGCTCACCAATGATGATAATAAGCCCCATAAAGTCGTCCTCAAGGACTTCTGTAAGTGATTAACCCAAATATTTAATTTTAATATGAAACTAATTTGAATATTTTTCTTTAGTTACTCGTGCCGCAATTAGGGGCTACGGCATGGCGGCTGTGATTGTTATTGCCAATCAGTTTAGTGGTCTTTTTACGATGCTCAACTATATGTCGGACATATTTGCCATGTCGGGCAGCAGCATGGATCCGAATACCAGCACCATTATCATTGGATCTGTGCAGATTCTGGGCGCTTATGTGAGCACAATTCTCTGCGATGTCTTTGGCCGCAAAATTCTCATGTTGGTATCCTCAGGGGGCGTGGTTGTAAGTCTGACTGCCTTTGGCTTCTTTACTCACTTTGCGGGCATTTATGATTTGACCGATTGGGGTTGGGTGCCCGTCGCCATTATGTCCATGGATATATTTTTGGGCAACATTGGCCTGATCAGCTGCCTCTTTGTGCTGATGGTCGAAATGTTTCCACTTAAGGTACGCTTTCTTCCAGCATTTTCTTTTATTTTTCTAGTTTTTTCGTTTACTTATTATTTGATTTTTCAGATACGCGCCAGAGCCACATCTATTGCGATTGTTGTGTGCAGCTCGCTGGTGTTTCTGATGCTGAATATTTTCCCACTGTGCATGGCCAAGTGGGGTCTCCCAGCCACGTTGTGGTCATGTGCGGGCATTACGGCCATTTGTTTCTTTTGCTTTTTGTTCTTCTTGAAAGAGACCAAGGGAAAGTCAATGCTAGATGACTAAAATAAAAGACACAATTTTAATTATTAAGTAGAAAACATTTAGTTTATATTAAAATTAAGACAAGATATAGAAACGCAATTCAAATCCCCCCTCCCCCGCTCCATCTTGCAAACACATACACACACTTTTGTAAATATATTGAAAATTTAATTTTGAATTATTTCAGTATAATATGCTCAGCTGCCTCTGTTGTAGAACTTACTGTTGTTGTTGTTGTTGTTGTTGTTGCCTACGCCTGAAATGATTTGGAAAATACAACGAACGCAAATAGCGGCAACAGCACAGAACACTGTTGTGTGGGCGCGCCAGTGACCAGGCTATATCTATGGATATATAAACACATATATACATTTATATACATATATATATATATACACATACACATCTTGTACAAATTTAGTAAATATGCCTTTTCATGAAATGCGACAGTCGCTGACGCATATTTGTGGCCCAGTAAATTTCGTAAACAGCTGCTCAAAATGCTGTTCTGTAAAGTCAATTATTTTGTTAAATACAGCTAGAAGCACACCACAAGATAAAAGACAACAAATACTTATCTATCGATAAGCGATCGGCATGAATATTGATCGATTAATTGCGAGCTGTCTCGCTTCCTTGTGGGTGTGCATCCCATTCGTGACGCAGTTGAAACCTCTGCACAAGCCATATCGACAGCTCAAAGGCGTACACACACACACACACACACACACACGCATATATATATATGCGCACATGTACATATATACATACATATGTGCTGTGAGTTGGCAGAAGCAGAAGCCATGCGACTGTTGCTGCTTGCTGCCTGCTGCTCAGTTTCAGTTTGTGGAATTTGCTCTCGCTCTCTCTTTGGATACTCAGCTGATGAATATTGTTGTAGTAGCTATTGCCGCCATTGGCTATTTATAAATCTGATGTGTATGAATCTTGGCGTTCAAGTGGCCCACGATCGCCACAAAGAGCCGCCAGCAGCTCTGATAGAGTTGGAGAGAGAGAGAGAGAGAGCGCGAGAGTTAGAGAGTGCTAAAAGAGAAAATACTGTCGAAATCATTTACCAATTTAGGAGTTAACTGTTATCCGCTGAGGCAACGACGATTATCAAATTTAACAAGTCGCGTGGTAACTCAAAATCTCAACCAACGAGCGAAACGGCGAGCGTTCTTAAAAGAGAGAGTACGCGCGAGCGGAGAGAGAGAGAGAGAAAAGCTTACGCTGCGACGCCGACTGTGACGGCGACGGCGACGGCGACGGCAACGTAAACCAAAGGTGGCATCGGCATCAAGGCAGCCCCCAAAACAAGCGAACGTTGAAAAAAGCATTTGCGCTCAGTCGACGAACAACTTTGGCATCGAGCAGTGGACACGCAGCGACGACGTGGATTATTTTAGACTTAACGGACAAGTGGGCTGTGTGTGTCTGTGTGTGCGTCTCTGTATCTGTGTGCGTTCAGCGGCAATGTGCAAAAATAATTTTATCTATAGGTGTTGTATATTTAAATTGAATATATAAAATACAAAGCAGCACACCGACACACACACACACACAGAGACAGAGAGAGAGAGAGAGGAGAGAGAGAGAGAGAGAGAGAGCTTGAGCTTCTAACGGAAATACGTAAAAGCCAAAAACAAAAAAAACTGTCGGAGAGTGCATCCGTGTGCGTGCGCTGAGCTGAGCAGCTGCCGCCGTCGCTGTTAGAAAGTGTAGCGCCAAAGAGTGACATCATAGAGACGACGGCAAAGGAGGAGGCAAGAGCAATTAGCAGTTGCGCTTCTTGTCATTTTTGTTATTCCCATTCTTCTAACAGCTAATAAGCCATTAGCCAAAAAAAAAACACACACACACAAAAAAAAGGAGTAGAAAAATCAAAAGCCGCAGCTAGTTGCGACAAATCGCACCTTCGCATCAAAAATCGACATCGAAACGGGACACGAGACAATAACAACAAACAACAACAAACAACACTTTCAAGGTGAACCTGCCTGGCGAATAACAACGACAACAACAGCAGCAGCAACGGCTGCAAAACAACTCAAACTTATTTCGAAATTAGTCGCATCGAGACGCGTCGAGCAGAACGGCAGAGAAAAAGAGTGACAGGACTTGCGGCTTGTGGCAGACAACATGAAGCCAACTGTGATAGCAGCTAATCAGACAACCGCCGGCGGTGGTGGTGGCAATGGCAACGGCAATGCCACCGCACCAGGTTCGGCCGGCATCAGTATACCCCTCAATCGAGAATATGTCGGTGTGAGCAATTCGCCACAACAGCAGCAACATCCGCAGCATGGCCAGCATTACGCACAGCAGTCGCCATCTCAGTTCTACAGCAATTACGGATCGCCGCGACAACAGCAGCAGCATCATCATCAGCAGCCACAGCAGCAGCAGATTCCCCCCACAAATCAGCCGCAGCAACATTTTCAGGTGAGTGACTGGCAAAAAAAAAGCAAATCAAATCAGCGGCGCCAGTCTCAAGGTCGCCTAGCTGCTTATATGTACATGTGTACATATATATACATATACTCATATATATACATATATATATATGTATCGGCGCCCGACAAGGCCGCTTTGTATTGTTGTCGATCGAAATTTAATTAGCTCAAAATGCTACAAAATGCACTTGACGCGCTCAGCGAATCCTCCAAAAAAAGCTACGCAAAAACTTGTACTCGATTCCCTGTCTATGTATGTGTGTGTGTGTGTTGCCCATGCATATGTGTGTGTGTGACTAACATGCAGCAATGCACACACAACCCCTGCAGCAGTTGCGCGTCAAGTGTTATGCACACAATACACTCACAAAAATAAAGAAAGTTGCTAAAAAAATTTCAATTTGCTCAGAAACATAACAGGAAAATAAATTAGTAGAATAAACAAAGAATAATTTGCTGCTAACTGTTGACAAATTTATTTAGCAAATTATTAAATTAAATATTTATAAAAAACATATAAATTATTTATAAATTTTGAAGTGTCTGTGTTTTTTGCGAGTGCATGCATACACTATTGACCCAATCCGGTTGTACAAGCAAGCGAGCAACGCTGCGTATGCTTAACGTGGCGCCACAGATAGGAATTTCCCAATGCCGCAGGGAACAAGAAGAACAACAATAAGAAGAAGAAGAAGAAGATTTCAAATTGAACAACAGCTGATTGAATACAATATCTAATCTTATTGCTGGCCAATGCAAAAGTATCAAGTGTTGTTTTTTCTTTCTTTCTGATGAGCGAAACCAGAAATTTGATTTGTGCACGTTGAAAATGTTTCGACAATTTCTAGAAAATACTCGATGATAGAGAAACGCAAATGCTCTGCAGCAGCAGCAGCAGCGAATACATATATATACATATATGTGCACATACCTACATACATGTATGTATTAATGTTAAGAAAGAGAGGACAGCAGAGAGCCAAATTAATTCGTTTACTTTTTGGCTCGCATTCTCGCGCTCTTCTCAGCACACGCTCAATATTTTACGACTCTGTCGCAGCTGTAGCTGTAGTTGTGAGTGCACTAGCTTACCTACATACATACAAACATACAGACTCATACTTGTGTATGTGTTTAGGTGTGTAGGTATATGCATATGTGGGTGGGCAAGTGCCAACACATACACATACATACATACACACATATACATACACACGTATACATACACATATACTTGAGATATGCGCGTAGGCGGCGACAGCTCACGAAATAACAGCATTTATTTCTTAACTTGTTGTTGGCCAAGGCAATGAAGCCGTGACGTTTTGTGGTCAGCTGTCATAAGCATATCATCGGATAGTGACTTAATTTACTTATTTACACAACTTGCAATCTTGGCCAAAAACATACATACATACATAAATAAATACATACAGACGTGTGTATTTATCTAAAATACGCAATAATATCGCCTGGCAGAAGTTATTAATATCGGAACTGAACTAACTGATTTTTAGCAGATTAGTTTTGTTCTGCTCCAGGAATAAAGTCACTCAGATTTCAATTTTATATACAAGTTATGTAAAATATTAAGCGAAATTTGTATTTTTCTTATAAATAGAGAGAAAACAAAATAATATTAAAGACGCATTTTAATATTACAAATCTGCAATTGATGCAGTATATTTCCTAGTCGAATCTCTTTCTTTTTTCATACTTACGTATGGGGGTACTTTTATATTCTCAAGGATCTGATTACAGGGCGTATACTTATGTTAGTTGTGTAACAAGATTTTTTTATATTTATGCTCTCCAAGGAAAATATTGTATGTACTATATTATTTAAAAGCTAGAGTCAACAAACTTTATAAACTACAACAACATATTCTATATTTATATATTTTCATAAATATCAATTTTAGTAGATTGTGTGTTAGTATTTCTTCTTCTTTTTACACATTATTATATATGGAGATATGTAACTTAATTCACCTATTGAAAAAAAAAACTGCAATAGCCATTTGTTCAAAAACATTCTAAATTTGAGCACAAAATTCTTTTTCATCTTTTCAAAATCATTCTAAATGTGAGCACAAACAATTTGGAAATATTTTAAATACATACAAATAAATCCACATACAATAAGTATTTCGTGTTAAAGTATAGAATAGTTTTTATTTTATTTTTCGTATATAGTACGATTTTTTATTATTTAAATTGCGAGCAATAAATAATATAATAAATACTTTCTTGAATACTTAAACTTATCATTTGCTAAATAACCATTTCTTGCAAGCACTTTGCATATTTTGCATAGAAACAGTTTCCGTTACACATATACACACAAACACACACACACATGCACACATACATGTAATAAAGGCACGCACACACGTGTATTTATGCTGGTTAAACGTGAGCTTTTCGATCGTAAGAGGCGCTGCCAACCTGTGCTGAAGTTGCGAGAACAATCTAGGCAAACAACTTGAGTTGTATTGGTGGGCGGACGTTACGATTGACGAATGCTCAATGCTATAAAAGTGCCTGTCATCAGCTGCCGGCTGGCTCATTCACAAGCAAACAGTTGAACGGAAAGTACGTCACGGCAACTGAAAGTCGCGTAAAAATAAAAAAAAAACGGAAAGAATACAAAGCATAAAGAAAATTGCGAAAAGGCTGTTTCGCTGATAAAGCAAACAATTAACTTAAAATAGGTAATGAATAGCTGGCAATTAGCTGCCAATTGAATTTCAGCGATTGTCAAATCGGACAAACAGCTGTGTGTGCGTGTGCGTATGTGTGTGCGTGTGCGTATGTGTGTGCGTGTGTGTGTGTACGTCAAGTGCAGTTATTATTACGCTAAATGGCTAAGCGTCTATTTACGCGATGACGTCACTTGTTTTTTTTCAAGCCTGAAAATTGTTATTGTTTGTCATACACTCACACACTCACACACTCACACACACACACACTCACACACACTCAGCAGTGTGTGAATCATACGCTTATAAATATAAACAGTTTTCGCCCACTTTGCGCTTGATTTTTGGTCGTGTTTTTTTTGTTTTCTTTGTCTTTTTTTTTGTTGCCTTAGACTAAAAATAATTTGTTTGAATTGGTTTTGTTGCAGCCGCCCTTTGGATTTGAAGCCGATATGGACATGGATATGGATAATATGTTTCCACGCTCCCGTTTGGGGCGATTGCATAACGATCATTTTGGGACATTTGGCGGCGCACGTAAGCGGAATAGTTTGCACGATCCCCACACCCAAATCCATCCCACGGCACACTCAATGCATCCTGACGAAGACTTTTCTCATTATTTCGATGATGCTGCAGACTTTGGATTCCCACAATTCTCGACGATGGGGCGACGCGGACGTGTCGCCAGCGGCGGCGCCAATAGCCACATGGAGCCCGAAGATGATTTCTTCAATAGACTGCCATCGGAGTTCCGTCAGTACATACCAGAGAGCTTTGGCGCACGGCGAACGGGTGGCGGTGCCCCACCCCAATCCCGTCCCCCGCAGCAACAGCAATACTATCAGCAACCGCAACAGCAACAACAACAGCCGCAACCACAGCAACAGCAGCAGCAACCTCAGGTGCAGGTGCAGGTGCCACAATCGCCCTCGAAGCGTCTGTGCGATGCGGCCATCCAAACGGAGGATCCCATCGGTCGCTCGGAGGTCGATTGTGCACCTCAATCGGTCAATCTGAATCAGCATGGATTGCGCAACACGATGGACATGGGCGTGAAGAGTGTCGCCGAACAGGATCAAGCATTGCGTTCACATTCGGCGCCACCCAACGAGCAACTCCAGCTGAACCAACAATACCAACAACAACAGCACCAGCAGCAACAGCAACAACCGCAACAGCAGCAATTTGGCACACAGACTACGCCGCCAGTGCAGGCAAACTATGGACCGGGTCAGCAGCAGCAGCAGCAGCCTCCATTGCAATTCCATAAGAGCTACTATGCACCGCAGCAGCAATCGCATCCCCAGCAACAGCAACAGAAGCAGCAGACACCGCCGCCACCGCAGACACCCGGCGGCAGCACTATACGTACCATACCGATCTTTGTCGAGGGTCGCTCGGAGCCGATCATCAATGCGCATAAGGAAATACCAAATCAAAATGCGCCACAAGCCTCTGCCTCCGCTCAGGCATCGGCACAGGCATATTATGCGCCTCCGCAGCAGCAGCAGCATCCCCAACAACAACAACAACAACGTCCTGGTCCAATTAATACTCAACAGGCGCAAACAGCCGATCAACAACTGCCAGCGGATGCTGGCGTGGGCATGCCACCACAGACGCCACACACGGTGGACTCGATCAAGAAGATACAGGATATACAGCGGGATGTGCTCGATCTGATGGCCAAGGTGGAGCAATTTAAGGGCACACGCCAGGACAAGGAGTACGCCTATCTGGACGAGATGCTGACACGCAATCTACTCAAGCTGGACACCATCGATACAAATGGCAAGGACAGCATTCGGCTAGCACGCAAAGAAGCCATCAAGTATGTTCCATTTATCAATTTGCAATTGCAGAGAATTTGCTTATTAATTATATATATTTATACAGATGCATACAGGCATCCGTGAATGTGCTGGACGCCAAGGCCGAGGAGAATGGACGGACAGCAGCTGGTGCTGGCGCTGGAGCTGGAGCAGATGTGGTGCTCGCTCCACAGACGGCAGAGCCGTCGCTTGCCGATGAGGCCGAATCGGCTGCAGTCGCTGAGCCAGCAACGCCACAGCCATTGGATGCGACCAAGATTCAAGAGCCGATCCCATTGCCACCGCCACCGAGTGCCGCCACAGAGGGTGCTGCTGACAATGCGACAGAGTTGCCGCAAGAGACGGCATCAAATGCACCAACATCCAGCACCACCAACGAGACCACAACGCTGACCCAGTCGTCTGAATGATGAACGCATCGCCTTTACAAGGCGACCGTTTCGAAGCAGCTACACAAATTAACCAAAATCAACTGAATTATTCGCGTGGGTGGGCAGCAAAAAAAAAAAGAAGAAAAACAACAAACAACAGACTAAAAATGTTTTCAATGTTTTTTTCTTGTATCGACGATAGGCAAAAAGTCAACTTTGGATTAAAGAATTGTATTGTTAGCAGTCAAACGCTTTGCTACTATTTGGTACACAAATGCATACACACATATATATATATATATTAATATGTATGTATATAATCTCATCTCACACACACACACACACTCGCGATGCCTACAACATTAACACACACACACACACACCACGTACACACACATATTATAGTTGCTTGTATGTGTGTTAACTAGGCTAAGTTTAAATTTGATATAAATGACAAAGTAGCGTTTGAAAATTGTACTGGAAAAGCGTTAAAGCGTTGTTTGAAATTATTGCAATTTGGCTGATTAACTATATATATATATATATAAATGCTAAGCAAAACAAATGAATCAAAAAACAAATAGATGAAAGCAGTTTTTATATCAGAGATATTGTTGTGTGTAAGGGGCAGCAGCATCCACAGAGACAGGCCAGAGTATGATCTCATACACATCTTTATATATATATATATATATATATGTATATGGACAGAAAGTCGCTCGTCGTTTTGCTTAGCTGCGAATTGTTAAATCAAGTAATGATAACTCTAATGCATAATTATTATTGTGTTACTAATTATTATTAAAATAAATGTAGATATTGTTCACAATATAATACACGTACAAAAAAACAAGTGTCGACAGCCTGGGTATCCGTTGCTGTTTGCGACTTGCATACATTTATTACATATATGGTATATATATATATATATATATATGATAAGTACAAATACTCAAGTGCATGTGCATTAAGAAACATTTTTAAAAAAGGACGCAACATTGTTTCGGAAATCTCAAGGATATTAGCAATCAGATATATATATATATATATAATGTATACAAAAATGGAAGGCACCTACATACTATATGGAAAAGAACATGGTGCGTGTGATGTACGATGTACGATGTACGATGATCGATGTAAATCGTGTTATAGTCAATATATTAAATCTCATTTAGGTATTAGTATGAATTGCATTATTGTTCAAGATATTACTGGGCAGCCGTTTTGAATATATAGTATATATATATATATATATATATATATGTGTGTGTGTAAGTAATTTGGATACATGTTCCATAAAAATACAGCTATGGCTGTTTAGAAAAAAAGCTGCCTTGCAGTTGCCATATTTGATACGGGTATTGCGTTAGAATGTTTGCTTAGTTGATGATTTCCACATAGTTAGCCGGAAAGAGTCCATAGGTTCCATCGGGGCCCAAGCCCTGCCACCAGCCCTCATCGATTTGATCAATGTGCGTGATAACATCGCCGGGATCGAATGTTATCTCTGATTCATCAGCTGCCTGATAGTCATACAAGGCGCGTGCCCGCAGACCCAAATCGCCCAGGCTCTCCTGGCATATGAAGTCATCCTCGTTGACCAGATCTGTCACTTCACATCACGAAGAAGACAATTGATTAAATTGCTGACAATTTGTGGAAATATTTGAGGCACTCACATGCATTGCGCTCCAGCGTACTAAGACCGGATGTCTTTACGGATTGCGACTGCTGTACCGTTACGGACACTTTGGTGCGCACCTCTTCCTCCTCAGACTTGTGGACAGCCGTGTCCGTCTCATTGGACGATGTCGTCTCGTCCGGTGACTGTGATTGCAGCGAATTAGTTTTACTGTGCGGCGACCGTTTGATCGTCGAGAACTGTTCACTCTCATGGGCCAGTGGCAGATCCTCAGCTGGCTGCACATCCTCCTCCTCGACGGTAGCTTTCGTCATCTCCACCTCAGCCACGACTGGCGCCACAACAACGGACGGCGTCACCTCTTTGACAATCGCTGCTGTCACCGTCTTAATGGGTGATTCGGGACGTGGAGGAGGTGGCGAAGAGGCTGCATTATCCGGAGTCTGATTGTGATTAAACACATTGATGCGCTGTGCAATTGAATTGCGAGCAGGCTTTGCTGGCGGTTGTGTGTTTAGCCTGTAAATGTTGTAAATGTCATTTAGCAAATGCTAGCTATGAATATGCCCGCCCTGAAACCCACTTGGACTGCAGCTGACCCTCGCTGGTGTGCTTGGTGAACATGGCCTTGGCGGCGCCCACTCGCGAGCCGATCAGCTCGCGTGCCTCCTGATTGCGCGCCTGGCGCATACGCTCGGCATCGGTTAAGTTATTGCCAAAGGATGCGGCGGTCTTCTCCGGACTCAGCGGTTGTGGCGAGCTGCAAACCGAAGTTGTGAAAATTAACAACTAAACCAAATCAATATTTAAATAGAGATAATCACGTCTTGATGGGCACATGAGCCGGTTGCAGTTTGCTCGTGCTTATGACCAGCTTTTCGCGCTCCTTGTGCTCCTTTTCTTCGCGTGTGCGCTGCTCCTGCTCGATCTTCTGCAGCTCCAAGCGTTTTGCCTCCTTCTCAGCGACTAGGCGGCCCTTCTCCTCGGCCTCCTCCTTCTTCCAGAAGTCCTGCATGACGCTGGCGTTCAGCTCTTTTGTAGGAATGACACGCGTATAGTTTGTGCCCACGGGCACCTTTTGCTCCTCCATGGCGCCACGCGGCTCCTTAAAGCTATACGCCGAGCTGACCGTGCTCAACCTTTTGAGCAGCCGTTCCAAATCGATGTCATCCTCATTGCGTGCATTGATCGTCAAATGCGCACCCGACAGCAATTTGCCCACGTCATGAATATGATTCGCACAGGTGCCTTTCCGCAGCACAGGTGCGCCTTCGCCCTGTAAGATTTGAGCGAGTTTAATTACAGTCCGATAAGATAACAAAAAGCAAATGCGAAATGGCAAAGAAATTTGACATGTTTGGCAAGTGACTCACCTGCCAGTTAACCAGCAGGTACTTATTGAGGCCAGTCTTTGGGTCTTCGATGCGCAGAAACGCATACATTATTTTGCCACTGTTCAAATCTTCGGTCAGCTCATCGACGCCCTCCTCCCCCTTGGCGACCATTTTCAGTTCGTTCGTCTGGCCTTCGTAGCCGAAGAGCGCCCAGTTGGTGTTGCTCTTGTCACTCAACACATCCTTCCAGGCGTCCACAATTTGCGTACGATATTTATCGAAGCTAATGGCCATCTTTTCACTTTGCCAAATTGAAATAATATGCGTGGATTCTTCGTCGTCGGCAAACGCGACAAGCCAACGACCTTGAACAAAGCCGCCAACTGCGACGAAATCGAAATTTCAAAGGTCTTCGCTAGCTTTCACTTGCGCTCCGTTTTTGGCACTGTCACCGTTTGCCGTTTAAAGAAAGCCAACGCCCCAAAAAAAGACTTTAATTTATATCTCAGTTAGTTGGAGTTTTAATTAAATGCACATCGGATGCAGCAGAGACATTCACACACACACACAGACACACAGCTAGACCCACATTCACATACAGTTTGTTGATATTATATCGATTATAACGATATCTTGCATTTTCGATATAAGCAAATATCGATTGTATTGCATTTTGCGCGCTTTGGCACACTGCATTTTTAATTGCATTTTGATAGAATATAAATATTTAAAATTAATTTTATCACTACTGCTGTCGGCCACTCATATTTTCACATTTTATGACAGACTTTTACTCATTTTATTAGTTTAATGCGAAAAATACCAGAAAAAGCTCACAAATGAAAATGCAGCCTACACTAAATTGTGGTTACGTTTTAGGTTGCATTTGAAATCTGTTAAATTGAATTTGCGCCAAAATGTATTTTATTATGAATGATAAACATTAATAATAACACGAAAGTTCTTTAAAAAATTGTTATGCTTTGGTTGAGCCCTCTGAGCTGGAACTTCGATTCCCATTATCCATTGAGCCGATGCGGTTATATTTAAATTCATAATTATCATTGATGTCCACAAAATAAGTTGGCAATGTGCCACGCCCCTTGACATAGGTCATGCCACGGTAGCTGCACTCCACGCCATAATCGATCAGTATTTTGGCCGTCTCTTCGGTCACCTGTATCTTGCCAGCAACGCCCGTCGAATCCATCCGTGAGGCCATATTGACCGCATTGCCCCAAATATCGTAGTGCACCTGGGAGGCACCCACAACGCCGGCCATCACCTCGCCACTGGATATACCAATGCTCATGTCCGTATCGTATATTTCGCGATGAACTGACATGCTATTGTAGTAATTGTTGCACACCCACAGGGTTCTCATTAAATCCAATGCAAAGGTGGTTAGCACAAAAACCACCTCATCCCGTTTACGGATCATTCTACTGTTCTTGTTAAGGAGCACAAGGGAGCGACGTGCACGCATAACTACAAAACATTAATGAATAAAAATACATTTTCTTCAATATTAATATTTATATTAATTAGCTAAGAATCATACTCACCCTCCCGAATGACGGAATCATGTGGACCTCTCGTATCGACGTATACTTTGGAGAATCGCACATCTAATCCACATGCTGCCATATACGTACAGCCCACAATTTTGATCTTTTCCACTACATAATCGTCCCTGTAAAAGGTCAACTACAACAAAAGAAATTAATGCTACAGAACTACTGCACAGAGAAACCACAAATCTTACGATTCTATCAAATTCCGATATGATTTCGTTAAGAATACGCAAATTGGGCAAATCCAATTGAAAGTTCTTCAGGGAGGCAAACATAACAGCCACCGTCTCGTAATTCTCATAGTAAAGCTCGTGCTTGGCCAGCGCATTCAAATAGACGTTGACTGCAATATAAAACTGAATAATTAGAAAGAAAGGATAAAATGCGTACATAGATTCAATTGCAGGTCCTACCGACATGAGATGGCAATATGTTGTGCAGTAGAACACTTATGGATTGATCGGTTATATAGCCATCATGCTGTTTCTTCAGCAGCTCAACTCTCCATCTAAATGAAACATTGATTTTAATAGACACATTATATTGATAGCTATGGACTCACTTAAAGTTGATCTTGTTGTTGAACTCCGTTTGTCGCTCCTTGAAATATAGCTTGAGTAGAATTATAACGATAAATTCGCAGTGGCAATATTCAGGTGACAAGTACGGATTGGTTGTATACGTATGATGCATAATAATTTCAAATTGAAAGAATACGACAATGAGATAGGTTATCGCTGCCAAGGTGCTAACAATGACCTTCATCATGATGGGAATGCGTGTGAATATCAAACTCATGCTAATTATGAGGGACACCATCGTGGTTAGCACCCAGGGAGGAAAGCACATACTATATTCCGGTTCATAATGGTACAGTTTGCTCTCAATTTGCACAAGCTGAAACTCCGACTTGTCGCAGTCCATCTAAGTAAAGTTTGAATACACATATATGAAAGTTAACCAGTTAACCACAACAAACAATACAATATACTACAATTACCAGCATCATAGATACGATGGCAAAGTACGCGCTTATCGTATACAAATAGATACTCATGCGTTTTATCAGGCTGCTCTGAATATTCTCGCCGATGCGGAATAGATAGCAACTAAATAGAGAGTATCTGTGTGGTCGATTGGAGTATCGCCAAATGCAGAGCTTCTTGTACCAGGCGACGATAAGCAGCATGGTAAAGCTGACTACGAAAAGTGTGCTCAGATGTGGGGCAAATGGTACGAATCCACTCACGAAGACCATTTGCGTGTAAACCAGGCTGAGGCAAATGATCCAGGCTAAAAGTATACTGTACTTAAGCAAATAGTCTGGCTGATTTATATAGCTGCTTTCGAGGCGAGGATCGTGAAAGTGCATCATATAATAGCCGATTGCAGGATGAGTATGCTTCAAATCCTTAATATCCTTGGCTGCACCAAAGCGCAGCAACTTCTTGATGGCCTTGCATATGCTGTGTGTGGCGTTATACGTTAATAATATCAAAAATGTTGGTATCTTAACGCGTTTACCCGGACGGACCAACAGGCATCTTTTTGAACTCCTCGGCCAGCTCCTGTTCAACGGTTTGATTCTGCTCCTTGCTGTCCATCATCGGGGATATTGTGTTGATGTATTCAAATTGATCAATATTCAAGTTAATTGATTTGTGTGCATAAGCGTTTAAACGTATCAGAAATGTGTTGATATTGTGCTTAACAAGATAGGGATCCGCAAGCGCTGTCTGAGTACCCGGATGTACCTCAAATCCAAAATCAATTATCATTTGGAGCGTTCTTTCGCTAACATGAATATGGCTGGGCACACCAGTTGCCTCCAAATGGTTAGCAATTATCACATCTCTGCCTAAAATAATTGAATTTCTCCATATTGAGTGATGATCGAGGGATCGTAGTTGTTAACTGCTTACCCCAAATATCATATTGCAGCTTCGCTGTTCCAATAACGCCGGCGAAGACCTCTCCCGAGTGGACACCAACACGTATATCAATGTCGACATTTTGCTTTGTTCTGCGAATGTCTTAATGGGGCTTAAGGGGATTGGAGTTTTCAATGCTAATCATTTACTACTAACCGCACATCGCGCATGTTTTCGATCATACAGAAGCCCAGTTCGACACAGCGCTTGGCATGATCGGGATCGGGTGTTATCATCCCAGACACACAATAATAGCAATCACCCAAAAATTTGATGCGCTGCACCATGAATCGTTTGGCGGCATTATCGAATCGGCCATAGATCTCGTGGAGTAGGGCTACAAGATTATTCACCGATAATGTGGTGGTCAGATGGGTATAGTTGACAACATCTGCATATAGGATGCTGACATCCGGATAAATTTGAATGGCCATAATGTGTTCCCTTCTATTTGGCGACACTTGATCGCGATGCTTTTCCGAGTATTTAATCCGATTACGTATATCAGATTCGATGGGCTGTGCTATTTGCATCGGCAGAATGGTGTGCAGGAATACCTTCTCCCGCTTCTGAGCATTCCTTATCCAAAGGTCCTCCATGAAGTACTGATGACGATCCAGGAACGAGGAGCGTACAACAATATCGCGTATTACGCGAAAAAATGTGCCCAACAGATTTAAGCAAATGTGATGGGCAATATTGGCGGTTATATACATATAATTACGTCTTAAGTTGACGATACGAAATATAACATAACATACGGTTGCCGAACCTCCAAGCACCAGTGGCGGTAATATACGAGGTATTGGTAGAAACACATATATCGTTAGCAAAAGATATGTATCGAAAATTGACATTGTCTCCCAGTTGATATAGGCATGGTAAACACAGAGCGAAACATCTGAGGAAATATTAACGATAGATTAACAAATAACGAAATATTTGTTATAAATATTACCAATTACACATACCAATGGCAACGAACAAAATAACGACTAGGATCGACGTTAAATACGTTAAATAAAAATGCCTCAGCACAAAATCCTCATAGAAGTTCACCCACAATGTGGCCGAAACGACAACGGCCGAAATCAAATAAACGGCCACATCGATATAAATTGAATCATAATAGGGCTGAGTGAGAAGGCAAAAAGTTAACTATAGCTTTAGTTGATCGTAATCATTGTCAAAATTCACCGCAGATGTCATTAGCAACAAAGTGCTGTGAGACGTTATGAATCCCAGATGGAGCACAAGGAACACACCGATATAATTGGCACGCAAACGCATCTGGTACTTGTGAAACTCGTGTTCCACACCAACCTGCTTGCACTTTTTCTAATTGTAATAGTAGCATTAGGATTTTCATTGGCATTGCAGTTGAGAATTTTACCTT
Organism: Drosophila silvestris; assembly: GCA_035043445.1. Taxonomy (NCBI): domain Eukaryota; kingdom Metazoa; phylum Arthropoda; class Insecta; order Diptera; family Drosophilidae; genus Drosophila; species Drosophila silvestris. Next base: position 9,241,874 of record JAWNMZ010000138.1, read on the forward strand.
TAAAAATGATCGCTCCCATTTTAGCTCCTGCGAATAATCTAATCTGCACGACATTTTGGAATACTACTAAATGATGTATTATTCAGCATACAATATGATCACAATGACAGAGAAGTGCAGGCAAACTTGTGTGTTAACTGTTCGCAACATTTCCCAGCAGTCATAAACATTAAACCCTATTACTATGTCAAATGGAGCAGCACGCGCAAGGATTAATAATTATCTTCTTATTTAAAATATATTGCGTTCAATTAGCGCTGCAACGAACGTAAGCTTCGTAACATAACCGTGAAATCAGCAGAAAACGCAAAAGCGAGCAAAATGAACGCATTGGGAGCAACGTAGCGCAAATAGAGTAGCTGACGCAAGAAAGCGAAACGTAACGCAACGCACAAAAAACAATGCTTACCAACACTAAATGTGTTGTTTTTCGTGTAATTCACGGTGGAGTTAAACAGCATTTCAATACAAGTCGGAAAAAAGCAAGTAAACCTTTTGCATGCTAGCGACAAACGCATATCTTCCGAAAGCATACAAACATTGCCATAATCTGCAGCTAGAGCAAACGGCTAGAGTGGAACATAAGAAAAACAGCTGTAATAACGACAACAAATTTTTTTTGGAGGCGTCCAAGCAAAGGTAAATTTGGTAAAAAGCGAACCAAACAAAGCAGCAGCAGCTAAAATAAAAAGACGAAATTACTGCGACTGCTGAGGCTGCGACTGCTGAGGCTGCGACTGCTGCTGCTGCTGGCATGCTTGACAACACACACAATATGGCATTTTGGTAAATCCGTTTCGGCACCAGCTGCTGCTGCTGCTGCTGCTGCTGCTGTACTTGGTCATTGCCAAATTTCGGCTGCTGTTGTTGCTGCTGATGCTGTTGTTGCCTGTCTTCAAACCTGTCCCAAAGTGCATCGTGTTTTGGGGCCCTCCACCCCCAGTCGACGCCAACGTTCAAGCAGCAGCAGCAGCAGTGCTGGCAGCGATGCAACGATGAAAACTGAAAACTCTTTTTCAGTCAGCAGCAGGATTTCGCCTTACTTGTTTTAGTCAGTCAGCAACGGCAGCAACGTCAGTCTTTGTTCACTTTTGCGTACAATTTACATACATGTGTATATATATATATATATATATATATATATACATATGCATATATGTTCATATATCCAGTTTGTGCCTTGGTCAATGTTTGTTGTTGTTGTTGTTGTACTTTTCAGTGTGAAACTCATGCGGTGCAGATCGAAACGATTCACAGACAGTCCAAATCCACGGCCATAGTTGGGAGTCCGCAGCACGCAGCACGTTCCTGAAAAATCTTCGCACACACTATATATATAAATATATATATATATATATAGCTATATATATATTCAATATGGAATCGGCGCTGGATGTGCTCTCGAGAGCGGCCACCATGGTGCAGAATAATGCGAGTGGTGAGTAAATAATCCATTCAAGTCTTTGACACATTTTTTGGTCATGTGATTTTGTTTGTTTATTTGTCCACATTGTGTAATCGCCAAAATCTCAACGGACGCCCATTAAACAATTCCGCTTAAATAACAATTTGATGGATGTTTACGGTTCTTGTTAACCCCCCAACCCTTCCCCACCCCCCACCCCTTGCACCTACCACTATGTAGTCGTCTTTATGGTTTTCACCTTTGCGCCGGCGTACTAAAAGACACAACAAAATAACTTGAAAGTATTTCAACAATGTTCTTTCGTGCTGTTAAATTCATATGCACATTTATTGCTTGAATTTATGTGTGTGTGTGTGTGTGTGTGTGTGTGTGTGTGTGTGTGTATGTGTGTAGGTAGGCAGGCAGTTGCCATTAAGTGGTCCGCTTTCAAACATGAAGTTTATATTGCCATCGCTCTTTAGTCGCCTGTAGCATGATTCATAGCCCTTGGCATTCTCAGCTGAAATGCATACTTTAAAACTCCCGAGACATTTTCAGCGACTGCGCTGCTACTTTGTAAAAGGCTTTGCTGCTGCTGCTGCTGCTGTTGCTTGCTGCAACCGATAAACTTAAACATGCATACACACACACACACACACACACACACACAGCCACACATGCATATGTATATATGCACACACGCATAAGATTCTTCTTCTTTTTTTTTGCGTATCATGAGCGCACTGAAAATAAAACATTTTCAGCCGAACAAAACATTCCAATAAAATGAGTTTGCGTCGCATTCCGATTCCGATTTTCATAAATGTGTCAAATGCCGCATTTTTGAATACGACGACAACGTCGACGACGATGGCAGCGCTCTCTATGCACCGCGTGCGGGCGTTATCAATAGTTGGAACGCTCGAGTTTGGCGTTGGCGTTAGCTTCGACGTTGACGTTGACGTTTACGTTGACGCCGAGACGAGCACGAATGTGTTATATACTTGCAAATGTATATGTGCATTGCATATTTTTGCATTGGCGACACATATTCATATATATATATATATATATGTGTGTGTGTGTGTGTGTCTGTGCTCGTACTTATTTGCAATTTAAAGCGTGACATGCCAAAGAAATTGCAAATGCTCAAAAGCTGTAACAAATCCATATACAAAATATGTGAATAAATTTATTTATTAAATAATTATTATTAATTGCTGAATTCTTTAAATTCTATTAAATGAGCTGGGCTCCTCATTTGGGTCTGATAAAACGACCAGCTTCTCCCCAAAGAGTGGCTGATATTGTCGTTTATACAAATTTATAAATATTTGGCATAGGCCAAATACATATTGATTGTGAGGAATGTGCTGTGATAAACCATTAGGAACACCATTAGGCTATACCTCCTTCCCTCCCACACACACACACACACACACACACACACACACCTTATCCACACGAGTTATTTATGTTTGTTTACTTTTGGTGCTGGCCATTCGAGAGATGTCTTTATCAACATTTCTCATACATATTTTGACAAATTTCTTGGCAAAATAAAACATATTTATAACTATATATATATATATATATATTCTATACATACATATTGCTCTCAACACAGAACGGAAAATATTTATTAAATACTTATGTCTGCCGTTACATATACACACACACGTACATACATACATACATACATACATAGATACATACGTGTATGCATATGTCCGGCAACAATAAATTGTGAAAAATATGTGAATATTTGAAACCATGGAAAAAAAACAAGAAAAATTGAGCAATTTGCGTGCGTTTCGTGAGCGTTTTTAAACGCTGGCGGAGACCTTTGTCACATGTCTGCAGTTTTGAATGTTTAATGTTTAATATTTATAACATGCTGCCTGAAGACCATGGTCTATAAAATGCCAATCAGGCCCTTTGGCTTGTGTGTGTTTGTGATCGTCACAACATTTGATTGATCAGCCAAAATTGGAAATGCAAAATGTCGTTAACCTGGCTATGATTAATGAATTTGTCATAATCGAATTCGGCTGAGCATACACACACACACACACACACACACACACACACACACAACACACATAGGCATAGGCATTTTGTTCTTCATAAATCACACGTGACTGGGCCATGCAACTCAGTCAGTAAGCCCAAAGAAAAGCGGGTCGATTGGGACCCAAGTCCAAGTTAATTAAGCTGGCGGCAATTGTGCCTGAGATTTCGGACTAAACAGCTGCCTCACCTAATGTGTGTGTGTGTGTGTGTGTCTCTAGGCCCATAATTAATAAACAAATAGTCGTTACAACAATTGTGTGGCACACACACACACACACACACACACAACAAACAACGAGAAAAATGGAAAAGCAAGGCAAGCAAAAAGAAAAAAAAATGAAAGAAAAATTGTGGCAATTTCAAGCGATTCGAGTTAGTTGAGCGCTCAGCAGGCACAGCTGGATACGTCAGCTCATCAGGTAATTTACATGGCCTTTCAATTCCCCGTTGCCAACTAGCTGTGGCAAACAAACGGGCAAACTGGCTAACTGGCGACTTGGTTGGCAGTGCCAAACACTCTCTTCCTTTTACTAGCCAAACGGTACGCATAATTGCCGTGAATCTCGACCAGAAGAAAAATGAAAAAAAAAAACAAAAACAAAAAAAAAACAACAACAAAAATAGAAACTGGTTTACTCGGCCCATTCCCGGCACAAACAGCTTGTGGCCAGATGACCGCCTAGCTCCAACTCCAACTCTGACTCCGACTTGGAGACTCAGCCTCTGGTCTCATTGCCTTTCTTTTTGCACTCGATGCTGCTGCTGCTGCTGCTGCTGTTGATATTTATTTAAACATTTGACTATTTGGCCATGCCATAAATTTCGCTTGTCACAGCATCCGAAATTTTCGACAAACTTTATAAATATGTATGCAGATTTCAACATTTCTCGTAATTTGCCAACAACAAAAAAAAAAACAAAAAAAAACTGACATTTGCATTTGCCAACAAAATGCGATCGAAATTTTCGTATTGATATTTTCTCACGCTAAACTTATAGCCGGATGATATTTTGGAATGACAACTATATTTATGATATTGTTCTTATTGCCATTGCCCGTGTGTTCTTCATGATTAAGCGCTGCTTGTTGTTGTTGATGTTGGTATTATTATTTTTATTATTGTTGGTATTGTTGTTAGTTTTAGCCAATAGGCAAACTGGTTTGAAAACCGCGCGCACGCTCGCGTTTTATTTAAATTTTGAACTGGTTTCTGCTGATTTGTGTTGCCTTTCTGCGCATATTACGTTTGTATTTGTACATTTGTATATATGATGCACACATATACAACTCGTATCTTATTGAATTTCAAAAACATATATAAATTGTCTGCCGCTATCTGTCAGCTTGTTCTAGAAATTAACCGCTATCTTCGACTTACGTCCGTCGATGCATCCGATAGAAATTTCATTCACTTGCCACTCACACTTCCGTGTGCCCAAAACAAAAAAAAAAAATATAAAACCAGAATCTGATTATTACTTGACCCATTTGTTGCTCATTGCTCATCGAGAGCTCTCAAATTTCTGCACCGATTTCTAAACAAAAACAAAAAAAAAAACAAAATAAACATAAAAAAAAACTGCATACATCATTTGGCAACAATTAGCCAAGCATTTTCTGCAAAATGCAAAACTGAAGAATGGCGTAATATTGAATTGCTGCTCAGTCGGTTGACTAAGCACAAATCCAGAAGAGCAACTCAATTCCACACGATTGAGTGTCAATTACCAACTGACAACCTTATGTATGTTGTCCAAATACCAATAGAATGTGTAAAAGCACTCCTATCAAAGCTGATCTTTCCAAGCTATACAAGGCATATACGCAAGGTTATCCTTAAGCTGTTAGCCCGTCTTTGCATCATTTTGAATTCGACATTTGACACACTAAGTTGACAGTTTGTCATTGGGTTACCGAATATTTTATACCCTTGCAGGCATTAGAATGAAACTTATGATTGATTGGTTGGATAGTGTTAAGTTGGCTGGACAGGTGGAGCTTGTCCAACTGGAGATGGTTATTTGGATTATTGGTACCTAAGAGTTTTCACTGACTTCAAGGTAAGGTAATTTTTGGGGTCGTCTAAGAATCTGGTTGAAATCGTTTAATTGTTTAATAATAATAAGGTTTGTACTAACTATAGAAAAGGAAATTGGAATTATAAGTTTGTCGAAGTATTTGCAATCAGTTAAAATGAAAACTGATCTTTTTTGGTTTGAATTATGTTTGTTTTGACTTCATCAGCATTCAACTTATATGTGATCGAAGAAGTCTTCATTTAATGCGTTGCAAACGTTTCGACAATATAATAATAACCTCTGCACTGGCAACAAAGTTCAATTTGAATACATATTTAAAAGAAGACTGATTGAGTTGTTTAACTCATCGGTGCAAATACATTCATATGTGAATGTATAGATGCAGATTCGGCAATCCTTTGAATGCCAGATGGGTTAACATTGCGACTACTATGCAAATCTAAATGCCTAGTTAAATTTGTTTACGAGTTTTTTTTTTTTTGTTTATGCCTACAACGTTTTGGGTTGCTGTAATTTGCAATTGTTGCTGCTGCTGCTGCTGCTGTTGTTGTTGTTGTTGTTATGTTGCTGTTGTTGGTGTTGTTATGTTGCTGGCATGATTGCCATTCGATTGACCTCGTTGCGCATGCGTGCGCATGTTTCACGCTACACTAAAAATTTTCGCACACCTAACAAAAAAAAAAACACACACACACATAAGAAGAAGAAGAGGATGAGGAGGAGCACAAAAAAGAAGAAGAAAAAACAAAAACAAAAAAAGCTCGTGCCGTTGATGAGTAAGCAGCAAGAGTCAAAAAGTGTCTAAGCTCGCCCCACGAGAGACGCTGCGCCGTTTGTCAGCCAAGTCAATCACTCGCAGGCCAGCCACTAAGTCAGTCTGTCCGTCTGTCCGTCTCTCTGTCTCTCTGTTTGTCTGTCTGTCCGCTTGTCAATTGTTCAGTCTGTCAATAATTTAGCAGTGAGTTTTGTTTAATTTGGATTTGGCGCGCGCTGCGCAACACAAAATTGCACATTTTGTACACTGATTAACAAATAGCTAAACAGCAAAACTCTATTAAACGACGAGATAAATATGTATAAATATTGAAAGATGCAGAAAATCGATGGGATTGCAAAGATTGAGTGAGTGCAACGGAGCAACAGCTGAGCTTGCAACAGTCTCTCGCATATGATGGCAACACATTAGCTGGAATCATCGATGCTCTCTATGAGTATTGACTGCATCGATTCTTGCTGCTGCTGCGGCTGCGGCTGTTGCTGCTTCTGTTGCTGCTACTACTACTACTACTACTACTAAAGTTGTTGTTGCTGTTGTTGTTGTTGTTGTTGTTATTGCTGGGGCAACAGTAGTAGTTGTGCTACAAATCGGGCGTAAAATTTCATGGGCCTGCTATTGAATTAAAAACAAGTTTGCTTCATGTTGTTATTTGTTGTTGTTGCTGTTTTTATTCTGCTGGCGCTGCTGTCGCTGCTGTTGCTGCTACTTCTGGTTGCAGTAATGGCCGCCGCTATACAACACAGCCAGCAGCGCCAAGCCCCAACACAACGTGCCGCGGCAATAACAACAACAATGACAACAGCCAAACACAAGCAACAGTCACTTTTTAGTTGTATTGCTGCGATTGTTGTTGCTATTGTTGTTGCTGTTCTTGTTGTTGTCGTTGTTGTTGTTGCTGTTGTCGTTATTGTGGTTGTACTGCCGACCTATTGTTTGTTTCATTTTGTTGTCATTTTCGCAAGCGAGTTTGCAGCCCATACAAATACATTAAAATGAATGCATGTCCAACTATATACATACAAACATACACATATATACGCTTAGAGTGTGTGTGTGTGTGTGTGCGTTTGTGTATATTTATGCTGGTGTATGTATATGTAGGTGAGTACTCAGTTGAAATTTTTGGGCTTAAAAGGCCCACTGTCATTCTTTGAGATCTGAACTGCGGGGGATCTATTATTTATAAAAGTAGTTTTAGAAAGAATCGTTTTTAGTAGACTTTAAGTCTGCGATATTTCCAGCCTTTTATATAGTACAATTAAACATCTCTGAGGTTCATGTTCAGCAAGTTAAACAAGTCCAAATTCGAGGAAAGGTTGCTTTTTTATTGGAATTTCACTGCTGAAGTAAACCTGCTTAACAGTTTAAATTTAAGTATTCATTCTAAGAATTGACTAATTGATATATAATTTAATATAATCAAATGATTGTAAATCAAGTGAAAAATACATTCAAAATTGCCTAAGTGCTTGGGCTAAAATAAAAAAAAAAATCAAGCTCTCAGTTTTGCAAGCATTGTTCCCATGGGAGTGGTCCAAGCCCAGCTCGAATGCGTTACACAATTAATGACAAAATTATGGTGCCCACTGCAACCGTAGAGTGTTGTCTTTGTGGTTAACTTTAAATGAATCTGCATGCAATGAGCGGGCCCAAAAAATCGCCTACGCGATATGCTGGGGCAGCGTCGTCCAACCTCGTCTCTATTCACAACTTCAACTTCGACTTGTGCCCAACCCAAATTATAAACGACATCAAACGAGCAACATATATATATGTATACATATATATAAATTATATGTGTATGTGTACTCGTCACCCTTTTTGGACAATTATCTGTGTGTGGTGTGGGATGCGGCATAAGTTTTCATCCTGTGTGGATAAGCAGCGTTAATTTCCTATAAAAAATCACCTTAAACCTCAAAACAACCGAAATCCGAAGAAAGCAGCTAGCGAAACAATAGCAGTTAACCGTCAATAACCCAAAACGGAAATTGGTAAGAAACAAAATACACAACAAAAAAAAAAAAGGGAAAAAACAACAACGTCAACTTAAACGTAAACAACAACACAAACAATATGAGTGCCAACTGTCGCAAGTGCAAATGGCTTTTAGGGCCAGAAGTCTACACGGGACGTACGGAGATGAGAGAGTGTTTTGCTCAAAGGAGGAGACGTAGTCACAGATTGCAAGAAAAACAAAAACGACACAACAACAACAAAATAAAATAACAAGAACAACAACAACAGCGAACGTGTCCCGTAGGCAACTTTTAGCGAACGAGCGCGAATCGAGCGACGACGAAGCTTTTTGGGAGCCCGAAAGCTCCACAGTCTTCAAGTCGTCGTTGTGATCGTCGTTGTCTGGCGATCAGTTCAAGTTTGTTCGTCGTCGAGCCACAAAGTGCTCAGCGCGTGGCAGCGAGGCAGACGCAGTGCCAAAGCTCGAATAGTACAGCTAAACAAGCAGAAGCAGTCTAACAAAAATAATACAAAAAAAAAAAAAAAAAGCAAAGAGCAGCAGAGAAAGAGCAAAAGAAACTGAACCCTCACATTGATCGTATTTGGATTCGTATTTGTGGTCGTCGTCGTCGTTTCGTCTTTGGTCAGAGCTGAAAGCGAAACTGGCGCTCAAGTTCAGCAAGCGAATCGACGTCGCTGCTGCCGTCTACGTCTTCGTCGTCGTCGTCGTTTTTGTCGATTTCTATGCAAATTATTACTCAGAAAAACATATATAAAAAGCGTGCTATTTATATTTCGCTAAATGTCGACTTGAAGCGCCGCCGTTTGCCATTGCTGCAGCAGTGGCAGAGACTGTGACGGGAACGGGAGATTGAAAGCGTGAACCGCGTGAACGGGTACGGGTACGGGTACCAGTGCAAGTACGGGTAACCGGGTAACGGGTGCTGATGCGGGTGCTGCGGGGAGGGACCTGGATTGTAACCCGAGACCGAGTCGCCAAGTCGCGCAACACGACAAAACAACACAGATCGTATCTGTATCTATAGCAGTGACTGTCACTGTATTTGTATCTGTATCATTGTGTATGTGTGTGTCTGTGTCTGTGTGTGTGTGTGTGCGTGTGTATCTGAAGCGGCACAGAGCGCAAAAAGTAATCATAAACTAAAGCAACAATAAAGCGAGCGAAAACGTAAAAAGGGAAAAAGTAAGCTAAAAGTCACTCAAAAAAAAAAAACAAACAAAAGCAAAAAAAAAAAAAAGAAGAAACACCGCTTTGCGTCGATCGACAATCGACAGGCCAGACAGAAAGACAGACAGACAAACGTTGCTCGTCAGCGATATTGAGCTTCAGCTGCTCCGTTTAATCGTGGGTGATGATAACCAATGGGATTGTGATTATTTTTATTATTGTTGTTGCTGTTGTCATCGCGGCCTAGGATATCAAGTGAAAACCCAAAGTGATCTCGCCGAAGCTGCATCAGCAAGAAATGTGATTAGCTTTGCGTATATATACAAAAAAAAATTAAAATATATATATATATATATATACATATATATATGCACAGAGATAACTAACTGTTAGCCATGGAATATTTATGCATATTGAACGCCTTCGAGCAGACCTATTACAATCGCATCAAGGAAATCGAAAGATTGACCGCTGCAGCCGCCTCCGTATCACCGCCGCAACAGCCATCAGGCTCAGGTTCCGTTTCAGCCAGTGGTGCTTCATCATCATCGGCAGCATCCTCAACGGCCAGCTCGCCCACGGCAGTGGCTACAGCAGCAGTTGCTGCCACAGCTGCCGCATCCTCATCTTCGTCGTCTGGATCAACGTCGTCGTCGTCGTCGTCTCGCCACTTTCCGGCCACCTTTGCGCACGCAGCAGCGCTGGCGGCGAGGCAACAGCAGCTGCAGCACAGATTCGCTGCGGCTGCCTATCAGCAGAATCAAGCCGGCGACTTTTCTGCGCAGTCGTCGCCACTGTTCTATCAGAAGCAACAGCAACAACAGCAACAGCAGCAGCTGCCTGGAGCTGCTCATCAGCAATTTCAGCAGAATAACTCCAACATGGCCAATAGTTTGATATGGCAACCGTGGACGGATCTGCAGCAGGCAGCAGCCATGCATCATCAGCTCTACAAACAGCAACAGCAGCAACAACAGCAACAACAACAGCAGCAGCACCAACAACAACAACAGCAGCAGCAGCAGTTGCAAAAAGGTTTGTGTTTCATGTGGGGAAATTGAATGAAAACTGTTTTGGAAAATTATTTTGACCTCCAGTAAAAAAAAAAACTAAAAAAAACGTCCAATTCGTCACATACAAGTTTCTTGTGAAATACGAAACAACGGTGACGAGTGGGGGAATTGGAAGATTAGCATATTACAGATCATTTCCATATGCTGACGAACAAAGCACGACCCAAGGCAACATATATTTGCATAACGCCTTCCACACTCGAAACAAAATGTATGCTCTCGAGAATATCAAAAATCTGCCAGGTTCTTGATAAGCGAGCATGGTTCTGTCATTTTGTACACTGTCGCTATCATTTCAGAATAATAAATTAAATTCTCAAATGCCAAAGTTAAAAGTGGGAAATTTTTTATACTTGAATTAAGGATAATATCTATGTTTCTCAAAGGAAGAAAGTATACCTGAAATTAAATAAATAAATACGATTATTTTCAGTAATGCGCAAATATTAAAGTTATTACTGAAAAATATGTAATAACCAATAAGTATTTCGGGGTTATTGATATTTCAGTTATTAATGAAAAATATGAAATAATTAAGATATGATTTCTATAGCGCTATGTTGATTTTCTCAGTGTAGTCACCAAACAGTCGTTGACTCGTCTTTGCAGCAGTGGCTCACGTGAAGTGTGATATCTGGATTTCGGACGACCCAAGCTAGCCAAAGTTAGTCAGTTAGTCAGTTAGTCAGTTAGTCAGTCAATCAGTCGGATAATCAGCCAGGCAGAGAGTTCGAGTCTACGTGCTTATTTCATTGATTTGAATGCACTCGGTCAATGAATGAAAGTCGACGAGTCCACCTTTTGTTTATCGGCAGCTGGCCAAAGCGTGGCTAGGACGTGCCATATATATATATATATATATACACTGATCAGTAAGTGATCAATTGTGAATGACGTTACGCGGTGCATGAAAACGTGTCTTGTTACGCAAACTGATGACGCCAAAGAAGTTGTTGCAGCGCACAAGTGACCCATTTTATATTCGGTTATTAGCGCGAAATTGGTAATGAAATTGGCAACACTTTTACGACAGCTAACACATACAATTGGCAACGCCCGACATTAATTGGCTGGCCAGTCGTTCGACTTGCTTCCGCCGGCGTCATCTTCGCCGTCATCATCGTCGTCGTCGTCGTGGTCGTCGTTGTTGCCAGCAGTGCTGTGCTGCCTCTAATTGCTCACATTGCACAAATCACACAAATGCTTTCAATTACATGGCACAGACACAGGCGCCGCCAAGTGAAACGAGCGACGCCTGGACAAATATTAAAAAACCAACATATGTACACTCTGCCTCTATATACATATGTACAGCAAATGCGATCCAACTGCTCGCCGGCCCAGCTTTTTGTTTTTGTTTTTATTTCTTTTTTTTTTTTGTTTACCCCGTAAACCTTACAACAACAAAAAACAAGTATGTGTAAATGGGGTATTTTAAAGTTGTTCAAATGTACTAGGCAGCAGAAAATTTGACGGATTATATAAGGTGGATTTATATATATATATTATGGATCAGCGTTAGCACCCAAGTCTGTCCTTAAATCTCAGTCACTTTGAGGGATAAGTATAATATATTTTCGAATATTAGAATAAGTAAAAGTTGAAGTACACAAGAATAAGTAAAAGTACAAGTACAGATACAAGTATAAGTATACATTTAATTATAACTATAACTTTAAGTTCAATCTCTGGTTTATACATACATACATAAAGCGTATATACTTTTTTTGAAGGCTCCCTTAGTTATTCTAATCTATATTGTTGATCAGCAGTAAAAGACAGGTCGATCTAGCGCTGGAGTATACGTTATATGTTCTAGTATAAGTAAAAGTACAAATATCAGCATTCTTGTAAGTTTATTTCTAAGTATAAATATAAGTTATAAGTATAACTATAAATATAAGTAAATTCTCTCGTATAAAAAGGGAAACTTACTTAGCTGTTCTCATCTCAAAATCATAGCCATAATTTCAGAGATAGAGCACGATTCGACAGAAATTAACCATGGCAAAATGTTGATCAACTACAGAAATTTAATTAAGAGCAGTTAAGAAATATATAATTTAGTTATAAGGTTCTATATTCCCATTAACTAAAGCAAAAGACTTATAAGTAATACGATAGATCAACTCATGATTACAGAGTACCTCACAGTCAAATTCTTTAGACTCGAGCTTTCTAAGTTTTTGTATTACTTCTTGTTGCTGTAGTGTTTTTTTTTTTCTTTTAAATTTGTTGTCATATTAAAACCAGATTTGCAATCAAGTCGGGCACGAGCATGACTCACAAGCCGGCGCAAACAAAAAAGAATAAATAATAATAATACAAATAAAAACAAATGAGAACGTAACGGGCGAACGGGCGAACGGGCGTAGCCGACTACGAAATACTCTGATACGATAAGTAAAACCATCTGATGAATGGTGCCACACAGCAAATTGGCTGTGGTCAAAAATTACCGGTCTTTGAGGGAGATTCCTAGTTTCATTTCAAATATTTAGGGGCGTGGGCCTAGCCTTAAAATTGTTGAAGATATGTGGCCTTATCGATGTGTGATTTTCGATTTTTATCGATTTCCTATCGTCCTAGTGGGTGTAGCACTTCAGTTTTGACACTTTGTCTAAAGTTTCAAGTCTCTGTCTCTAAGGAGGGTGTCGAAAAAAGTTGCGTTCATACAGACAGCATGTCGGACATTACACAAAACCAATATACTGTGATACCTTCGATATCAGAGTATAATAAGAAACGCCTGCGACGACACCGACGAATAATAATAAGTATACAAACTTTGGCTATAACAACAACAACACAAAACGTGTTTGCATAAGCAACAAATGTGGTGATTTTTTTTTTGGTTTTTTGTTTTGTTGTATTTGCTTTGCTATTGTGAGTTGACCAATTCAAATGTTCGACTTTTCAACTGGTTGGTTTTTTGGTTGGTTGGTCAGCTAGCAGTTCTTGATGCGATCGCCCTTCTGCGTGCGCGAATTGTTTGGGTGATTAAGCAAAGTTTTCGCAATGACTTGACGGGATTGGGAAGCGCTTCACATTATCAATGGTCGCTCACTTGCAGTTCACAGTTTTCCCCTTTTTCCCATTTCTGCCAATTAGCTTAGGTCGACGAGAGTTTATTTAGCTTAGCTGTGCCCTGCTTTGCCTTTGATTAAAGATCACTCTAGAAAGAGGTAGGGCAGGGGGGGACAAACCGACAAAAGCAGACAAGCAAACAAGCAGCAACATAAATAAATAATAAAAAACAGAAAGCAGAACACAGAACACAGCTTACAGAAGATGGGCCCACAGCAAAGAAAGCCCCAATGATGAGCCCCCAACTGCAAAAACAAAACAACAAAAATACAACAAAAAAGAAAAAAACAACGCTTGGACAATGTTGTCTTTTGAGCGACGACCGGAAATGTGCAATAAAATTTGAATGTTTCTTTATTATTATCATCATCCCCATCATCTTCCGCTGCAACAGGCAGCAGCCCAAAGAGTCCCACTGCGATTATTGTTGTTGTTCTCGGTCCACTCCGGTCCGGTCTGTTATTTCATGTCTTTTTTTATTTTTATTTGCTACGCAGTTGCAACTGCGTCCACTCCACTCCATGAGGTATCGGAGAGCAACCAGTTTGTTGTTGGGCACCTTTCGTGACGCAGGCGCACAAAAATAATAATAATAAATTGCAGCCAGCGGTGACGTTACCAAAAACAGGACCACAACAACTGGTTCTTCCGTCACAGCACATCCACATCGACATCCACAACCAGGGGCACAGGCACAACGATTGCCGCCTCCAACTCCACCAACGCCAGCCAGCACGCCTCCTTCATTCATTCATTCATTCATGCGTTCGACGCCTTGGCGGCCAAAGAGGAGAACCAAACCAAACCAAACCAATCTGAACTGAACTGAACCGACAACGCTGCTCGAAATGTGCAGAAGTCGTTTGACGGGTTTTTTCTGTTTTTTTTATTTTATATTTTTATTTTTGGCCTGGCTCCCCCTTTCAATTTGGGCTCCAAGACGCGCTTTCGAGTGGCCCGAGCGTAATTTTGAACTTTATTTTTAACTCCGTTTCCTGAGAGACGCAGCGACGCAAAACAGAAACAGAAAACTGCACTGTACGTAAAAATTGGAGTATGCATGTCTGGGGCGTTGAGAAGGGAAGGGTATACGTTATACGGTGCTAGTTGGTAATATGTTTGATGCCCACGCAGCACCTTTGGCTTCCCACGCCAAGCTCGAACGCAAAACCCATTTTGAATGCCGGGCACGTTTGCCCAGACTTGCGCATATCGTTTTGCTCAGTGTAAACGCTCCACTCACACCAAAAAGCACACACAAATACACACACGCACACACTGACAAATTCCCATGATCGTAGAAAAACTAGTTTTCTTAACCAATTTTGATTGTGATTCGGAGTTTCGATTGTGTGTTTTTTTTTTTTGAGTTTTCTGGCTTATTCGCCATTGTCACTGTTTGTTGGGCTTTTATGCATAATGTGTTGTTGTCTTTGTGGTGCCCACCTCCTGGCCGGGCCTGTGTCTGTGTCTGGGTCGCTCACCGTTGCCGTCGCAAGTTCGAAAGCTCCGTTCGATTGAGCGGAAATTCATTGAAAAAAAAAAAACGAAAGACTTAGGCAACAAACTTGAACATGACTGCGACGCCGGCAGAATCCCCAACTCCATGTGATTCATGACGCCCACAACAGCGTTGCCCCTAATCAAAATTCAAGACAGAGCGAGAGAGATCGGTTGTGGCTGACAGAGCGAGAGAGATAGAGAGAGATAGACGAAAACCGCAGTGAAACAAATTAGAGGATTAGAGTGAGAGCCATTCTTAAATTTATGGTCTTTAATTGAAATGCGATTTGGCCAGCCAAAAATATAAAAATGAAATCTTAAAATCAATATCAAATCCGATAACTTGTTTTCTAATGTCCAGTTTGCTTAATCATTGCAGAAACGCGCCTCACATCAAAAGAGCTGCCAACCGCCAAGTGGCGACGCGAACGTCGCCAACGAGCCGCCGCCGCCGAATATCAAGTTCATGATGCTGGCAGCGACGGGAGCGTGAGCGGGAGCGGGAACGGGATCGCGAACCCGACATGGACAGCCCCATTGATATGTCCGTGACGTCGAGCACGGTGAAGCATCAGCGCGCCTCGCCGCCGCCACCGTACCGCGAGCCACTGGCCGGTGCGGCTAGCAGCCATTGCTATACGGCCAGTCGGCCCAGCGTCATCACGCAAGCGCCGCCAAAGAGGGAACAGCCGGAGCATGTGCATCATCACCACCACTCGCACTCCAGTCGCGAGCATGACAATCGCAGTACGGGTAGGTTGCACCCCACAAACAATACTCAGCTTGTTACCAATTTTAATGTGCGCCTCATGTTTCCATGTTGCAGAGTCCGTTTCGATTTGTGACATCGATGAGCATTTTCGGCGCTCCCTGGGTCCGGACTATGCAGCGCTGTTGAAATCACCAACATCCAGTTCGCCCACACCGTCGCCACAACCACAACCACAGCCGCAACAGCAGCAGCAGCCGTCACAACCGGTGGTGGTGGCTATCAGTGGAACACCAATGCAGCAGATCTCGCCGCAAGGCTATCGTCAGCATCAGCCTACAACTTACCAGCAACAACATCACTCGCCGTTGCCGCTGTCACTGCCCCTGTCCAAGCTGGGATTGCCCATCGTGCACTCACCCACGTTGCACTCGGCACCGGTATCGCCACAGCCACAGCACGAACTGCCGCCGCCGCAGGAGGAGCCACTGTCCCTTACACCGCCGCCCGTTCGAGCAGCATCCGCATCCGCATTGACAGCTTGCACACCGCCGCCACAGCAGTTGACGCATCCGTCGCCGCTGTCGGCGACAACGTCAGGCGCCAGCCTAATTTTAGATATGCCCGTAGCGAAGAAAGAGAGAGCCCTGGACACGCCTCATCATACACCGCCCAGATATAATACACCACCGCCCGCCTATGGCAGCGTGCTGGCACCGTCGACGCCAACGCCAACGCCGCCCACAATGCCAGCAATAATACGTGTGAAAGCTGAGCCGGGATTAGCCGCCGCATCATCGACGCATACGCCGCCCGCCTCGCCTACCTCATCCACAAACATTTCGATATTCACCAAGACTGAGGCGTCTGTGGACGATCACTTTGCCAAGGCACTGGGCGACACTTGGAAAAAGTTGCAGGGACAAGGCAAGGAATAGACAGACAGACAGACAGACAGAGAGAGAAAGAGAGAGATGTAAATGCGAGGACCAACTCAAAATGCTGTTCTGATTTCAAACTACACAATTGATGTTTAAAGATCTCAAACGATGATGATGTGAAAAATTCTTCAAATGCGAGTGTATTACAAGTTTCTTATTATGATTTTATTAATGAATATACATAGATATGGAAAAGCGTATACGTACATGTGACAAAATTGGTATTCTTAATGCATAGTTGCATAGATAGACTAATCCTTAATATTATTTATATATATATGCATACATATATAGATGTATATATATTTAAATATGTGTCTATATATTTTTATATATTGATTTCATAATTCTAAATTGTGAACTTAATGTAAGCTTATGGTTATCCAAATGAATCCTATACAACTTAAAACTAACGAGTGACAAACAAACACACAGTACTCTCTAACATGCACTCTATTATTACTTAAGTGAAATCCTACAATAAACATTAAAAATTAAAAGAAAACCATTTTTGAGTATTTTATTTTTAAATCCGATATCGAGAGCCCGCGTGTTTTGCCAATTCAAACTATTAGAGTAATTTGAAACGTTCTGGCAACACTGTAGCTTGTACATAACGACTTGACTGACTAAACTATCGTGTGCAACTATCGACTGCCAGTGTAGCCACATTAAATGATATGGATATAAATGCTTGTGCAGCTGAGTTGCTAATAATAATAATTATTATTATTTATTACATGAGTAGCATTTATAATTAATTTAACCTGTAATTAATCTTAGTTAGAGGCATTTTTTGCATTTTTAATTCAAAAATGCTCGCATCATTGTAAGCCCATATTGTGTACCTATCGATATCGATAACACATTTATTGGCTGCCAGTGTGTACGCGTATTCGGCGAGAACGTACCATTGCAAAACTAAACTTTCTGCATAAAACATAAAAAAAACATTAAGCAAATGAAAAACATTACAATTAAGCTATTCCATTAAAAGTTAAAATAGACGTACATGTGCATGCGTTGCGTTTAAAGTTACCAGTTCGTGTTTGTGTGTGTGTAAAAAGCCAAAAAAGACCGAAGGCGAACGAGGGGCGAAGACGAAGAGAAAATGTCACGCAAAGCAGCAGCGACAGAAAAAGAGTGAAGAAATTACATTTTGGGGGAAGGAAAAGCGCATGAAAACTCAACAATAACAATATTAAAAGACTCGCTCTGTGCGAAAAAAAGGCGCAATTCCAAATCCACTGACAATGCTTGCCCCATCAAAACCAAAGAATTTGTATTGAATAGACATTGAGAGAGAGAATCGAAATTGAAAATAACGAGTTGTTGTTGTTGCTGTTGTGCAGTTGTGCAGTTGTAACTCAAGCAGGCTCAGACACCTGCAAACGCAAGGAGGAGCGATGAAAACAACTGAACTGATCCTGGGGAGGCGCCTAACCACCACCACTGTTCTCGTACAGTACTCGTACTCGTTCCTTGATTTGAATGTCGTCGTCGACGCCGTCGTCGTCGCTGGTGGGTTCTGAATTTGTACTCGGTTGCAATTGGAACTGGGATTGGGATTGGGACTGCGATAGCGTTAGCGATTTGCACTCCTCCTCATTGACACAATGCAAAGTTTGGACTCATCATGCCAAGAAGCAGATGTAAGTATTTCTTATTTGTATGTGATCGCAACAATAGAGAGACGAGAGCGTAGAGAGAGAGCACAATATATAGAATTTTGTGGCACTTAAATCTTATTTTACATATTCACACAGCTATTCATAAATGACACGCTTAAGAAGCTAAAAGGCGACAACCCACTGAATGCGAGTGCTCAGGGCCTGACCCATGCCGTTGGCTCGGCCGTTCAACAGCAGTTTGTCTATCAGACGCAGACGCAGAGTTCACAGGCGTCGCCACAGCCACAACAGTCACTGGGTCAGCAACAGCAGCATCAGCAGCAGCAGCAGTCGTCGTCGTACCATCAATTACATCCGGTGCTCCAGGCCTCAGCATGCTCACCCACGCTTGCCATCAACAATAGCCAGCAACAGCAGGTGCCAAGTGCTCCGGTTACGGTCAGCGTGCGATCGTATGTGGAGCCAAACTTGCTGCAGGCGATACCTCAAATACCTGCCCAACCGCCAATCTGCATATTCGATGATGACGAATCGCCAACAGATTTGGGTGCGGGTGGTGGCAACATTGTCATACTCACGGAACAGCCGCACCATGGCACAGGAACGGCGATTGCGATAGCTCCGTCGCCGTCATCGTGCTCCTCATCGACAACGACACTGTCAAATTTGAACTCGATCACGTCCCCATCGCCGATAGTTCCTGATCTGTTGTTGTCAACGCCACCGGGTGTTAATTCCAGCTTAAATAATAATAGTAATAGCACCACCGTCACCAATTCACATATTTTCCAGCATCTGCAGCAACAGCAGCAGCTGCAGTCCCACAGCATAAGCAACAACAACAATAACAATAGTAAAAAAGCTGACAGACGGCCAGCCTCAAGTGGCTCAAATGCATCGTCGGGCAGCGGCAGCAGTCATCATCAACATCAACACCACCACCATCATCACCAGCAGCACCAGCCGCACCTCCAACAGTCCCAGCCGCATAACCACAATGTCCTCTCATCGCCCACATCGTCGCCAAGCAAGCGACAGAAAAGCAGCAGCAGCAGCAGTAGCAGCAACAACAACAACAACAACAACAACAAGGAGTGCAGTTCCTCTAGTCGCAACACAGCTCCAACGACCGCATCATCGCGTGCTGCCGCCGGAGCTGGCTCCAACAATGCTATAAATGCCAGTAGCAATGCACCATCATTATCCACCTCCGCCTCCACATCCAGCACCAGCAAGCGAGAAACGCCAACAAAGTTCTTTAATATACACGACAAAATCAAGGAGCTATATCTGCAATTGCTCAGCAACGATATGAATCACTTTACGGAAACCGGGGTAAGAGTGCAAGCAAATTAATATGTACACCAAATAAACAATATTATTTATGAATTGCAGCTAAAGCAGCGAAGTCGCTCCTTTATACTGGAACGACTTGTGGAGTACGAACGATTGAACACCATTGTTGTCAACCTGTATCCTGGCAATAAGGGCTACTCCCTGGCCCTGCACTATGACGAGCAAGCTATGCTTAATCCACACACAAACGAATGGATTGTCGCGGACAGCACCCACCATCTGCACGGCAGCGAGAATGCGACCGACAAGAGCACCACCACCACCAGTCGGAGCAAAACGCAAAGCGCCGACAGCGATGCGAGTAACCCGTTCCGCACAAAGGCGAGACTGACCGAAAACAACGATGCCAGCGGCGGAGATTCAGCATCTGCGCCAGCATCATCGGGATATGGCCTGGTTGAGGTGCTGCGCTGGCCGTATGAGAACGATTTGCTGTTGCAGTGCATCGATCGCGAACTGCTGCCCGAGTTCCTCATGGATCTGCTGAGCGCGGACACCGTCAGCCTGAGCTCACCCCAAGATGGCAGCGAGGGGTCGCGGGTGTATGCCAAGCCCAGCGTCTTTTATGCTGGCTGTGTAATTGCGCAGATACGCGATTTCCGCCAGACGTTTGCCACCTCAACAAATATCTGTGATATGAAGCACATCCTGCTGCGACCGAGCAATGCAACGCTGTTCGCGGACGTGCAGCAGCTGGGCAGCTCCCTGGGTTGGGCGGGCGCAACGACCGAGGATCGGCTGGCCCTCGAGAGTCAACTGGTGCTGGCGACGGCGGAGCCATTGTGCCTGGAGCCAGATCCAAGCATTGGCCGGCAGTCAATCAATGCGCAGCACGAACGCCAACGCTTCAACTCGCACGAAATGCGCCGCCAAATGAAGAAGTTCACCCAGGTGGCCATCAATCGCAAGCGTAAGCTCGATCAGTTCACGCATCATCAGGGCCTCGAGCTGTGCGACTATCTGACGCGTCTGCGCCAGCGGCCGCGCACAAGTAGCAGCAATCAGGCGAACGCCACACCCGCGACGGCGCCCAGCAACAATCCGTTGGTGGGTGCCATGCTCTCCTCGTTCACGTCAAAGGTGCCGCGACGACCGCACGAGGTCATCCGACCCATAAGGCCGCCCACTCTCGACTATCCGGCGAATCTGAAGGTGCCCGAGCACGTCATCAGCGTGGAGAAATATGCCAAGACTTTTGAGCCACTCAGCGAGTTCAGCGATGCATGCAAGGAGCGCTGCCAGCCAAATTGTCGCCACAGCTTTCAGCCGCAACTCATCGAGGAATATGTGCTGGAGACGGAACGGGAGGCGAGTGAGGGACGGCGTGCTCTCTATCACATCAAGCTGTCAATTTACCAGCGTCCCTCCGATGCCGAATATCTGGGTGAGCTCTATGTGGATCGCGACTATCGCGAGGGCGAGCGCAACGGGGAGTCGTGTCGCTTTGCGCTGGGGACCCGGGTCCATGCGAATCGCTATATTCAGCAATTCCGCGAGATATTCACTGAGGAGGGACGCAAGGCTGTTAAAATTACGCATCTGATACCTGGACATGTGCCAATTGTTACCCACACTGGACTAACCAATGAGCAGCGATTGCTATTGCAGCAGCAACAGCAGCAGCAGCAGCAACAACAACAACAACAACAACAACAGCAGCAGCAGCAACAGCAGCAGCAGCAACAACAGCAGCAGCAACAGCAACAACAGCAGCAGCAGCAGCAACGACAAGTCCAATTTACTCAGCAGCAGCAGCAGCAACAACAACAGTTACCTGCCACAGTGCATCATGTTGCGCAAACGCATCCGAATGTCACTTTGTCCCGTCAACCAATTATCGCCAAGGCAGCCAACAACACGATTAGCATGCAGCAAACGTTTCGCCAGCAACAACCACTTGCCACCACTCAATTTAACGTTGATGGTGCACTTCAAATCCAGCAACAACAACCACAACAACAGCAGCAACAGCAGACGCAGCTTGTCAGTGGCAATAGCAATGTGGTGCAGCAGCAGGCGCCGCAACAACAACAACAGCATCAGCATATACATCTGCTTACCACCAGCGGCAATGCCACTAGCACCACCACACATCAGATGAGTCTGGGCAACGGATCGCTCGTACTGCTGCAACAACAGCCGCAACAACAACAACAGCAGCAGCAGCAACAACAGTTGACCACAACCCTACAGCACTCGGGCATAACTATACAGCCAGCCAACATGCAGCAGCAAAAAGCAGCAACAGCTCAGTTGAACACGGCCATAGGTGCCAACTCCGCATTGCGCGCCCAGCTCAACTCCAATGTGCCAATTCTCGTAAGTATAATAAAGTTATCAATTTCGGCAAAAGTTCAATACTTTTATACTGATAGCTTACAGTCCGCATTAACACGTTAATCCATTTTGGCCAAGAGCTGTGATAAATACTTTTGCAATCTGTAATCGATATATTTTGGCTTCAAAGTACCTCTTACCAACCAGCTAGAGATGCCCAATATTTCTCAGTTTTTTAGCTGAATCAGTTATTGCCATTCAATTTATTATTATATTGAAATTCCCAACTAGAGAATCTGACTGGTAGACGAATTAGCCTAAAATACAATATCGTATTTTAAAAATATATCTAAAGAAATACACTTTTTACACGCAGTAAGATTTTAACTCATTCCATGCAATTGATTATGGATAGATCGCATCTCTCCTTCTTTGCTATAACAAGTAATATTTTCACATTAGTTTGATGATCTCTGGAGACTGTCTTCCCTTGGTTTTCGAGTATTGCTTACCAATTAGACAAGGCTCGTCATCAATGAGTCAGGATTAACCTTTTAATTGATATGGACATATTAGTTTTAGATCACAAACACTAATTTATATTTATTTGCGCGCAGCAATCGCAACTGAAAACAACTCAGATTGTTAGCACACAACATCAATTGCTGCAAAAACAGCAACAACAACAACAGCAGCAGCAGCAGCAACAACAACAGCAACAATTAAGTGCCTCAAATAACAACAACATCAACAGCAACAATAATAACAACACGGCCATACATCCAAATCCTGCGATCAATGCTATAGTCACCAGTATCATGAACTCTGCCAACCAGTACCAGCAGCAGCAACAACATCAGCATCAGCAACAACAACAGCAGCAACACTGTGAGTCACATAATCATGTTTAAATTTCGTTGTCTGCCCATGCATATTTTATCGAATAATTTACTTACAGCGGGCAGCACACCCACCAGCAACAACAACTCGACTGCAACCATCAATATTGGCAGCAACACCAGCGGAAATAACGCCTCGACAGCAACGCTGAAAAACTCTAGCAATGCTTCGATTCTGAACCTGCTTAATAGTGCGCCTGCAGCCATGACGAGCACACCCGTTGCCAGTGGCACTTTTACCACCTCGTCCACTGGCCAGCAACAAACGTTGACATTGGTGCAGCATCAGCCGCAGCCGCAGCAGCAGCAACAACAACAGCAGCAGCAGCAACAACAACCACAGCAGCAGCAGCAGCAACAAACAGCGCCCACAAATGTTGATGCGGCTACAACCACCTACGTGCAAACGACTCGTGGAACTCCGACGCTGGTGCAACGCAAACAGTCGTCAAACGAGGTGCTGCAGAGTTTGCTGAATCGCAAAATTAACTTGGTTGGCACAAGTGGGGCGACCACATTTCGCACTAACTCAGCGGGCAACCTGATTGCCGTCAATTTAAATCAGCCGCAGGGTCAAGCTCAGCAGCAGACAGTCGATGTTAGTCATGCGGTGCGCGTATCAATGTCGGCGCTTGCCTCGCAGCTGGCCTCGCCACCGGCCGTCATGACGAATCCCACCACTGGTTATGGCGCCTATACGGTTAGCACGGGCGGCGTCTGCAGCAGCCTCAAAATACTCAATACGGGCCAACAGCAGCAACAGCAGCAGCAGCAGCAACAACAACAACAGCAACAGCAGCAACGTCTACTGAGCTCGTTGCGCAGGGATAGTACAACTGGCCCGCCAAATGCCATTGTTGTCGGAATGGCGGCGCCATCACCTGGCAGCGATTCCAATGCATCGAATGCTAGTGGATTTGCAGTACCCACCAATCTGTCATCGGCGTCTGGCGGTGGGGCGCTTAATGCACTGCTTACCAATGCTGCCACACCATCGCCGTCCGGTTCGGATCACTCGCAGTCGTCGCAAACGCACCAGAATCAGGTGCTGCTCGATCGGCTCAGCAATGTGACATCGAATGTGTCCGCCGTGTCATCCGTAGCCATGCCGCACATGTCGCCGCAACAAGTGGGCTCAGTGCAGCAGCAGCAGTTTATTACCAAAACACTGGTGCACTCGCCCGCCACATCATCCATACACTCGCCCATGTCTAGTCCACACCCGCAGCCGTCAGCGTCGCCACAGCAGCAGCAACAGCAGCAGCAAACTGCCACGCTAAATCTGCAGGGCATCAATCTGTCACAGCTGCAGGGCGCCATGGCAAACTTTGCTGGTTTGCAGAATGTACAGGTGCAGATTCCCGGCTTCACGCAGCCCATTTCGCTGCAGTTCTCCAACAACGGCTTGCAAGCGACGTCAGTGCAGTTGCAGCAACAACAACAGCAGCAGCAGCCACAACAGCAGCAGCAACAACAGCAGGCAAACACAAGTAACGCCACTGCGAGTGGAGCTTTGGCGCAAGCGCAGACGCAACAGCGCAGCGTGTTGGTCTCTGTGCCCGTATCGCAGCAACAGCAGCTGCCACACACCATCACATTGCAGACGACACAAACGTCGCCCCAACAACAGCAGCAGCAACAGCAGCAACATCAACATGCCCCACCCACGGGCACCATTGTTAACCTGCCCTCAGGGATGTCCGGGACACAGGCGGTAGTTATTACAAATAATGCAGCTGCCAGCTCGGGTGGCAGCGGCGGTGGCGGCAGCAATGCCAGCGGCACTGGAACGACAACGACTATGCTCACGCTGCCCATTGGTGAGTGATCCAAGTAGCAACTAAATACGCGTGCTGCACTCTTTCGGCTGCGACTCTCGACTCAAGCTTGAGAGCACCACAGAGACGTGTTGGCCGCGACAGAGCAGCTATGCTTTTAATACTTGTTACGATTTTAATTTATAAACTACACACACAAATACAATGATGTATTTATATATATACATATAGATATATATTATATATTTACCTATTTTATTGAACATGCTTAATTTTGTTCTTTTCTGTTTCTGTTTTCTATTTTTGTTTCTTCGTTTCTTGTTTACACAAACCCGTTAACAACTCGTTTCGATACACTCATGCAACTAAACTGTTTATATGTTTTTGTGTTTAACCCATGCCATCAGTTTGATACATTCACCGCCTAACTGACCCTTAGTCGGGGCCATCGGTGGCAATTAGTTAGCGTCTATCTGACCAACAGATTCATTGTAACCTAAAACAACAACCAAAAAAAACTCCCCGCACACCCGTTCTGCTTTCTGTTTACAGCTCAACTAGTCGGTGCCGGAGTACAGAAACTAAATCCTCAAACTATACGTACCTCAAGCGGTGGTGGTGTAGGTGTTGTCACAACAGCAGCCACCGGTGGCATCCAGCCTCGTCCGCGCAGCGTTCAGGTTGTTGGTACCAAGCAGCTGACCAGCAGCCGACAGCTGCTCACCACACAACGTCAGATTGGCGGCTCAACGTTGAAGATCGCGTCAGCGACCGTGAATGGTAGATGGCAAAATCAATTATTCCGTAATGAATAACTTAACTAAACAAATGTATATTCTTGCCCGATGTAGCCAATGCCGTCACTAATAGTGCCAACCTTAGTGCTGGGCCCATTCTGATGTCTGGGCAGAAGGTGCAACTGAAGACCGTCAAGGCGCCAACGCAGCAGCAACCACAACAACAGCAGCAGCAACAACATCGAATACTCAACCAGAGCACTGTAACGTCCGGCTCACAGGCGCTGCCCAGTCCTAGCCAGGTGGCCCACCCACAGCTACAGCATATACAAATCGCTGGCCGTGCTGTTCCAGCAAATGCAACTGTCATGAACCAGCGCACCTTGACGGCGCTGGCGGTGGCGAAGCAGCAGCAACAACAGGCAGCGGTTAATCGACGGCGCTCCACCACCGATGCGACCAAGTAATGGCACTCAGTTTCCCCACTGCATTGAGTGAAATGTGAGATCAGCTTCTCCATCCTAGCCTAGCCACAGGAATACTGTTTGCAATGGGAGCAGTACTTGCTAATATTGCAGTCATAGCGATCTATTAATTTTTGTTAATTGAGGAGAGGAGACAAGTAATAAGGCTACGCGTTGTGTATTTGCATGATATTATAGTTTATGTTTACAACTTATTAAATAGCACTACTAGCATACATTGTATACCCATATATCTGCATATATATCTTTTGATGTGTATAATCGTAAGTGTAAATTATGTGGGCTGATAGAGTGCTCAAGCCGTATGAGATCAACACAACAGATCATTTAATAACGCCAACCTCTAGTGAGTTCGTTGAATTGGCATCATCATCCGAGTTGAGGATGCCAATTTGGCGACAGTTTAGGTGAAGCCGATGGCGACTGCAATTGTCTGTGTCCCTTGCAAAAAACTACTGCTAAACTACAAAACGAATTAAGTGTAAAGCTCTTATTAATATTTATCTAATTGTACATATTAATTGTTTCATATTAACGTGCGCCGAAAAGCCATTTAAAAAAAAAACAACAAAAAACAGCAAAAAAAAAAGGAAAAACAAAAACAAAAGAATGTCTTATCAGTTTGGCTCTCCCAACTCCAATTTGTTACACCGTAAGACTAGCTATGTAAGCGTGCGTGCTAACTTTAAGCTTAAGCAGTAAGCCAGAAAGGCCCTCTAATACAAATGGAAATAAACAAAAAAATAAGAAATCAAAACAAAACAAAGCAATAATAAGGAAAGAAAACAAAATGTAAAATTTGTAATTGATTGTAAAACAGAAATTAGGGCTAACTATTACGATTTGGATTAGTTACGAAGGTATGAACAGGTGTAATGGTTCATATAAATATAATAAATATACATATGCATATTGTACTATTATAAATATTATTATTGTAATTCTAATTATTATTGCTAATTATTTAAATGCTTAACCTAATTTTATTAAAATAAAAAAAAAAACAATTTTAGTTTGTATTGAAAACCAACAAAAACAAATTAGTACTCGTACTTCCTATGGCAATTTACAAAAAGAAAAGCAAAAAGAGAAAGAAAGCAAAAGTAAAAAAAATATGTGTACAATTTATTTGTAATAGCGCAATGTATATCGAAAGGAGACGAAGAAAAATCGGCCGAAATTAACCATCATTTTCATACATACATACACATAGGCAACTAAGTAGATCCGAGCTGAAAATTATCGCTAAATATATATATATATATATATATATATATATCTATATATACAAATTTGTTTTTGATCTAAGACCGTCTTTGTAGCATGAAATTATTTATTTAAGTATTTTTTAATTTTGTTACAACTTTTGCTGTAATTGTAACTGTTCGGCAAAATTAGCTTTTCTGTACAACAAAATTGCCTATTTAATACAAATACCCTAACAATTAATTTAATGAAAAAGAAAAAACAAAAAACAAACACAGAGATACCCAACTATACACACATACACTCAAAAGTAATTTACTCAATGTTATAATAAATGTGATTTAAGAAAGAAAACATGGTACTACCTAAAAAAATTATAAATGTTACGATAAAAACCAGGTAGTCAAGGCAGAAAATGCGCACGAGTCCGTTTTCTGGAGTTACTCCAGAGCAAAAGTGAAAAGAAAACAAATGAATAAATTAAATATAATTACATGAAAGTAATGCGGAGCAATCTAAAGAAGCATAAGATATTAAATAACTATTAATATAAATGTAACTTCAATTCAATAACTGCTTATCTAAATACCTGACGTAGAATTTTTTCATTTAAAACATAAAACCAATAATGTTTCAAGACAAAACGATAATTACTTTCGAGAGAACTGAGATTAAGCGCTGACAAACGTGTCACTCATGGATGGATAGCAAGCAAAGGCATCTAAGAAAGACTTATAATAAATCAATAATAAAACAGTCTTGTTGTGTGAATGTAGAAAAGCAGTGTGTTTATTTCAATGCAGGCGTAGCATATTGCACCAGTTTGAATCGTATTGTATGTTATTGTGGAACACGTCCGAGATATTGTTTATTGCATATATAAATATAAATATATCGTTTACTTATGACAGCTAGTCGATATCACGGAAAAGCAATAGATTTGCATAGAATCGCAGCCCCTCAACGGATTCATCGCGGCAAACTTTTCCCAATCGCTCGGCGACCAAAAGTCGCTCCTTAGCTAGTAACAGTGATATGCCCAGTTGCTTGGCAAGCTCCTCTACGGCCAGGGACTCGGCCTCACGAACTTTCTCCGATGTGTCAATGGCAATTAGTTCATCATCTTGGGACTCCAGCTGCAAAACCATGGCACCGCTCGGAAATCGGCGAAGTTTTATGGGACCATTGAGCTGCTCGCAAGCGTGGAGTAAATCCTCTGGCGAGAGTAGCTCAAAGCCACGAGCACGATTTACCCGACAATATACATCTGCCAGTGACATCATACCACCGTGTTCCTAATCAACATCAATTTAGAAAGCAATTAATCCAATTTGGTTATTAAGAAATGGAGATTTGAACACACTTACTTCAATGGGATCGAGTAGCATTTCGCAGATTTGCTGAGCCAAACTATTGAAGTACGCCGTATTGCTGGTAAAGTTGTCGCGCGTCACCGGATCATCAATGCCCAAACTGAGCAGATAGGACTTGAAGCGCACCGTTTCGTCATCGGATATCTCACCTTTTTGCTCACGTATTTTGCTGCTAATATTCTTGGACAGACCCACCATATCCTTTGCCATGGCCATGAGAACACTCAAGTCTTGAAAAGCAAGTGCTATATTCTCGTCCGTCGCCTTGGCCTTTGCTTCGAGATTACGTTCTATGCCGCCAATACCCGTTCGCTTCTGAATCCTCGCGAGCCTATCGCTAACATTGGCCACAGACTCGGCTCCTCTCACTATCGTCTCGCTTGTCAATGAGATTTCCCAGACGCGTGCGCTCAAAGTCTCTCGCAAGGCGCTGTGAAACTCCACGCTTAGTCCGTTCTTGCCTGAAAGCTTTATGTGAGCAGCTCGACTTGTGTCCAGTGGACCAGGAGCTTTATCTGGATTGGGCGGTCGCAGGTGCATTATTATACGCGTTTTTCGTCCAAAGAAATTGGAGGCTGTTGTTTCCTCACTGAGAGAGACCACATAGCTAAGTGGCAGGCATAGCGTCATGGCAGCTCGTGCTATTTCCCCCGGCCTGCCCCAGAATAGCCTGTGTGTGGTAAGCACCACTTCCCCATCCTCGAATTCCGTCTGTAATAAATGCGCACAATGACATTGTGGTAAAATCCAACTGGTGCAGAATGTGATTCGATATTAACCACCTTTTGATCGCCATCGTAGATTTTGACGTTACGGTCGCGGCTTACAAAGGTCTCGCTTTCCACTAAACGAGCCTCCTGGTAAGCAAAGCGATTCATTGCTTAAGCTCCTAATTAATAAACTTCTATATTTGTTTTGATTTTCAACACTGTTGAGTACCCCTTGTGTGCGTGAGTGAGCAATACAGACCTGTTCACTCTTCTTGCTTATCAGTTGTCAAATAGTGTTTACCAGCACTACTTTCCAGTGTATGCATACATCAAGTAATTATTAAATTTCTGCATCCCGATGACAATATCAGGACCAAAATATAAAGTTCCAATTGGCGCCATTTATATTTTAAAAAACTGTTAAAAAAATGAATTTCAAAATACCCTAATTAAATACAATTTATGTTTCTGTAGTATGAAATTTAGACACATTATTTTCGCTCTCTTATAATTTCTAGTGTGGAAACACATAAAATAATACCTTAATCTAACATGCGCTATCGATAGCTAGTAATTGAAAATATCGATAATATCAGAGGTGTTATCATGTGCCTCCAATAGCAAAAATTTTCATTTGTTGCTATTTTATGTTGTTTTTGTGCTTATTTTTGTGGTAATATTCTAACAAAACTTAAAATTTGGAGATTCCAATGCAAAATATGTCATCGTTCGATTGAATAAGTTATTTAATAATGCAGCAAGGCGTAAATTGAAAATTGTACGTTCACATCGATCACCGGATACGGATTACTGTAAAGCTTCGACCACGAAATTTTATGTATCATGATGGCGACAGCCACAGCACCATCAACCGAGGCGAGCAAAATGCTTGAGGCTGCATTACAGCAAATGGATGGCATTATATCGAATTCAACAACAGCAACAGTTGGTCAACAGCAAACCCAAGCCCAGATTCAGCCAGGATCAGCAACCACAACTTCGCTGACCAGCTTCTGCGAGCGTAATTTGATATCTGCCACAAATGTGTTATCGACAGCTAAAACATTGGCGCTGGCACTGCAAGTGAGTCAGAGACATAGTTCATACATTATATTATCACTGAAACTATTTATGTAGGTTGGTGTGGCGGCGCCCGCTCCCGACCCCGTAACCGCGTCAATAATTAGCGATTGGCTGGAGACGCATATACCGCGTCAGGACTCCGATGAACGCATGCGTCGCTTGCAGCGCGATAAGGAAGGATTGGCCCTGCAATATCAAATGCTGGCGGAACGTGTATCCGAGCAAGCGGACAGGATCATTGAGCTGGAGGGTTTGCTAACGGAAAAATCGCAGCAGCTTTGCAGCAAAGAGGATCAGCTGCAGCGACAAATGATTTCGCGATCTGCGCTGGAGACACAAAAATTGGAATTGATGAGTGCCTTAAGTGAGCTGAAGCTGCATCGCACAGCGCTGGAGTGCGAAAACGAGCAGCATGTCGGTGAGGGCAGCGGTTGGGGTGACGGGAGCAGCATGCCGTACGGCAGCATGGGCAACATAAACCAAAAGAACTACACAACTGACGGTGGCACAATGGCACCGAAAACTCCACCCTCAGCCTTGCGTCACCAGATTAAACCACAATTTCACAGCTTGCCCAGGTCGCATGGCGGTGCCAGCAAGCAGGCACATCGCCTGCAGACTAACAACAATAACAATAATCACACGCTCGACGTGAATGCAAACAGTAGTGGGAAACAACGTAATGTGGCTTTCGCAGCTAACGAACAGATTGTAATTGGCAATAGTGTGCAGAATGATAATTCTTTCTCCACGGAGAACGACATAGACAAATACTCAGTTTTTAGATCCCAATTGCAATCGACGCCCTCGCCAAAGTTGCGCGAGCGTTCTGCGCGCGGATTGCGTAACATTTTAGGCAAACTACGACGCAGCAACAGCAGCAACTGTGAACTGACTGCATTGGAACAAGCTGAACCAGAGGAGTTTCGTCGTGGTGGGGCGCGTGCAACGGCAGGCGGCCGCATCGAATGGGGTGCACAGACTCCAATGTTCACTGATGCCGATAAGCATTACAGCACCTGGAACCCACAGGAGGTGTGCAACTGGTTGGCGCATCTGGGTCTAGGCTATTATCAGGATAACTGTAGGTATGTATGCCTAAAATATTCTTCCTTTTGTGATATGAAGGAATTCTCGAATCATTATTAACATATCCCCCAAACTGTATTATGGTTCAACAATATTCACATATACATTTTTATATATTTTCTATAATTGTTATTTACAGGAAATGGCTGAAATCAGATCCGAGCGTATGCTTCTTTACCGCTTCGCCGGTCGACATCGAACGTGAACTGCATCTGAAGTCAATACTGCATAGGAAGAAAATCATGCTGGCCATTGACGACGTAACGCAGAAGGAGTTCGATGAGCTGACGCTCAAGGCTGCCTGGTTGGATGTGGGCTGGGTGCTGCGTTGGCTCGATGACATTGGTCTGCCGCAGTATAAGGATCACTTTCTGCAGGCCAAAGTCGATGGTCGCATGCTGCACCGCTTAACACTGGAGGATCTTTCGCAATTGCATGTCAGCTCGTGCTTGCATATCGCATCACTGCGTTGTGGTATTCTTTGCATGCGAAACGTTCGCTGGGAAGCCGATCGTCTGATTCGTCGCTCAACCAAGTTGAGTGAGCAGAACGATGATGCTATCAGTTCCGATAAGGAGAGCGTAGATCTGTGGACGGCCCACCGTGTCATGGAGTGGCTAAAGACCATAGATTTATCAGAGTATGCGCCAAATCTACGCGGTGCTGGAGTCCACGGCGCATTGATGATCTACGAGCCGCGATTCAATGCCGATTTGTTGGCCGATTTACTCTCAATACCGCCGAGTAAATCCCTGCTTCGTCGCCATTTGGCGATGCATTTTAAGGAATTAGTAGGGCGAACAATAATACATGGTAAACGAGATGCCGAAGCAGCTCCTGGCTATCTGCCACTGACGATCACTGCCAAATTGAAGCCACCGAAGCGCTCTCAATTTACTCTCAAACGTCGTAAGAGCACAAAGGGGCACACTGATGTCGATTGGTTGGATTTTGTTTGCCCAATGAATGCCGTTGTGCCTGCTCTGTCAATATCAGAGGGGTCTAAGGATCACGACGGTTCGTTGAGCTCCAACTAAACGGTGCGAACTATAACGCATATAATATTACGCGTAAGATTCTGATAATTATTGTTAATTTAGTTTTAAGTACACGAAAAAAACTGATTACCCGAAAACTGATGAACTAACGAATTAAGCAACAACCAAACAAACAGACTTACAGACACTGAACTGTATTTGCAAGAATTTATCTTGGCACGGGATGTGACGCCAAACTTGAAGCAATTTTTTGTTCGTTTCGATTTATCGAACATTTATCAATTACGTATTAACCATGCAGGCAGCTAAATGCACAAACTACTAATACATACCTTTTTGCAAATTGCACTTTATTTTATATAGACATACATATGCACTATTATTATATTAACTAACAATAAGACGACTTGACCATTAACGTCTTCAAAGTATGCTTAATGATGGAAAACTGAAGTATTTGAATGAGCATATTACCGACCTGGAAAACAAGCCAAAGTCTGGCATGACGCACAATAACTGAGTTTATACATTTTTTATACTAACACTGAATTGTACGTATTAGCCCGATATTTAACAAGTAAATAACGCCTTATACATTTTGTAACGAAAATGAAATTCTTAATGTGTCTAATTTAATTTAATCTCGAATGGAGTTCATTTGCGGGCCCATTAGCTACTTTATGGTGTGATCTGATTCAAAGACATATAATTTTGTTAGATATTTAGTTTATTGTTAACAATAACATGATTACAATGCTATAATTGCTGAACGACTAGAGGCACGGCTATTAGCTATATAAAAAAACAGCCAGCTTGGACGGAATCAACATATGTAGATGATTGCTGTCTTGTCAAAGCTTGTTCGCTTTCCTTGACCAATCCTTTCTTAAATCTATCAATCTTTGGCAGTGCTTTCGGAGTAATCTTAGTAAAGCTCGTGATGTGGCCGGTCCTAAGTGCTGGCCTGGTTTGCTGCAGTCGACACTGTGCCCAAATTCTCAACACCCAAGCCAATTTGTCCGGCAAGTATATTCTCGAGGACGCTGTGCTGGCTGCGAGCATCGCTATCTTTGACCTGATGCTTGCAAAGATCACTCTCCGGTATGTGATCCTTCCAGTTGCGGAACAGATAGCGCGTAAACTTCTTCAACTGCCTGAACTTACAGTATGTGGCACCCTCGGCTGATTGCAGTTGCTGCGTCTGTATTAGAAATCCCTTTTCCTTAAATGTCTTTTCTAGTTTTTCGCGCTGTTTTGAGCGTCGTGACGATCGTCGCTTTACCGCAGCCACAGTCACGGGCCTCGGGCTCTCCATCGACCGATGCTGATCGTTAGTATCCATTCGTTTGTGGCAATCTTCTGGTGGATGCATGGGGCTATGAGAGTTCGAGTAACTAGACGGACTTTGCGGTGCAACTGGCACTAGGCTGCTGGATAAGAGCAGAGACGATGTCGGTGATTCGGATGGTATGTGCAGCAGTTCCAGGCTGAGATCTGTCGAGGGTGGTGGTATATCTATATAGAGTTTGTCATTGCTGCCATTTGTTGGATTTAGCGGTTGGTGTAGTTGCTGCTGTTGTTGTTGTTGCTGTTCCCTCGAGATAAATTCGTAGCCACGCATTGACCTGTCACCGGTGCCATTATAATAACGATAGTTGCCCTCCGCATCCACCGACAACATCTTCTTTTCCTGTAGCGTCGGTTTTGCACCGCCCGTAAACTTAAACTTGCAAATGCTGACCTCAGTGGATGGACTGGAGCTGTGATCCGCCTGCATTGGCGGTATGAAGATCGCAGAACGTTTACGCTTTCGCATCGTAGGGGCAGTCTCTATTGATTGCTCCAGTGGCTCACGCTTGTCCGCTGTGCTGCTGCTGCTGGTGGTGACGGTGCTGGTGGTGGCAAAGAAGCCATTTGGGATGGGTATCTTTAGGGCTAGCTGGTTGTCTTTTTCGATTGTCTCCAAGGGCACACCTAAGCGGCAATTTTCCATTAGCTGCTGGTAATACAAGCCCACAGGTTGTAACAGCAACTTGGCAGAAATTCTGGGCTTCTCCTCTACAGATAATTTCAAATCTGGCGGCCCAATAGCAATATGCTCCACGATCAGCGGCGTCATCCGATGCGAGGAACTGCCACATTCTGTCGTTGATGTGGTTGCATTAGTTACCGTCGATGGTTTGTCACTATCGCCGCTGGAGATTGAATATCGATCGCTGGACCGATCCCTCAGGCAGAGATTTAGAGGCTCCTCTGGCGAAATGGTGGACACCCTGCTGGACACAACTCGCTGTGTGGGCATCGGTGCAGTTACTGCAATTGGAGCAGGCGAACACTTCGGCTCAACGACTGGGAAATGCTCCGCTGCTGGTATAATTGTGCCATAGTTTTTGTAGATCAGATGACAAATGTCCGCCTTTTTCGGTTTGCGACCCCGTCGTGGCTTGTAGTTGTCCAGTGTGATCTCGCCCATGTATGGCAGATCGGCATATTTGATTGCATTGCGCTTGGAGCTGGACACTGGCTCAACCACTGGCTCCAGTGGCCTTATTGAAGCTGTTACGGGCTCCACTCTCGCCGGTTGAGATGCCTTACCGGATTCCTGCGCTTGCTGCTGACGCTCTGCGCTGCGTTGGATCTCTGCGATCTTTCTCAGCCAGCTGCGCACATTCTCGTGCGACTGGTTCTGGGGTGGGGGCGTTGACTTTACAGGGGGCACAGACGGAACTGTTCGTGCGCTGGACAGGTGGCGTCTCTGGGTCGCCTCATAGTGGGCAGCATACTCTGCCGGCAGGGCCTGATGATGGAAACGTAGTTTGATTGCTCCCGTTGGGGTTGAGCGCTTTTTCGATTTGCTCTGACGAGCTACTCGTTGCTGTGTTGGTGGTGTTGTGCTCACCTCCTGCACCTGGGGCTGTCTTTGCATTTTGCGTGCATTCATCAAATTGGCCTTTAGTTGTTGTTTGGTGAGCGTGCTGCATGCACCATTCTGCACGGCATGCTCCTCCTCCAGGGTCTTGCGAGCCAGCAGTGTCTTGAACGGATAATCCTGATCTTCATCGTGAGGGTCATTGCTGGCGCCATGCGAGATCAGTGGATCATCCGAGCCCTGCAGCAACAGCTTGTTGCTGTTCAAGTCCAGCCGCATATGATCATTCACTGGCGTCACCGGCCAACCGCGATCCGGATCCAGTTTAATGCATGGCAGCAAACTGTGCGAAAGATGTTGTTGTTGCTCGAGCTTGTTGGCAGCTGTGCTCGAACACATGTGCACTTTGTTGTTGTTGTTGTTGTTGTTGCTTATGTTAATATTGTTGAAGGCCATAACCTCTTCCCGTGTGAGATCCTCCATGTTTTACTCTACATTGGGATGAAATGAGTATGAGATTAGTTGATTAAATCCATTCATGACTGCAATCTGTGCCATATATGGCATAATTGCAACTTGCTTTTTCTCATGACCCACACACACACATGCATATTTCTCTTTTGCTGCTTTGAAACACACGCCGGCAGAAGAAGTCTCCGTCGCCGTCGCCGTTAGCTGATCGTATCCGTATCCGTCCTCTATCGGCGGTGGCGGTGGCAACACGGGAATTCTATTTAAATGCTCTGCGAACTGGCAAGTGTTGTTTCTCAGCTATACACACAAGCAGCCACTACACACACACACACACACACACACACACACACACACACACACACACACATTCATCACACACACACACACACACACAGAGCAGAGAACGCAAACGCATATCGCTCGGAAACTGAAATTTTGTTTTTGTGCATGAAATTCGATTCCCTTGAGCGAAAGTATGCCCATAAAAGGCTTAAAGCATGCAGATATTTTCCGATGCGGGCACAAAAATGTTGGCTTTTTTTTTAATTATTCATGATTAGAGTAATTTCTGCCCCAATCATAATTAAGTGTGCTTTACATCTTTCTTTTTTTTACCTGTTAAGTTTTGTTGCTTTTGAAAGTGGGTAAGATAAAATCTTAGATATTTTTGAGTCAGGTACTGTCCAGTCTAATTCTTAACAGTATCGTGTAGATAGCCACGTTGTTTCTTGCATTCGATTCACGCGTCTATCAAACTGGATCGCAGCAGCACCGCCACCGCGCGCGAATACATCGTGTTGACATCCAAAACTCAACTAGTTGCGGGAAAGTCACGAAAAGCATCTTTTTTTGAAAATATGCTCCTTAGATGGATCGCAGCCGGGAGACGCAGACGCAGACGCAGACGGGCTGGGGGTGAGGATGCGGACGCGGAGAGCGAAGCAAACCAAAGCAAAGCAAATCAAAGCAAAGCACGCCCCGCACACAATAGAAAAAAATAGCACGGACGCGAACGGCTGCTGAGCAAAGCCAAATGAAAATCAAATCAAATTCCTCTGCTCCGCTCTTCGTATTCATCGACCAGCGTTGTGCGTTGTCGTGCCTGTATTTAACGCCAAAGACGAAGATATTTCGTGAATTCATTTTTAGAAAAATTCAACTTGTTGCCGCCGCGCTGCTTTGCGGCCATAAACCAAGCAAGCAACCAGCCAACCCCCAACCCTCGAAGAACGCAATGCAAAACCAACAAACAACTAATTGCACTACAAATATCCTGACGGCACAATACACTGTTCTTAAGGCAATCAAAGCAAAAATATTTTTTAAAGGCTAACAAGGCTAGCTCTAAAAATGCGGAAACAATTTCTGAATATTTAACGAAGCTTTTCAGTAATATAAGTGTTAAGCAGTTGTTTTGGTGCGCGTATATGTAACGAAAAAGTATTTCAAATTTGGAATGTTCCGAGCAACATTTGTGAAACCATTATACCTCATTTCAATTTTAAAAACAGTGTGCTAACACGGCAGAAAAATAGAATAATTCGAAAATTTGTTGTTGCTTTAACTAGATTATTTCATTCATGAACATTTTGTTTTTGTTCTTTGGTCCACATATCATTAGTGGCAAATACTTAATGGTTTTTTATCAACATATTTGGTTATATTTTACATAATAGTTATTCTGTAAAGGATCCTAAAAAGATATACAAAGTGCAATAATAGTTATTTAATGTTAATTATTTGCATATAAAAGTACTTACTTGCGAAATGTTCGCAATAAGTGCAAATTATGTAGGGTATTATTTATTCGATCATTTGCAGTTAAGGAGACCAAGAGAAAGGTCCTAAGTAAGATGATCAGCAGCTGCAGCTTTCAAGGTATGCAAGTTTCCCAAGTTCTTCATACTACGCATAGGTGAATGGCTAAGATTATGGTGTTTATTAATAGCATCCGATGTCCGAGACTTCAGGTTAGGGCAATTGAGATTTGCCTTGCGTCTTGGCATTTGGTGTATGGTGTATGAGTATGCGTTTTTTTTGAGCGGCGTAGGTGTTTATGTATTAGTGTATCTGGCGGCTTATTAATTTCCGAAAAGTAAAAACGCCCTCAAAATAGATGACTGTTTGCGTTTGTTTATTTCGGGAATACTTGCATATGTGTGTGAGTGCTTGTGTATGTGTGTGCAACCGTGTAAAAATATGGGTCATAGTGGTTTTATTGAATACGAAAATACATTAAGTAGTATACTTCTTATTAGGTAGCTGATTTGTGGCAATGCAACAATATCATAAATAAACTGTGTTTTTTTTTTTTAATAGCTAATTCGAACACACTACACACGATTTTGGATTTGTAGTTCACGTGCCCTAAACCGATAGGTAATACATTTTTAAAAGTTAGCTTCGAAAAAATGTATTAGAGACGAGACTCGCAGATCTAGGTAATTTCGATTCTCTACAATTACGATTTCAGTAGTTTAGTATAATTGAGAAAGAAGTAAAATACAAATTTCTTGAAAATTTGTTACGCCACGTTTGCTTATAATGTAGGGAGAATAGAGAACTATTTGGAATAGAGCTCTAATTTAAATGCATAAAATCATATTATATATTAAAGAAATCTTTTCAAAATTATTAAATATCTTATGAATTGTCTTAAATTAGTTTTAATCGCTCGCGTAAAGAAAATGTAATAATCTTAAATCTAAATAACAATTTTTGTTCTTTAAATAACGTCATTAAAATGTAGCGAACATCGGTTATCCCGAATATGAATCAGTATCGAGATCCTCACCATACCCGATTACTCTGTGCTCTTCCCGATTAATAATCGGTACGAGTATTTGCGATGAATCGATAAGCATTGGCTCATCTGCTAATCGACAAAAGCTCACCGCCTTGAGCCTCATGACAGCAGAAAATTAAAAAGTAGAGTAGGAAAATTGAAAAACATTTCGAATTTGAGTATCTTCAGAAGAGACACAAAGTCATCACCTACAACGAAGACCATTTCTTAAGATGCAGGATATGAATATCGAATCTGGTGGCCAAGAGCATTCCGGGGGCGGTGCTACACCGGCTGTATAGCCTGTAATAGGAGGTGTATTGGGTCCAGACAGCGGATAGGCAGTTGCAAATTTCAACACCACTATATCCAACAATTCCTTGCCTTTAGACCTCAACAACTGTGCGCTCTGGAGTATAGAGCAGAATGTAAAATATGTAGGACCTGGCCTGACGATTATTTGAAACTCTTTTCCGCCATGAGTAATGAACTTGTCATTCGAATTTCAGGGTATGCAGACCCACTAGTCGATCAACCATACTAGAAGCATTTCTGGGGATGGATCATAAGTCAGGCCCAAGTAGTTAACGATGTGACTGAAGCCCGGTTATTAGAAGATTTAGGAGGTGAGCTTGGCATTGTTATCGTAACAATCGAACAGTGGCACGCTCACGTTTAACATCGACACCATTAACCGTAGTGGTTTTCTGCCTTGTCTTCAGAACTTTTTTGGACTTTACACATAGATTGGAAGAATACTTGTTGACTGCAATGCGATGACAAAAGAAGCAAGGTGTTCTCTAACCACAGCCTATGAACTATGGGTGGGTCATGAAGTTGGACGAAGGAAGATGATCTTGAACAGATTAATGGTTTCATAACGATTGCTTGGCATTGTCAAGAGCAGACTGATTGAGCGTATTTGTGCCTGGTCCAAAGGTAATTTAATTACTCTCTTGATCACCGAATTTGTCGAAGACGAACATGGGTTACCGGTGATGGCCATATTGGACGGAGCTATAAATGTATTTGTGTAAGTACATCCTAGACAAACGAAGTTGATTGTCTAGACTGTAGACACTGTGAATGTGATTCATAGGCGTGTGCATTGAAGTGACAAAAAAGTAGAGAAGTTGAATATTGATAGTGGGTGGGCAAGTTTACAGAATATGCAATCATTGGTTAGCTCTAGACTCAATAGCCAGCTACTACAATTTACATTTTTGAAATTAGACGACAGAGGTGCTTACATCACCATCAGCAATCAGCGGTTTCGCAGTCGTAGGTTGTGGCTGAGACTGAGGCTGACGTTGGCCAGAACTTTAGCGCCTTGCGTATTGCACATCAACTATTTGGTTGCCACAGTTTCTGAACATATTTATAAATGACATTCAATAGCATTATTTTTTTTATTTATTCAATACCTGCTTGCGGGTACGTACATATTTGTATTTATGGCCATAACTGCCACTTTGGCCGCCTACGCGCTGTTGGCTGTTGGCTCAAAGAACAGCACAACCACAGCACTAGCACACACAGCAGCCTCAGCGTTGCGCGGCAACGGAGAGCGGCAAATTCATAAGTACATATTAGTATCACAACAGAAACAATTAGCTCACTCATCAATAACTTTTCGCAAATTGGCCTAATGACATTTTGGAAAAATTTGTCAAAGTGTTACCAAAAATGCTGATTGCTAATATTATATTATTATCACGCAATGTCAAAAAACTCGCATCACTATCATCATTGTCTAACAAGTTCGCGTTAGCGTATTTCTATTCACGGCGGCGGCATTGCGACTGCGCTTGCAAAATATTTAACGGGCGTAAATTCGCATGCGCGCAGCAGCTGATTTGGACAAGCAGGGTTGCCAGCTCGTTTCGCAGTTTTAAAGGTATAAAATCGACTTTGATGCGATGTGTAAAACAACAATTACCATCTATCAAGTTAGTACATTTTTCATTTATGTACACATATGTTTAAAACCAGCTTGTTAAAATGTTCATGAACTAGTCGAAAATAGCTCATTAATTATATTTGTACAGGTATATCATCTTTCTTGCTCCTCTAGTCTTGTTCGAGGGAATGGAAAAATCCCGGAACAGCAAATTCTCTTTCAACTATTACAGTTTGACAATCATCGTGCAGTCACTGACAATTTGAAGTATAGTCTAGGCAAGCAGTGCAAAACAATAAATAGCAAGCAGTTTATGGGCCGCCGCCACACGTTCAACACTCCACGACAAAATTATAAGCTAGAAAGAAACCAAACCAAAACAAATCAGTTTGGAAAAAGTTGTCCATGCATACGTGGTTTTAATCTTATCTTAAAGCTTAATTTAACTTGAAATTCAATAAATGTACTATAGTAAAAATAAAGAACTGGATCATACAGATTTTGGTTTTGTGTAATATTTATTCGCTGAATAATTTATATATATTTCACATACAATATTATACACATC
Source organism: Drosophila silvestris (assembly GCA_035043445.1). Classification (NCBI taxonomy): domain Eukaryota; kingdom Metazoa; phylum Arthropoda; class Insecta; order Diptera; family Drosophilidae; genus Drosophila; species Drosophila silvestris. The sequence goes on from JAWNMZ010000138.1 coordinate 9,282,849, forward strand.
ACAATGTAAATAGGTATAGTCTATAAATATGTTTGAATCTGCAGTGTATAGATTGGGTTTATATGCATAGGTTGATAGTGTTTTTCATTATACTCTTATGCGAACTCAGAAGCGCATTATAACTCTCTCGTTGAACTTTAGCAAATATATTTAGCTTCCTCAAATAACAATCAATATAATGTACATATATATATGCATAGTATTAAAATGAACTAGAGATTTTAGACACTTGCATACATACATTTGTGCGAGTTTATTAAGTGGGCTTCCAGAGAGTTTTACAGATAAAATTTTGTAGGTAAATCGGAGGATTTTCAGCATCATGTTATTATTCTGTATGAGTTGTTGTGCCGATCTGATTTTTTTTTATACATATATATTATATTTTCAATGACTTGATCATTTAACAATTCCATTGAACTATTATATAGAAGTGTATTTGCACATTTGTATGTACATCCATTATATTTTACATGTGGTAGTTGAATACGGAAAGCATTATTTTTACATAATTACATATACATATTCAAAATGACATTAGAAAAGTAGTATATTACTATAAATATATATTTAAAATGCGTGTGTATTCATGTATTTGGATGCACATGCAATAACATATAAAGTGTCCTTGTTTGTACATACATTTCAACATACGCATGTGCTTCATTTACCAATGCTAGATTTTTCTCAAGTCTTTTAAAAATTATGTTTATATTATTTTCAGTAGCCGTTGCAGTAAGATAATAAGTGTATGTTTATGCATTATAATAAGTATTTCGATTGTTATTTATATTTTGGTATATATTACACATGTATATATATATGTATATTTATAAGTATATTTTTGGCTTGCACCTTATATATACTCGTACAACAACATCAAAAATAGAATGATAATATTGTTGAAGAAAATTGAAAACACTTCATATATATCTTCTTTTACAATATATAGTATATATGTATATATTAAGAAATATTTTTTACTATGTATTTAGTTAATGTCGACAAATATTTAAGAATTTTTATGTTTAATTATCGTTGTATTGTATTCACGATGCTTTACAAATGTTCCGCTGGCTTCGGTTTTTGTAGACGTGCATAATACAATGGATATCAATGGAAGGAACACTGAATAAAACAATTAGCATTAGTTATTGGCGTTATTATTCTGCTTACACTTCTGGGACTGCGACTTGCATTCAAAACTGTCAACGTTTGACACTCACTCGAGGAAACCTACATGTATATATATATATATATATATATATATATGTGTGTGTGTGCTCATAAACATTTGTATGTATTTGGCATGCAACGCATACTGACGCATTGAAAAGGACAACATCACCAATTTGTCAACTGTCGCCAATACAAAGAGGTCCCGGCTTTGACGTCATTCTTGTTACTGTGGTCTAAGCAAATTTCCTGAGTTGAGGTGAGGTGAGGGGGTTGGTCTTGTGCTGCATGATTGACGACCTATTCACCTTAGGAAATGCTGTTGAAATGTTTTATATTCATAATTATTTAAGAAATGCACACTTGAATTGTCCTCGTCAAAGCCGACTGAAATGTCAACAAGTCGGTTGACAGTTATGCTTGATACGCAGCTATTCTTTGGGTTCTTTGGTGTAATTCGTATTCGGTTTTCTTTAAATAAAACCCTACAGTTAAGAGGCTCATTACTTGAGAGTGCTTAGCAATTTATCCCCCCAGTTGCTCGTTTATTTAATTCGTTATGTGTTTGTCATAGGAACTTTTGATTGAGCTTGTGCATTTCTCATTTGCTTATACGCATATTTACAAATAAATATATTTATATATATATATATATACACACATATAGGTATATGTGTATGTATAGTACTCTGCATAGAACATGGCCAAATTCGCCGAGTAGAAGAAAATTTGCTTTAAAAATTATAGTATATATAGTATGTCACATTTAAATTCACGAGAAATTCTGCTTAACGCTTTAATTATTTGACGGCTCATGCTTTGAGTCAATTCAATACAAACAATGATGAACGCTGTTTGTTCATATTTCACTAAGTATTTGTACTTAAAAAACAGCTTCAAAAATCGATCTTTTTCATTTTTCTTCTTTACTGAAGCCGAGAGTGCTCCCTTGCGCCCCAACGGAGCTTCATCCATTTGCTTAGCGGATGTAATGCCACATGGCTGTGGGTTTGCGTGCATTGTTAATCATGTCGTGCCAATGCTGGCAACCGGTGCCACTTTCCTGTGGACCAAGGCCACAACAACCAATTTCCGCTGCTTCACTGCCCGCTCCGACCACATAGATCTGCGCAAAATAAGCCATTACATTGATGCCACATTTAATTGATAATTTTGGGTGAAAATGCATTAGCATTAGCACATTTGTCCCATGGCTAACTCACCTCAATGGCTGAACTGTGTAGATAATTTGATTGTAAATTAAATGTGAATGCTTCGTTCCAAATGGGATTGGTTAACTCATCCGACTTTGTAATGCTTGTCTTTTTCTTCTTGACGCGCTTGCCATTTTGTATTAGGTAAATCTATGTGAGTTCCATAATACACTCATTAATAGATAAATACATAAGTTTGAAATAATAAGCTTACCTTGACATAGGGCTCTTGAATGGTATCCAAATTTCTGGCCTTCATTATGACAATGGTCAGACGCTCTGCCTGTGGTAGAAAGTTCAAAGAGCACAAGAGCTCTGGGCGATCCTCTTTGGGCTTCTTAGGTGCAACAAGTCGCCCCATATCTAAATAAATTAACAATGGGAATTACAATTACTGTGGATTTGTATAAAATGCATAACTCTAACCTCAACAGATTTGGATAGATCGAGGCCATCAACGAAAATGCGCACTTCGCCAATGATATCGTTGTGCGAATACCTATCATAGTCGAGCACCTGCAAAACTAACTCTTTGCCCTGCAACTGATCGCGTGAAACCGGAAATTTGAAGTGCTGATCAAAGTAGGGATTTGATTCGCCGCGATGTATGTGCGTCTGTCGCTTACGGCTATCCACATCCGGCTGCAGCATAAGACGCACATAAGGATCTCGGAAGCCACCCTCCTCAATCGGGCTTAGATTGTGTGCTGTAAATGAGATGCCCAAAGGGTAATGCAATCATCCAATAAACATGATTCGTTTAACAACTGACCCTCAATCAAGTGCACCGTCAAATCGAATAGATGATAATCGTATTTCACACGCAAATGCAAGCGACCCACGGCATGACTGGTGCCGGGAGCTGTCAAATACACGGGTCCGTCCGGCATGCGATACAGATCCGGTTGCAGTGCGCCCAGTGGCGAAGCGGGGCCCACAGTTGGATCGATACCAGGCTGCTGGCGTGGCGGTATCAGCAGCGGCGATAAACAGCGACCGCCAGCCACGCCCACGCCCCTGCAGACAGGAGGTGCTCCGATTCCACTCATGACCATATTGGGTGCCGATCCAATGCCACCACCACCCGATAGCGAAGCCAGACTACTCTGCGAAGGACTCGGTGTGCGCAGGACACTGACATCCGTTGAAGCCGGGCTGCTGCAGCGTGCGTCCAGAGAAATTGTCCGCATGGGACTGGGCGATCGGGCCAGATGATGAGGAAAAGCCGACTCACTTGGCAGTGAGCTGCGTCCATCAGGTCCAAAAGTGCGTATCTGGGGCGAGGAACCACGGTGTCCCTATGATTGAAGCAAATATTGTAATTAACATTACCGTGGCGGATGGTTGTTTGATCTGATTTGGTATTTTATTTAGAACTTTCTGCTATACATTAATTTATATTTCTTTAAATTTATTTTTAAATCTTTTAATTTGCAGTTTAATTTGCATTTTCACTCACCGACTGCCTGGACGGAGCGCTGTCCACACTGCTCTGGCTGGATATCGATGGTGTGCGCTGCAGGCGCGGCGGAAAGGATCGGCTCTGGTGGTGCAAGTGCAAGGGACTGTGAAAGAGCTCGGGTGGACCACGTATAACATCTGCGGAGAGCGGATGATTGGGTACACAAGGTATCCCATGCAGCTGTGTTGCCGGTTGTACGGGATGTGTCTCTCTCGAAATGTTGACTTCCTGCAAGTACGTACGGAGTAAGGATTCAAGAAATAATCATTTGTATGTGAAAGCGTGTTTTTTTGGTTTTTGGTTAAAGCACCTCTGAATCCGTGGGCAGATCACAGCTATCGCTGACACTACCAGCCGATACGCTGCCAATGCCACTGGTAGTCGATGTGACCGATGATGCCGATGGCGGTGGCGTCATCTGCTGTGGCGGCGGTGGCGTCGTCGATGAGGCCGCCCCATCACTACCCGGCAAGATTTGGGTGCAACCATTACTGCTGCCACTGCCACTGCCACCGTTGCCGGTGCCACTACCACCGCTGCCGCTGCCACTGCTTTCGTCAGCCGAATTGCGATCGAGAGTAACACGACGAACGGCACCGACACGCTCCTTGGCCATGCGGGACCAGGACTCGATGCGCTTGTGTGCCAGCCAGCAGGCTGCCGGACCCAGGCCACTCATTTTAACACTGATTAAACTTTAACTTCACACTCGATTTGTTGTACTTGAGCGATTACTGTTAAAATACTGAGAACACCTAAATTTCTAGCAGGAGTACAATTAAATTGTTACTTCTTGGCTATGTCGAAGCTATTGCTTTGATTGTCCCTGTCGAGTGCAAGCCAGAGAACTCGAGATTTTGACAAAACTGATCAAGGTAGAAAATCCCAGAGCAGGCATTAAAATTAGTATTTCAAAAGCTTTCCAATTAAAAACTGTTGGATTGTTTAGGGAATTAGATTTACAACAGCAGGTTTCACGAAAACCATTTCGCTAGCTTGCTATATTTTTTGACAAGCCACAAAAACACACACGAAAAGAGCATCGTGTGCATTTGGTAATCCGCTTAGACAAACACCCTCGCCTCGCCCATCCTTACAATCAAACAAGTACATGTTTGTTGCATGTGCATGTGGCACAAGTAACGTGGTAACACCGCAATCACAATTCACACCCAGAGTAATGTGGCCGCAGTTGAGCTTTGTTGCCTTGGAATGGCATTAATTGTGTGTCCGTGTATCACCTGTCCGCAAATTACAACCATAGAAACCGTACTCGAAGTGTGCTGAAAGGACATGTGTCGGCTAATCACTCAGAGAATCAGTGACCACACTCTGAAGGTCCTCAGAGCAGTTACTGCTTAAGTATGGCCTGTACACGCATATAAATGCTATGCTACTCTAATTTCTACCTACTCCCAGTAAGCTCAAGAGGCATCGAAGACGCCAGCAAAGGAATCAGAGCAACTTCAAGAGACAGCTCGTCGCCTCGGCCAATTTGTAACGTTAAGCGTATCGAAAGAATAAGTCCCCCAATTGGCGGAGGGATGACAATTAGATCGCACGGTGTAGAAAAGAGACAGAGGGTTGATACCTCTCCCTGTGCAATACGAATGTAAACAATTAATGGACTTTCGAGCATTAAATAAATTAAATGAATTTAAGCACGTGTAGCAAATGACATCAAAACACCGAAGAATAGATCGCTGGGTGCGAGAGAGACAACAGAAATCAAGTAGCAACCCTCAAATTAGTTTGGGACCATAAAAATACATTCTATTGTATTCAATGGAGAGACAAATTTATACATGCATGTATTACATATGAGCTATCGATGCACATATGTATACACTTAAAAATATATTTGCGTGTTCTATAATGGAGAACGACTGCAAATCAGTTGCACTTTTCCGTTTTGACCAAATTATGTCGACTTTTTCGTTTGGAATTTATACAAAATTGTTGTTGTTTTTTTTGAAATATACTCTGATGTATTCTGAATCTCGTCGGTATTTATATTTAAAGAGAGATTCACAGCCTCGGGATTCAAAATATTTCGAAGAGTATAACAAAATTAGAATAAAAAATGGGAAAAAGCAAGGAATATTTTAATCTGATTAAATATATAGTTTATTTTTGTAAAGTGTATTCATTTACACATTTCATGTAGAGGGTTTCTCAAAACATATGAGAGTGAAGTACGGCTTTGCTAATCCCCACAAGGAGTTCATTTCGGTATTTGAATGTAAAAGCTGCAGTTTACATGTTGATATGTTCAGTTTTGATAGTAACTAATACTGTCCATAATTATATTGGCTTACACTTTGGCATACACCCAGATTATAGGCTCTGCGACTACGAAAACATCAATTTCAAATCATTGAAATGCAACCAACCGCACCGTTCCTAATTGACACCTAAACTGTAATCAAAGGGACAACGCATCGGCCAAGCCCATTTTTCAACGCCAGTGCATAAGCATGACACAAAATGCACACCCAGCCGCACACCCAGCCACACACACACAGACACACACTCATACGGCACATATGCTCAGATGCCGTTAATTTTGTGTGTGCGGAAATCCCTGCAAATTGCGGCAGAAAAATATGAAAAAGCAACCCAAAAATTGTGCTGCCACACCTCCTCTGTATTCATGATATGCTGTAAAATTGCATTAAAAGGCGTTTTAATAGTTTGGCAGTTTTGCAGCTATCATTGGCATATGAATGTCAACCCCCGAGAAAAGGTGCCCCTACTCTGAAGTGGACAGGGGTTGTTGATGTTTCGAGTACGCTTTGCAACTGCGGGTCTCAGCTTGGGCGCAATATCAAATTGATGTTTTCCACTTTGTTTAATTTGTTAAGCCTTGATTAATGGTATATTCATTGTTACCACTTCAAATCATTTTGCTGTTTCGCCATCATTGCCATTTATGGCTTGTTGCTGCTGCTGCTGTTTCTGCTTAGAAAACTAAAAGATTGCAGCGTACTTCATATCTGATTAATGCACTTCTTCGATATTATATGAAATAATTTACAAACTTGAGCGTCATCTAATATAAAACTGTAGTGAGAAAAATATTATATAAGCATTGTATCTATTTCAAATGATATCTGCTTACGAATTGAGATTGAAATGCTCAAGCCAAACGAAGCAGAAAATTCAGCACAGAGCGCTCAATAATAAGATACACAAACTCATTCGGAGCAAATTCAAACTTTTATAAATTTGTATACATTTTAAACCTTGATACTTTCTATGTTTTGGTTTGTTAGTATGGAAAAAGGCCTTGGAAATTAACTTAAGTTTGAATTTTCTAGCATTTTAGTTATATTTTATGTCAGTTCATTCACATAACATCAAAATTTTCATAGTTTTATCAGCAGGTCTGCTGATTATCTCGTTTTTAAACTGATTTATTTTAAATCCACCATGAATCTACAATCTATAAATCGTGCAGCTAGAATCGCTACTCGCATTCCGGTCTCCACAAAATGTTGGGCCAGCAATCACAAAAATATTATTCAGCGACGCCAAATGAGCAAGAAGAGAACAGCTGACGAGGGTAAAAAAGAAAGTTGCACTGATGATGGACAGTTTTTCAGTGGGTGCTTTAAGAGTACGTATATAAATAATGCACATGTATTATATGCAAAAAATTAAACTGTATGCAACCTCCAAGAACCGCCAAAGAGGGAAAAGTGTTCTAACAATAGGCCAGTAAAGAAGGCGGGTTGCAGTAATTCGTGCGAGGATGGCCCATGCAGGGAAGGGCGGTAGACGAAGGACGAGAAAACTGAACGGAATAGTGCAACAGATCTGCTAATAAGCAAACTAAAACATCTCTTGTAAAATACATTTCGAAATTACCTAAATAACTTGATCAATTGCTTTACCAGGAATGAAATTCACCAGCTGTGCAATGAAATATTCTCAGCATCTGTTCGCATGTAAGCTCAAACACACACAAGACAACTGGACTTGCACATATATATTTAATACATAAGCAGGGGCTGCCCCACAGCCCCACAACTCTCCCCCACAACCTGGCAACCTGTGTGCGCCCTTGCACTCAGTTATTGAGTGCCAGCGTACTGTGCGTACAATTTTAATCCTATTAGAAGAATATTTCCTGTTTTTTCACAATGCGGTCATTTTTTAGTCGTTGTCCGACATTCATTTTGACGGATAGCCGTCCATCAGTAGTTACATGTAGTACATATAAATATGTCCTTTAGCTTGGCCACCTTGCTTGCAATCCAGAAAAGTAATATAAATAACTACTGCCATAAATGCTCTAAGGCGCATAGAAGAAGGACACGGCTGTGAATCCATTAGGTAAGTTGATATTGCTACATATGTCCATGCTCATCAGAGGACCACAAAGGTAGAGGGACATCATTAATATTTAGTATATGTCTGCAAAGTTATTTTACCTTCATTCCTTTTTATGTCACACGAAAGCTTCTCAGTTCTTTGCACTCGAGCTGCGTATCTATAAATTAGACTGTAAATTGTCCAGCAGTCAAATGCAAATGCGCATTAGTTGCATACAATTAAAGATATCTATTGTTGTGGCCCATGTATAAGCCGTTCGACAATGAGGAGAGCATAGATTACACTTCCAAAGAAACAGATATTACCATTAACAATCACATTAGAGCAAACAAAAGAAAACAAATTGGCTCGCCAACTTTTGACTGGAATATAAACTGTAAAATGGGCAGGCACGCAAGGCAAAAGAGCAAAATGGCATCAGGTCACGTCGTCTAAGCCAGCTCCACAGATAATACTGATCGGGCATTTCCGCTTTATAAGTCTTTTGTAATCTCATTTAAATAATTGTGGCACAAACAGAAACACAGGCGGCTGCTGCTGCTTTTGCTGCCAAGCGACGGTTTCAGCATAAAATACAAAAGCCGTAAAATCCGTCTATGCAATGCATTCCATAACAGGCAACAAGACATTTGGTCGTGGCCGGAAATTAATATGCAAAAACAGAAGTCCATTATACGCTTACCTACACACACACACACACACACACACACACACACACACATAGACACATACATGGAATATAGATAACGAACGGTCTGATTTTTGAAAGGTAAAACAGATTTAGAAAAGTTCAGCAAGGCTCATGTGATGGCCCCTAAATTAGTTTGTTCCAACGCATTTTGCTGGATTACAACTCACACTGTGGAATATGCATTTGCAGCACTTTTATGTTGCATAAGTTTGAGAAATACGCAACTTGAGGAATTATTGCGTATTGCTAATGAGGCAACATATTGCGCAATCGCAACCTTAAGATTCCACTGCAATGTGGCGAGAAGCGGGCAACACTTGTTGACCTGGCTATAAGGAGAGTTGTATGGCGCAGTGAAGCGTTCGCCGATAATCCGCTCATCAAACGTCAATACTGCTCGCATGGTTTGACTGTTTGTCTGTTTGTCTGTTTGCCTGTCTGTCAACTTGTTTACAAAGCATTCGAGCTCGCGCTTTGTTGCAGTCGGAGAACTGCTTACCCCAATCGGAGCCTGACTGTTGCCCGGTGGCAACAAATTAATCACTCATACAATGGAAATTGTGCGGCTGCTGAAAGGATGCGATGCGGTGGCAGTGATAGCTTTTTATTGTACTGCACTGCTCCTAGTTGTATTTCGATTTGATGTATAACCCTAGGGCCACACACACACACAGGCAAACAAGAGATTTGCTGGAAGGTTTTTAATGCTATTTGGTGCATTGTACAAATATTCATTTGAGAAAGCATTAGTTAATAGCACCATATGTGCCTTAAATAACAACAACTATTTGACTGAAAATATAATTATCGAAAATCGAATGTCGGCTTGATCTGAGTATGGTATTCGAAAATCTACCGCATAGTATATTACTAGCTCATATAATCTCCTGGAAGCTCCTCAGAAAAGAAAGCAGCTTAAGCTAGTGCACATTTGTGATGTGATTTGAGAAAAGTCCAAAATCAACAACTTAAATGTATAAAAATAAGAGCTAAGATTGTAAAATAAATCATTTAGAGTAGTCTATTTGTATTCCCATTCGGTTTTCGTTTTTCTTTTTCGCCTTAAATATTATTTTAAACGAGATTCTGAGTTCCTACGAGCCCGGTGGCAGTTTTTTGCGGTTTGGATGAAAACAAATCAGATGCTGTATTGATTTAAACAAAGAACAATTTGGCAATTCGCAGAAGAAGTAGGCAAAATAAAAACATGCCAATTGCATTGGACAGATAAACATCAAAGGCAGGCGACTTTGGCAATTTGTGAATTTAACCCTCTCCTTTCAAAATGAACGCCATTGTATCAACCGGTAAGACTTGTATATATTTGCACTGATGCATTCGCCTTATCCGATTTGCTATTCTTTATCTAATGCATACACACACACACACACACACACACACATGTGTATGCACATATGCATCCTTGCCAGCAGCAAGAATTGATTGATGTATTTGTTTGGTCCCGCGCCAATCTCGTTAGTCATAAAAAGATCTATACAAATAGTTACTAAGATTAATGCTACTTATTTTCTTTTTTACCATTGACTAGAATTTGATCTTCAATCTATGTGCTTGTAAACCATCTTTCACTGCCAGCGAGCTCGTAATTTGATTTTGAATTATTGCTGATTGGAAGTGGAAATATTTGTCATTGCATGACAAATCAGACAACAATGTTTCCCACTTTAACTTGCTAAGGCGTCAATAAATGACGGATACAAACCCTTATTGCCCAGTTGCTTCTCTCAGCGCCCACTATCGATTTTATTCGTTATTAAATCGCAATGAACAGTCATGAACAGGCAGCGAGTGCAACGTAATTTATTTGAGTATATTTCCTGTTTTATATGCATTATTGGGCGACACGCAATGGATCTTAATTACATTTGCATATTGCACCGGTTATAAATGTATATCTATAATGTGTTAGGTGAGTCCATGCAACAACATGTTCTCGGCAATACTGGCTTCATTTCATACTCTGCAATCATTTTGGCTAAAAACTATATAATATACAAAAAACCATTCACATTTAAATATATTCTTGCCGTGTACGGGCTGGTTAGAGGGTATCTTCTGGTCGGGCACTGTCGATTGGTCGATTGGCTATTGTATGAGTATTGTGCTCGTTAATTAACGTTGCACAGCTTTGCATGCCTTAAGTGGCTCCAGTCACCACAAATATGTTCAGTACTTTGAATGGAAACCCAGCATTGCAGCAACCAAGAAATAACTGACCCAAATGGGTGAGGGAAATAAAGTCAACAACTGGATTTGCACTCAATAACAGAAATAATTGAGATGAATCGTCAAGTTGAGCTTTGAGTCCTCAACGGAAATGCAATTTCTTACCACATTGACTGACATGGCTTAAATGATGCAGGATACTGAGCGTAAATGAATGAATACTGAAGCACGCATATAAGATATGTATATAGTCCTACACTATGTGTGTGTGTGTGTGTATGTGTGTGTGTGTGTACATGTGTGAATACAAATACATCAGAGTCTATTTGTGCATTGGTGTATTTATGTTGTGTGCACTAACATGGCAAATTGAAATTTACGAGTGGCATGCAAGGGAAACTGCTAGCAAAAATAGAGTACTACTATATTCAAAAGATACCCTGTACGTGGCTCAAAAGTATTCCACTCAATTTAAACAGGACACTATTTGTAGAAATGTTTTTTAATGCAGGCTTTAAATCGATAAAGAATATTCGAAGCTGATTATATTTAATATTAAATCTATTTGTTAATAAAATAAAGGGTATCAAAATCACATCGGTCAGAAGCAGAACTTTGTCTTGGCAAACATTTCCATCAAGAAGCAGCATTAATTGTGACAAATTGTGGCAAGTGGCATATGGTAGTGTGTAGAAGGTGTCCAGCTTTGGGAGTCCAAGCTCCAATGCTGACTTTGGTAGCCATTTTAATTTGTTTGTTTATTCATACTGCTGGCGCCCTTATGCTTTGTTATGTTTTGTTATGTTTTGTATTTCAATCTCCAGCGACTTGGAATAGAAATAGCTTAGCTGAGAAGCCTTTTCGTGCGACTTCAATGTGGAGTCTGGGTGCGCAGCTTAAAGCTCACAGGCAAACAACAATAAACAGCTGTGCATGGATCCCTATACACATAGGCACACACACGCACACACATACACACACACACACACACACATTCACATACACATATATATATATATATATATATATATATGTAGTAGGAGCCCAGCACGCGCCTTATTTATCCATGTTCCTGGCACTCCCTTGCTGCCCTCACGCACTTTTGTTGCTTCAACAGCACAGTCAACATTGTAGGAGCCCTGCGCAAAATTGTGCACTCGCCTGATTCGTTATCTAAAAATAATTATATTAACTTTGCTTTTTGGTGCCGCTGCTCGTTGCTCGTTGCTGTTGATGTGGATGTGGATGTGCACATGCATACGGAGTAGCAATGAGTGCTACAAGCATTCCATCTGTTCTACACAGCTGTTGTAAATTCAGTTAGCATCCATGCCAAATGTATTTAAACTAAATCTAATACGCAACCAGTAAGGCCAATCGAATAATATCCTTTGCTGTTTGCAGCCTTCTGGGCTCAACGTTCGATTTGGACAACCCACCCATTTTAGCGAAAATCAGATGCTGCTGCTGATAGTAAGGAATTTCATCAAAATTCCTAAAAATCAAAACTACAATTTGGTGGAAGCAATGTGGGAGCTGCCCATCGCTGCCAATTTTGAATGGGTATCCTTGGGTATGGGAGTATTATAATATTCATTAGGATTGTGCTTCAGCCAGCTTTGCATCGCAAAATGAAACCCTAATAATTACTTCATAATTAATACGTTGCCAAGGCAGAATTACTTAGTGCACAGAGCTCTTAAATATACAGATATGCTAATACTACATAAGTATATTTACCATAATATATACATATATACATATGTAGGCAAATAGGTAGCTAATTCTGTTCAGATCTTCCAGCTGTTGTCTTAATCAGTTTGTAAATTATAAATTATAAATATTAAGGTACTTTTTAGTATGCTTATGTACAGTTCAGTTCAGTTCAGTTAAGTTTGATGTTGTGTACACCTAAAAGATTGCTCCAGCAGGGAACAAACAAAGCAACAGTTTCGACACAGGCACAACGACGACGACGACGCAGGAAAATCCATAAAAAACACCTTTCTGACTGTGCCGTTTGATAAAAGAAAACTTTTTGTACCTACTTGGGCGCTGGCTTTTAATCAAAATAGATGATATCTTAAAGCCATATGGGTATCACCTAGCTTAACACATTTTAGCGATTGAAAAATAAAATAAGTAAAATCACAAACACTTCAATTTGAAACTCATTAATTGGTTTTTACTGTATTTGTGTGCGCTTTAATTTCCATGAATTAAATTCGAAACTGTGCAACACGGACACAATATCGAACCGTTCTACACAAAAATGCCTGCGCGCGTACAACTGAAACTGATTTTCATATATTTTTTTTTTCAGACACGACGGAGACGACGTACAACAAGTTGCAAAATTCGAGTTGGACGAGGTCGAAAATGACGAAGACGATGACAGGTCGGCTAGGACGACATTGCTCGGCATTAAAACTTTTGTGGCATTGAACTGAGTTCGCAGGTTCGAAAGCTTTTTCGCAACTTGTTGCCTAATCAGCTGTTGCACTTGCTCTCTTGGATTTCTGGATACTTTCTGAAGGCGACATATTCGCAATGTCATCAAAGTTTATTGCCTACTTTCGTGTGCCGTTCTTTTTCTACATGCACATATATATATATATATATACATGTATATACATATGCAATTCTGCAGTTAGACATATGTGCTAATTATGTATATGTAATTATAATAATAATATGACAACATATTTCCTACTTGTCCAGCTTGAGTTGAAGTGCGATAAACCTGAATATTTGTCAGCGTCTGCTTGCATAACAAATCCTTTTACTTTTCTGGACCATTGAACCCCACTGAGACGAGGCTAAGACTTGAACATGAATACATATACATATGCCAGATTTCAGCAGCAGCCACAGGGACTATAAATTAAAATGGCTGAAGTTCGAAAAAGCTCAGAGCTTTGTCAGTCGCTGCTAATTGTGTGCGACTTCACCTTGAAAGCAAACACCCATACACTGAAATAGAGAGAGAGAGCGAGAGCGTCAGACACACACATATATAGATATATATATACCTATCTATATATGTGGTATGTATTGAATTATTATTACATACATGTATATATGTAAGCACGAGCTTAATCTGTCTGTGCTTGTCATCGCGTCTAACTGGGAATTTGTACACTACGTGTATATATGTGAATATATATGCATGTACATAGGTATGCAAGTATTTCCATGTGCATATACATATATAAAATATGGGTATTACACACCTTTGTGGGCAATGCGTGACTTGGCTGAGTTTATCGCAAATTTTAGTTTGGTAGTTTGAAATTATAGTGTTAACTATAAGAACTGCCTTAAGTACTATATAAATTATCTTAATTACCGGTTGCTGCGAATGTTTTGACAATTGTGAGACTGGCATCGATAGCACTGCTAAAAATGGACGTAGAACATGCAATCTCAGTTCCCTAAATACATATGTACTTTTCAACTTCTGCAGAACATATGGCAACTTATGCTACCTATCCAGATATCTCAGCAACAAGGTGCAACAGACCCATTTGAAGGACAACGTTTAGACATATTATTATTTATGTTCAATTAATGAAAAGAGGTATTTTTGATGGCCTATAAAACATTGATACATAGTCATTGTTTGCTGAAGAAAACAACATCAAATTGATTTCAAGTTCAAATTGGTTGTGTTTCTATGACAAGTGTTCAAACAAATATGGCACGATTTTGCTGTTAAAGATCAATTTCTTTCTGCTTTTGTAACTGGATGCCTTTTTGCGTCGTTGTCATTTGGGCTTTAGTGATAGCTGTAGTAGTACATGTTGCAGGTATTATTTCAGTAATTTAAATAGCAACCTCAATAAAATGACTTAATGCTGCTTAAGCCTACTATATATATATATATATATATATATGTGTGAGTGTGTGGGGGGGGCATGTGCACATATCCAGGTTTTAAGCTCATTATACAATTGTAATCAAAACACGTGTCAGCGGCGTCTTCACTTTGATTCAATTCAAGTATATCATTTTTGATTTCTTATTTTCAATCTATTTACTGTAGGCTGCAAATACATACATACGTATTTAGGTATTTGCATTAAGAGGAAGTGCAATTTGCTTGAGGCACGTGTTTCAACTTCGGTAAAATGCTTTCAATCCAACTAATTAAGTGGTGCATATGTGAACTTTGCTGGTTCATAAGTCGGGTCAATTACACATGCATAGATAGTTAAATATATTTCCATGTGTCTAATGGAATCGTTTCATTTGTTTTTATAACTTATATGCGGCACTTAAACACGCTCCAATTGCCTCCAATGCCTAGAGGACAATCTTAGCATATGCTACATGGGAATAAGCGTAATTAGATCGGCTTGAGCACAAAGGCCAAATCGAAAAAAGAAACAGTGTGTCGAAATATGTATGCTTAATATACGTATACGTGCGTATTTACTATTACACCAGCTGTAGCTAGTTGCTTAGAATGTTACATAACGAAGTAACAAGACTCACTTTAAACAGGCGCCACTCAATGACAGGCGCCACGAAAATGGCGAGTGTCTGGGCTCGGCTGGAGATGTTACTATCCACCACGTGGTCTCCACAGCAGTCAATGTGAGTATGAAGGGCCATGAAATAGGTTCATTAGTTGGGTAAGAGTACAAATGGTAGATATGTCGCCAAGGCGGCGTTGACTTGTCAGCAATTCAACCATTCTATCACAACAAATTTGTAAAGACGAGTTGGTACAACTTGAACATGTGTGTTCCACAACTAATAGTTTGTTTCAGGTGAGTAATTAACTAAGTCTCTTGACATTGTGAAAAACAAACAAAATGACTTGAGAGCAAATTAACAAATATTTGCAAAAAATTTAAATAATTTAAGAATCTTATAAATTAAATTTTAATTTCAACAAATCTCAGATAGTCAGAATTCAATTTAAATATGCTTTTAATATTATACTAATCTCTGATATTAATGGAAAACAAAATGAATTATAAAACATGACATGCATTAAGCTCCATTCAAAATTACTAAAGGGTAATTCGAATAAATGTTCCTTATTTGTTTTATAACAGTTGGGTCCATAGCTTTATCCACGCTATAAGCTTTTAAAAAGTGGAAGCTCAAGTTGCTTTAGCCAAGAAAATTATTAGCTTTTGATAGCTTTAAAAGCTATATGCACATCAGTTATTGACTGCGAAAGCAACTCCGTGTATGTATGTATGTAAGTTTATGTATTTAATGCCGACTGACTTATTGGTTATCAACGTTCTATGTAGAAGCTGAGTGCTGAATCTGTCCCTTTAACATTAACAAAATAAAACGCAATAATTAATAAGTATTGCTATTTAATGAATACACTTTGATTCTTGATTATATTGATACCCATTTGCCTTCAACTGCAAAACCTGGCTGAGCTAAATTTGCAATAAATTTACATTTTCAGTCACATATATTTCAATACTAACTGTACTTCAGCTTCAGCTGTATTCAGCTCTGATTTTTATTTAAAATAGCCAGAATTCTTGCCTATTTTAACACCCACTGTGTTCAACACCCCATGCAGAATGCCCATGGCGAGAGTCTATAGACAAGCCCAAAAGCACGCGCACTTCATGAATGAAAGCAAAGCCTCTTCACTCTGAAGTGTTTTCGAGTACTCTCACCTAAACTCCGAAGGTGTGGGAGGCTATTTTTCAATTTCTCGCTCATTTCATGAATGAAAACTGGGCAAACTGGCAGACCCTGATGTTCGTAGGCTTGTTAGCTACGCTGCCTTTGTAGTAACCCATGAGAACTGGGAAATTCCGCTGGCTTGTTAAAAGATCATTAGCCGACACGTTGTTGCTGTGAGCAGAAAGAAATTCTATTGAAAATTGCCCATTCGATCCGTTCGACTCACTACCTGTGAGTTGAGTTGAGTTGCAGTTTGCCAGGTGTGCAGTCTGCACTTGTCTGAGACAACCTGTCGCCGGGAAACTCGAAGGCGAGTGTCCTAGCCGTGCAACGGTTGTGGTCTCAAGTGTTTAATGTAAGTGCGTTTCTTTCTCAATGACTAGAGTTTTGTAGTTTTTAGTTATTGTCGACTTTCTAAATACTAACTAAATAATTCTTTTTTGTTTAACGAGAGCGAAAGCCAGAAAATAATATATTTACAAAATATGTGATTATAATTTTGAGTGATGGAGGAATTTAGTAATGTAATATAGTAATATAGAATATAGCTGATCAATCTAAAATAATATTAGCAAACAGGCTGCATAATTTTCTGTGAATTGACAATACATTTCAATAAATAGGAGTTTCTATACGCTATACTATGTAACTTAACAACTGTTTAGAGACACCTATATATCATACCATTCAATGATTTCGCAAAAAAGAATATCGAAGCTAATGCGAAAGTAAAACACAACAGGAGTCGGACACCACCTACCTGAGCACTCGAATCTCAAGAGCTCGATCTTCAACTCAAGTGGGCGCACACTTGAGAAACACTAAGGTAACTTTTTGTACACGTCACTGATAACTATCGTGCAATGGTCGAATACTACCTGAAACGAATTTTTCCAGAATAGTTCTGTGAATAGAGTTCGGAATTCCGTTTAGAGCCACCGACTGTGCCATTTTGCCTGCAACGGGCCCACAGGGGCGTAGGTGCAATTGCGTTTATTAGCACCGCACCCCTGGCCTCATTCATTTCGAGCTGCACCACAATGAAAAGTAAAATATGTTTGCCGTATTCATTGAAGAATCGATGTCAATTGTCGACTTTGTCCACTGAATCAGTTGAATGAGTTTTGGCAAATGCAGGTTTGTTGCGCTCGATTCGTTTTGGCTGGCACTCTTCAGAAAAGTAGCTAAAAAAAACAACAAACGCTAACGATAAGCATCTGAGTTGGCGGATTTTCTCAGACCGTTTTACAATTGCGCTCAATTTTGTAATTAGCCAGACATTTTTAAAATGTGTCGTAAGAAATGAAATCGTGACAATCGTTACAAAATTTTGTTTGATTAATTGTGATCGGAATGATATTGCAATTTTCTTTTGCATTATCTTTGTGGTTAACACGGAAGACCACACAATTTGAACGATGAGAATGTCAGCCATATAACTAACAAGATAGACTTTGAAGCGGTAAAATCTTCACCAAACTACTAAAATATTCTAAATGGCCATCATATAGCTGACACGTTAATATTTAAATTCGAAACGTATCCATTTCCTATGGCTTTATCTGCCTTTTTGCACGCCTGTCGACTTAACGGCAAGACGAACTAAATTCTTGCTGATTTTATGCGAAAATATTTAGCCATTGACATGTGTGAAATGTAATCTGACAAATTTCCGGCACCAAGCAAACAATGCCGTAGCATCATTTTCTAGCCGATTGGATTAACAGCAACGCTTTATTTGTAACAAATTCAAACAATTTTCTCCAGCTCATGCGCATAGGTCAATGTCTGCCCGGCGATATCCTTGGCTGGCACTTTTCCCTTTGCTTCGAATGCAGCACAGCATAGTTGAAATTTCCATCCGCATCAATGTCCACTTGCGTTTTGCGGCCAACGCGTTCATTTCAGTTCCCCCGGTTTGAGACCCAAACGCAACGCAGCCTGCTTCTGTGACATCTTCTCGTAGGATTTTTCCAAACAGGATGCTATCTCCTCACGGACGGTGCCCAACAGCATATCCATAAAATCTGCATACAACTCTGACGGCATAGATTTCTTGGCCTGCAATATTTTATTGTAGCGTCCCTCCATGAAATAGTTTTCCAAGGCCAGAACCGGCGAAATGTAACGATTCTGCAGCAATAGGGCCGACAGCAGACGCTCGAGCTCAATGTGAAAATCCGCAATGTGATTGGTGGCCAGCATGTAGAGTAGATGCAGGCCCATAAATTTGTGCATCTGTGGCGAGGACTCCAAAAACTTGTCGTAGTCGTAGTAGTACATCTTCAGCTGCGTCATGTATCGCTCATAGGCGGCGTTATCCTTCACCTTAATGCTATGCTCAATAGCTATTTCAAGAATATCCCTGGCCGTTTGCAGCTCCAGTTGTTGCTTGGGCTGCATCGGCCCTTGTCCTTTAGTCCTACAAAGCCAACGCGAACCACATCCAATTTAAGTGAGTCCAACAGTTCACCACAGCGCCCCAAATTGGGTGAGTTCTTCGACCACTCGCTTTTCAGTTCTTTAAAAAACTTCAACATGATCACGAAATTTTTGGACTTATTTTCAGATCAACGATAAATTTGTATGAGATTTTGTTTGTGGCTGGCCAGTTGTTCAAGCAAGCTCTGAATACTTCAATATAGTCATGGCTCAAAAGTAACCTTTTCGCAGGGCCTACTAAACCTATATTAACTCGTATGGAAATCTTAACATAGGACTGTCTTGGCTTACTGAGTGTTGACAGACATTCAGTCTAAACGGCTTAGGATAGGAAGCTGATATTTTGAGCATCCTTCCCTTAAAGTAAGTCGGCAAAGAATGATGAAACGCCTCAGATCAATGGCGATTTCAACAAATGTTTGAATAGAATAATACTGGTTATTAATTGAGTAAAACTAAAAATTGCAGAAATTTCAACCACATAATATCTGTCGCTGGCTTACAACTGTTGAACTACAAGTTTTAAAAAAAAAACTAGTTTGTATTTCTATAAATTTGTCTTTATTTAAGGCTATTTAACATGAGTATATACATTTTAATGACTATTTGACAATAAAAATAACATTCAATTAACAATTGATTCTATGCGCTTATCTTTAATTCACAACATTTGGGCGATGGTGAGGTTTGGGGGCTGCTTGAGTTGGCTGATAGGTTAAATGTGGGACTCTCGGAGCCGCCCTTCTTTTGTTTGACGCGTCGATTCTGGAACCAGATCTTCACTTGTTTTTCCGAAAGTCGCAGCCGGTTGGCAATCTCGATTCTGCGCAGGCGCGACAAATATGCATTGTGGGAGAACTCACGCTCTAGCTCCAATAGCTGAGTGCTGGTGAAGGCTGTGCGAATGCGTTTGCTGGAATCAGCATAGTCATTGATCAGTGGTGTAATCTCCAGATTAGCTCCCTGAGATTTAATGGGTGAGCTGACGGGCGAGCAGGAAGACTCGTGTTTGAAGCGTTTCGTTTGTGGCTCTTCGCCATTGGCAAAATCCAATGAGGCACTTGAAGATGCCGATGGTGAGGTACAGAAAGCTCCAGCCTCGTGCACAGGCAGACCAGGAGTTAAGCCGTAGACAGCCGTCGGCGGCAGAGTCAGTTGTGTGTTGCTGCTGCCAGGTCCAATGGCATTGGCCGAGAGTGGTGGCGACGGATAGCAGTCATCATAGTTGCCAAAGCCACTCGACTTGCGCTTGTTGGATGCAAAGAACTGCGCATAAGGATGATAAAGTGATCCGTGGGGATGCTTGAGGACTGCGGCAGCCGCTGCTGCAGCCGCCGCTTGATGCTGCTGCTGTTGATGTTGTTGCTGCTGCTGTTGTTGTTGTTGTATACCAAGTGAGAATAGATAGCTGCCCACGTAGCTAGCTGGATATGGTAACATTGGTATGCCCGGTAGCATTGCAGCTGCTGCAGCTGTGGCAGCCACGGCGGCAGCGGTAACATTGGCCGTGGGTGAGCCAAGTGGTTCCTTGTTCTTCTTGAGCGGTGGCATATCGCTGAGCAGCGAGTCCATGAGGAAAGAACGCGACATTTTTGTTGGATTGAGTTGCTTGGGATTTTGTGTATGCGTGGCGAACACCTCACACGATCGGAGTCTGAGCGTTACTGGTTAGCTGTTAGGGCTGTGCCATGCACTTTATATAGACACATCGGTGGTTAGGGGTTGTTTTTTGCACCACCCCTGGCATGCTCTGGCGGTGCGAGTGAGCGCGCATTTGCCTTTTGTTGACTTATTTTGAGGGTTGTTTGCCTATTTTCTTTGACCATTAAGCCACCATTTACAGCTTGTCTTCGTCTAATAACAGCAAACTGTAGCCATTTAAGCTCCGCCCTTGGCACAACGATCACTCACAATGGCAGGTCAATTGTTAAAGTGTGTGTGTGTGTGTGTGTTTGTGTGACTGAGTGTATGTGTGTGTGTGTGCATTTATATACTGAACATTTAGTTGAATAACTGCAATGTTAATAGTATTGCTTAGTTATTTTCAGTTATTTCTTTGATTAAGTAAACTGTATTCTATGTTCAAAGGCCTGGTTTTTTATTAAATATATTATTGAAAATACCTATTGAATTTTAGCTTAAGTATATTTTTACTTTGACAGTTATTTGACAATAACTGATTATAAACCCTAAACATAGAAAGTGGACTCTGATCAAATTTCTAGTTGACGCACTGCCAAAATCAGATGACTAGCTGAAGTTGTAATAGCAAAGTCTGCTAATTTTAGAGTCGAAAGATTCTTGAAATAACTAATTTTTAGAATGCTTATATCTCGTTTTTCTAAATTACAAATAAGTAAATAGCCAACATAGAACAAGTCAGTGTTAATAGTTTTTACTGATCATTGTTAAAGTTTTCATTGTTAAAAGATATAGTTAAAAATTGTTTATTTTGAAATTTATGAATAATTAAATAACAAATCTAGAAAAATATATGCTAAAAGTATAACTGATCATTGATCTCCTAAAATACTTCAGATCGGCATTTGACTGCAAATTTCATGCTATCCGATGACACACGGCAATTTGTCCTTTAAAACGTATTGTGTAATTGTAAGTGTGTGTGTGTGTGTGTGTGTGTGTGTGTGAGCACCTCAGTGTTGTTTTTATTGATGCATTATCTCCGTGTGTGTCTGCCAAATCGGTTAACAATGCCAACGACATACATCAACCTGGCCCATTCACGGTCGAGAGCCATTTTCATTCATTCATTCACGGCTCGGGTTTAGACACACATTGCGTCTTTGTGCCCCGGCCAGACATTGCGTCGCCTTGGAGAGTGAGTTTTTGGGTTACATTACACAGAATTATGGCGGCAGTTCTATCATTTGTTAACTCGCTTTAAGGATTTGCTTTAATTGTCCTTTTCAAGTCATTGTCACTGTGTAATGCCAAGGTGTCTGCACGGGTGCTGCTTTGTGTGTGTCTGTGTGTTTTTGTGATATTTTATCATATGTTAAGTGGCTATAAAACTGCACAATTACTGACGTTAATTGTTGTCCAACTCTCAAACTACTTTTGGACGCATTGTTGACTGCAGTTGCATACCTTGGGCGTCCCTTGCGATCTATCGCCCACTTTTTAGAGGCATTGTTGGCTATTTGGCTTCTGCTTAATTGGCATACTTTTCACATATCGTAATACCATGCAAAATGCGAATGCAACCTGGTGGCAGCTGCCATTTTTACAGTTTCTTTTCTGCAACTAGATCATTTGGGTAGGCGTTGCGTCGGTCTCGTGCGCTGGACTTGGTTCTGGCCTTTGTTATTGTTGTTTCTTAAAGGGCCACTTCAGTTTTTGCTACTCACCTTTGACCACATCCGTTTGCTTTTTTTTTTATTTATTATTCTCCGTTTTTACACTCGATTTAACTGGGTATTGTTAATTCGATCGGTCTTCAAATGGATCTGATGCTGTCTGCTTTCCCTTAAATCAATACAACTTTTTGAATGCTTATCGACATTTTGTTTGAGCCACGTGTATGTGATAAGTTCTACAATCAGTTGACAGCCAATAAGTATGTATGTTGTTTCGGAATTTCAGGAAAGCAAAAAAAAACGGAATTATAGTAATAAAAAGATGTCCAGTAACTCAAGCTCTGCTCCCCTTCGAATCACTCAAGCAAACAATTTCAATTTAATTGTGAACAAAACTCGGCTAAACGCTAAACAAATGAAAGCTGGGTGCAACTTTGTATTTCTGTTGAATTATATATACTTTGAACAGGGAGAGAGAAAGAGAGCGAAGGTATTGAAATGATACGAGTCTATGGCAAACCGGATTCGCCGACAAAGGGGTGTACGGCCATGGAACCACCACCACCATCACCATCATCAACAGCAGCATCACCATGGGATGACTGTCTGGCTTATGAGACTTCAGTTGCTTCCGTTGGCTTGGTTCATCATTTATTGACATTATTGGTTGTGACTTGCATTTGACTGATTGTTGTAGTTGCCATTGTTGCTACTTTACATTACTAGCTCGCCATTGAATGGCACTGTGAATATCAAGCGCACTTCTGAGGGTTTGTTTAGCTAACGGGCCAACTTGACGGTTAGGGTAGGGTAATGGTACCATCATCATCCAATAAAAGAAAAACACTCTTTGTATGGCATATTGGCTTAACAAATATGACTTCATTATAGCTGAAGCCGTTTCTGATACTATACTTATGAATAAATTATAAATGAGCTTTGCACCACTAAACGATTTGGGGTTTTGAGTGCGTGTTTCTCAGTCATCAGACCTCAGGCAACAAATTAATGTCTCTGTGTGTGTGTGTATGTGTGTGTGCGGTCTGCTTGTTTGGATAAGTCATATTGCACGAAATAGGTATGTATTTTTCAAATATGAAGGACTTTACGAAGGACTTTTTCTATAGGCATAGCGTCAACACTAACGGCTATAGAATAAATATTTCAAAGTCCTCTACCGCCAGTAGAATACTGAATGCATTCAAGCAGAGAACTATGGACAACAATGCCAACTGCTTGAGTTATTCATGAATGAAGTCAGTGCAGCAACAAAGGTCGCAAACAATGCATTAACAATTGCACCCGCTACATCGCTGCGAGCACTTGCAGTGATCTGCAGTTGTCTTTGTGTAAACCATTTTGGCCTCACCATTTATACACCCTAATGTCCAATTGTTTGTCTCGTTCAGGTAACAGTGTACACTCGAGAATTCCACCTTTTATAGTGGGCAGCTAGGTGAGTTGATAGTTTCTTCTTTTTTAGCGACCATTGGTCATCATGGTCAAGCCAAACAGCCGGACAAACTGCCCATTAATCACGACTGTTTTGTTGTGGTCAATATTGTGGCTTTTTGAGGAAGGCAAAGAGGGTGTATAGTTGTAAACAATTAATTCAGTTGGGTGGTAGCCAAACTCACATACCGCACATACAATCAGCCCTTGACAATTACGATACTTAGCCACTAATCAAATTATATATATATATACAAATAAATATTACGAACAAACACACGATCCACTTATCATCCCTCACCACCACTTACGCTTGTCAACAGCCAGCCAGTTAATGAAAATAATATTTAAAATCAAAAACTGTGTCCTCATCCTGAACCTGCACAGGATATGGAAACAGGCTCGCGTTCTTCGGCAGTCGCAGGATTGTGCGCAGAAGCTGCCGCTGCTTCTGGATGTGGCACGGGGTAAAGAATCCCGTTCAAACATTAGGCCGATATCGAAATCAACCCCAAGTGGGTCGAATGATTAATAAAATATACGGCTGTCTTATAAATATAAAATGAACAGGCAGGCAAACACACCTCTTTGGGTTTTTTAATGGTAAACTCAGACGCCATTCATTTCAGATGTTACATTTGTATCATTGTCGAACTATGTGGTTCTTGATGGTATTTATGATTATGGAATTGATAAACATTGCTGCTTAAAAACAAATTCAGTAAGAGGGAACAGGGCTGCACAATTGAAATCTGCAAAATGGTCAGTCTCTGTAGAATTTAATAGGAAGAGTGACTGGCAAATGTTATTGGTTTTGTTATTGCAAAAATGAAACACAATTATAGTCCTAAGGAATAAATACTATTCCTTCAAATCTTTTCATTCGGATAATGTTTATTTTGCATACCTTTACTTGATAATTTTAATATTAGAAAGCTTACTTAAGCATTCATTCACATCAAAGGGTTTTAATGAACCTAATTGCATCATCTTATGTTTGATTCGAAAGTTCGACGTTGTCGGTCATTTGTTAACAAAACGTACCTTTTCGCAATCATTCATACTTTAATATTAATTATAGTATTTGTCTACAACAAAAAACATGAGAATATTTCTCGTTTAAATCACACCTTAAAATATTTGTTTATTCATTATTTTTATATCGGAGAAAACAAATCATTTTCAGGAAATCTATATATCAACTTAGCTAATCCTTGATATAATTAAGAATATTTAATAGAAAATAAAAGATTAGTCAAAAATATAAATGACTTTAAATTGCGCTCTTTAAATGTCATTTCAAAACTGATGAATAACAAACGATGCTGCAGCTACTCAGGCAATTACTCTCAAACTGTAGAGAAATTTCCCTGCGTCGAAATAAGCCAAGACTCAAACCCACCAACTCAAGTTGGACGCATTATTAATTAAGAGACAGTAAAAGTATGCTGGTAAACGTTTCTTATATAAATATAAATATATGTTAGGCAAGTTGTCAATGGCAGGAACCAATTTCTGACTATGAATGTCAACGTTTCTTATATAAGTTGTCATATTAAGGAATGCTTACCTTCATCTTCAGTTTGCGCATAATGCGTGTCTCCTCCCAGCGATCCAGCTCATCCCATTCCTTGCGGAAGCATATTAACGTTTATAACAAGTTTAATCAATAAATTCGAATTTGAGCAATTAATTATACACTCACCTTACCGCGCTTACGCAGTAGATAATAGCGGTACATCACGATAGTTACAGCCAGAATCAGTGCTAGCCCGGTACCTGCTGCGGCACCCAACACCGCTGAACTTACCATGACCATTTCTTCTATATATGCTCTGAATGTGATGCTTAGGTTCTGATTGTATTTTTGTTCTATGATTTATGGAATAAGAAAAGAGTATTTGTACTTCATTTACATATGTTGGTAAAACAAATATTTAATGTTAACTTATTTAATATATTAACAGCTTAGCCCATTAAAAAACATTTAATTTCTTACATTAAATTTTTAAAATAAATATTTATTTTCAGTACTTAACCAGATAAACATCAATCAAATATTAAAATTAAATATCGGTAAGCTGTTTTGCGCCCAGTTCTTCAATTCTTCTTGAATTTTGGACTACAGAAATTTTCCCACTGTTCTTTCAAACAGTACGAGTACATATGTATTATCTTCTAGAACATGGTTATATTGTTCACATGTATGGTCTCATGATAAGTTATTTGTCTTCGCCACAACTGTGCAAACTTGCGTTTCTATCGTGGCGTGTGTTGTTTTTAAAAGGTTTCGATGCTCTTGAATAATTTGTAAATATGAGAATAGACACGTCAGTATTTCACAATACTGACATATATTATATGCGGAATGATACATTGATACGAGCAAAACAAGGATTCGTCTTCAATCGGTATGTCGTGTCTTCGAAATTATCACTTAAAATGGAATCATCCTCATTATCATCGTGTTTCTCCATTACGGGATATCTTAGGAAATTTTTTATTATCGGCTCTACGAGATTATCACCGTCAGAAATTGCATCACCTTCATCGTCGTTATCGCCGTCGTCATCTGTATTGCGAAAAGTTTCTTCATCGTTGTCGTTATTATTATCACGTTTATCCACATATTCAAGATCGTCATCCTCATCGATTTCGCAGGTATTTGTAAGGACCAGAAGGCACCCGAAGCAACAGAAAATAGTTAGCATAAGCTTTCTCATTACGGCGTTTCAACGAATACTGACAAACTCGATGCCAGCAAGCAATTTATAATAACACTGCAGCTGTCAATCCTCAGGTGCAGCAATAAACTGGTTTTCAAAACTGGAAATATCTCTTGTTTACTTTCGTTTAAGAAGCTACGAGTTTTTAATATTCTACCGAAATATAACAGCGTTTTCGAAATATGCAGATATGCGCAATTAACTTTTGTTATTATAATTTGAATTTGAGATAAAGGGTCTTATAAGAAATAAATGTTTTTATATTTGTTAAGTAAATAGATTTCTAAGGGCAAGTCACTTAGTCCTGTAATATCTTTTTTTTTTATTGTACTCCGGTTCAGCGTTTGGCTCCGGCTCTGACTGTGGCTCTGGCTCCTCTTCTTCAGCTTGTCCTTCCTTCATCTTTGCTGCTTTCTTTTTCAGAGCTATACAGGAAACCGACATCGTTTTTGACATCCTCATATATTAATATTTTGAGTGCAGGCAGTAGGATGGTACGCATCTTGAATGGTTTCTCAGCAACTTATATCGAAGAGCTGTTATTTAATGTAGTTGTTGCTTACCCAGCAACTGCTGTCATTTCGATGGAAGTCAAGGTATTAAATATTTGGTACTGGTACTTTTTCGAAGAACTTGGTTTAGTTTGCACAATTGCTAATTGCAAAATTGCAATAGCAAGCAAAAAAAAAAAGGAGGTATAAAAACCTTTGCAATTAAAATACCAGGTTTCTAACTCAGCCCAACGAATTGAAATACATACATAGTTTCATCAATCACCAAATATGTAGTTTCAGGGGAAAAAGTGGTTATTGAAAAATAGAGTTTTTAGAAATTGCTTTTGTTTATTTTACTTTTCTGTTGAATGTGATGTGTTTCAATATCGTATTATGGAGTAGATAAATCACTTAGAGTAAATCCATCATCCTTATGCCGTCTTTATCAGATCGTCGTCGGCACTTTCGTCTGAATTGGAAGCATCATCATCAACATCTTCTTCTCCTTCTTCAGAGCCGGGAGAATCATCTCCCTCTTCTCCCTCCACCTCCTCAGCTCCTTCCTCATCGGATTCGATGTTTTCATCACCTAATTCTTCGCCATCATCTCCAGCATCTTCTTCGGAAGCCACATTTTCAACAGGGTCGGCCGATATTGTGGCGAAAAGGACAAAGCCAAAAAGAGCAAGCAGTAGAATGGTACGCATGTTGAATGGTTTCTCAGCAACTGATATCGAATGATCTGTGTAACAACTTTTTATACAGTCTTATTCATAAAGCTGCGTGTTATTTAAAGTATTTGTTTTTGTTTGATTAACACCAACTGTTATCTCGATTGGAGTCAAGTTGAAGCCGAATTCTAAGGCTTATTAAATATTTGCTCTTTGGAATACATCAATGTACTGACGGTTTTCTTATAAACTTGGTTTAGTTTGCACAATTGTTTATCTATTCAATGGTGTTTTTATTAATTTTTGTCGTATTAAATACAAACAACTACAAATTTTGGTTGAGTCCAATGCAAAATAAATATTTATGGTATTGTACGACGCGTGATAAAACCTTGATTGTAGTTTCAGTTTCACCAAAGACGTTAATTTATATTAATCCTAATATATTTAGTTAATTTATCCTAATATATTTAGTTTACTTTCTTAACATTAATTTTGAGTTTGGTTGGGAAGCACAAACCGCAGTTGGAAAGCATACAATTATCGTATGACAATTATTAAATAAGATTGGAATTTCAATCGCCTACAAAGCATTTCACTCGAAAGCGGTTTTTATAAAATGTATATATTAATGTGAAATAGTGTCTCTAAAATAGAAAAAGTAGTTTGTAGTTCATAAATGTAGCATACATTTAAGCGATACAAAATACAGTTTGCTTCATTGGTTATAATTTTTAAGTTAGTTTAACGCCCATTTCTATCACCATAAATTATTCTATGGAAAAAGCATCTCTTTGATTATTGTGTGCTTTATGGCGCGTTTAATTTAATCGGCTTAATACCTGAACTCAGTATTAGATTAAAATGTATGTGTATACTTTATTGGGTAAGAGATGCTTACTTCAATAAGTTACGTAACTCATTCTCGGCAAGGTGTAAGCATAATCGAATTAATTTGCAGCCAGTCAAAGAAACACACAATTTACAATAAGCTTCAAGTATGCAATGCACTACAAGTAATAAAACATTGACTATACCGGTAATTGGAAATCCCACCTCCAAGGGAGTGTAGATAGTGGCTAATTAAAAAATTCGAATGCTCATTTAGAGCAAATAGAAAAACCTGTAGATGTGGGTATTAAAGAAAGATTTCCATTTCAAAATTCCCTATATATACGAATTTATAAAAAATGTGTTGAGCTGACTGACAACCAAGATCTATTATTAGGCCAGTAACAGAGCATCGCTCAGTCGATAGCTGTCAAAAGTAAAATTGAGTTAGTATTTAAGCTAAAATCACATGTACTTTAAGGTCATGGCAGCTCTGTGGAACTTACAATGGATACAAGCCGTGATTAGTTCATTGTTTACATACGCAAAACAAGAGGAAAACCAACAAACTTCCCACTGTGTCTATTTGAGGGGCTGCGGTTTACTTCTCAGAAACGGAAGTGGCTCAATTATCATGTCAATTGTGAAGTGAACAGCGCTCACAGTGCCCATCTGAGACGTAGTAACTATTTTTGGGTTTATTAGGAATCATTGTCCAAGTTTTACGCCGCAAATGAGCAGAAAATAGGTTGGATTAACATAATGCAGGGCTTTAATGGAGATTAGAAATAAAATGTGGGCATAGTGACTTTACAGCTTACAGCTTTTCAGTTATATTATTGAAAAACTATATCAAAGCAATAATTTCCCCACTGCGCAGTAAATTGTGCCAAATACAACAGCTGAAAAGTTAATGACTTTGAGAAATTTGAATTTTGGCGATTTGTTTCGCAGACAAACTTTTCACATTACCAATATATCATGAAAATCAGATAAGTACTTTTGTGTACTTTTTGCGGACAACACCAATTATCATTAAGGCTCATAAGATCTGCAATATGGCCATTAGAAAGCTCTCAACCTATTCAGTTATACTAAAACAAAGTCAACGCAAAGCTCTCAATTCTATTTGGCTTATCCTGCTTTATATTTTTCTCTTTTTTTATTTGCTGTATTTTTCC
Source organism: Drosophila silvestris (assembly GCA_035043445.1). Taxonomy (NCBI): domain Eukaryota; kingdom Metazoa; phylum Arthropoda; class Insecta; order Diptera; family Drosophilidae; genus Drosophila; species Drosophila silvestris. Next base: position 9,312,698 of record JAWNMZ010000138.1, read on the forward strand.
CTGAATTCTATCTATGAAAATGTGCGCGCTGGGTCTAGAATGGGAAGTATTCTGGCGCCAATTGCCAAGCATCTGAGAAGACCCTAAAATTAAGAAAACACAACAATGCGAGCCGACTGATTTCTGCTTGCCAAGATGTTGTAATGAGTGTTGCTGCTTTATATTGGTTAGCAATATAATCAACAAGTGTAATAGCATCGTCAGCGTCATCGTCCATAATCTGAGAAAATCCTAAAGGGTTTACTTTTCCGTTGAATAACAGCACCATCCGTCAATAGACTGTTTCACTTAGGCACATTTGCATGGCTCGCATTTACATAAATTTCATTTATAAACAAAAATTCGCGCATTGTGAAACTTCGCATTGAATTTAACGAGCATTTTGCCCTTAAGTGCATTAAAGCATGCGCTTAAAATAGGAGAGCAAAGCGTCCAGTTTGAGTTGGCTATATGACCATCGAACTTAACATAACAATACTAAAAGTAGTAGAACAACAGGTCCTTCGCTGGAGCATAAAGCTTGTCCTCGAATTAACATTTTGATTGGATTTTCCAATATTGCGCCATATGGCTGGTTGGGGCTGGCTCTGCCACTGACTTTGATGGCTGATTGAGTTCCCACTGTTTACGTTCTTTTTGCTTCTGTTTGAACCAACCAGCATAGAGAGCATATACAAATTGTCCGATAAGATAAGCACTTTTATTGTTTATGCAGCAGTCAAGTAATGTGAACTCTGAACTTAGCTGCTTTGTGTACTTGTTTAATAAGCAAATCAACGCTAGCGTAAATAGAAAGTGTTTGATAAAATTGTTTGTTTATTTAACCAGATCCAATATGGCAAAATTATGATATACATTACTCTTCATATTTTACCAAGCGCTTCATTTAAACGGCGATAGATGCATCCAGGACAGCAGGTTCCACGACATCTATTTTAGGCCTGCGAACTCCTATTTCAGTATTAACATTATAATCGACAACAGGAGCAACTGGATTGGCTTTTCGTGGGCGGATCCGATTTCTGAACATGTTATTGCCGAAGCCGCCGGGCCCCATCTGTCCATATCCACCCCAATATGGTTGTTGTTGGTAGCCGTACCAGTTCTGATATTGGTCATATTGCGGCCAGTATTGGGGATAGGGCATCATACGTTGACCAACCGGCATTGGTGCGCCTGGCATTGAACCAACAATTGGAGCAACCCTTGGATCAACAATAGGAGCAACATCCAATTGAGCCATCGCCGGAACGGGCGGTTCAACTGCCAACTTCACTAAAGGTCGAGCAAAGCGGCTTTGCGACAACGCCAAAGCTACCAAGCTGATGAAAGTTAAGGATTTAAGCCAACACATTTTGTATAACGAATTCTTTCCTCAACTGTTTTTAATTCTCGCCGTTGCCTGCTTTTATTACAAAAACAGGGGATCAGCTCACTAAATATTGGCATAGCTCATTTTTGCCAGTCAATTGTTGAAGTCTAAACGTGCAAATTTTGTTAGTTATTTACCTTCAGTTCGAGCGTCAACTCCGTCTTTAAAAACATTTTAACTTCTAATTATTTGCTTAGCTTGAAGAAAGTGAATAACGATTTTAAGAGATTGTCATGAGCACAAGTGTTTTATTGTTTTGACAGCAAAATACGACAATATATATTATGTGACAACCTCATAAGGCAAAAGCTGTACAAATAAATATTAGATATTAAATAACAAGCTCCAAATGCAGAGCTGATGTCATAATAACACTTATATTCAAAATGTACCAAAATAATATTTGCATAGCAATGTGTCTTCATTTCTATATTAGAAATCACCTGCATTTGATGAAGACGCAAAATATGTTATAAGCATAACAATTTAAGCATTACTTGTAGCTATTTAAGTAAAGTATACTCAAGCACTGAAGCACTTACAAAAAAAAAAAACAAGAAATAGACTACAAACTTGGCGCTCATAAAAAGTTTCGACATTGCGTAAATGTCACGTTAAACAAACATAAACAAAAGGCAAACTACTTCAGAATATTGACTCGAAAGACCAAATACAAAAAGAAAATAGTTTGTGATTAGTTGAATTAAACATTTGAGAAAACAGTCAGACTGTTAAAAGATATGAAATAATTGATGTTTTTGAATATTGCTCGTATAGTCTGTAAGATCCTTGGTTAATTTTATCGATATGTTATTGATAACCTAATTAATGAAATGTGACTTATCAGTTTATATTGACAAACCGTCCAATGACTGCGCCAGACACGTTGCTCGGAATTGTATATATCCCTGTGGTGTATGGTCATAATTTCAGATTGACGTCAATATAGAGTTTTGGAACATCTATATATAAAGCCACTAAGCTGTAGGCGTAGTGGCGTAACGAGTATTGTCAAAAATTATGGAAATACTGTATACATTAGAGCTGATAAGCCACAAAGCACTCGACGCTTATCTTATCAAAGATTCAAATTCATGCATACCTTATGTGTACGATATGGGCATAATAGACACTTATGTTGTATATAAATCAGCACAAAACCCAAACGAAATGCATCCCACTCAAATAGTATGGATATAGAAATCCACACGCTGACAGCACAGCCCAACCCAAGTAGAGTCAATAAAACCTGCCGCTTTACATCAAAAGAGGAGTGCCCATGCCTCGACCCGACTGCGATGTCCTCTGTCCAACTGTGATTGCTTTGCGCCAAGGCCAGCGGCAGTTTTGTGCTTTTGCTGACCGACGGGCAAAGCAATCGCAGTTTTAATAACCTCTACGACGGATAACAAGAAATGAGGGGATAACATGGGGATTGTAGCCTTACACATGCAAGTACATATGTTTATTTTTGTTCAGCACCATTCAACAGGCTGAATTAATGGACACTTTTGTTGCTCTTGTCCCAAGTGTCAAATAAAAATCCATTATCACATTAATAAACTAGAGAAGTATCTGCTAAAAATAGCAGCGCACTTTTTGAAGTGCACAGTTAAAGACGTGCTTATATAAAAAATGCTTATTTACAAAATATTATTTGGTTTTTGCGCATTAAACACATAAAATACGTATCAGTTTAGATTATATTTATTTTATTATTATTAACATACTTGACTTACCGTAAAATAAGTAAAATAGTTGGCTTGCGAATTATATTTGTAATTCTTGTTATTAAGTCTTTGAGTTAAAACATCCTTTAAAATGTATTACCAATGTAAGTTGCAAGTCCGTTGAACATATTTGCTCTTTAACATTAACCAATGTTGTTCGCTTGTTGTTATTACACTGCGGACGCAAAGTTAATTCAATATATATGCAGTACACAAAATCGCACTTAAATGTCACAAATAATTGACACTAATTTCAATTTTTCAAAAATAATTGTACTCGAGTTGAATACAAATGAAGTTGCTCGCTGCACAAAATGTTAGAGGTAACAACCGTAGTTTTAACCGCTTTGCGTGCCAGATTCCAACTGCTTGCCACAACGGCAGGATGTCCAATGGTAGGCGATGCGCAACAGAATGCTACCATATGCCAGCAGTATTGTTGGCCATCGTTCGTGTGCCACACAAAAAGCTCCTTGGGGCATTGGCTTCGGGTCGGCAAAAAAGCTTTCATCTGTTATCAGTCAGAGATTATGGCTTCGACCGGCGTCCGTTTCGTGTGCATTGTGTGTTGATAACGAGTCCGACCACTAATTGTCTCCACTGTCTATCCAGCAATCAGCGTCAGGCAGCAAATACAGATTGACGGCCATCCCAACGGTGTTTGCTTTTACATTCCACTTTTCTAGCTCAAAGCCAGATGCCTTGAAATTGTATTTGATTTCGACCTGAATGCTCCAACAGCCAACAACAGTCGCCTGTCCACACCCAACTTCGTTAACCTGTTGAACGAGGAAAATACGATTATCTGGCATACGCCCTGTTGAATGCACACTTCTTGTTGTAGTTAATTATTTAACGTGTAGTTTTATTGAAACTTTTCTTATGTCTCTTTTTCTTAAATATTTTACATTAAATGCTGCAATAGCCGCTCTCGCACAAATAAGGCACATTCGAAAAATGTTTCATTGTATTAGTTGCAAATTTCAACAAAAATCAAATGATAAAAAAACTTAAATGATGTTATATGCATAAGTATACTTTAATCAACTTAACACAATTAAACAATCGCACAGGACTTAAATTAAACGAAATTAGGGTAATTAATGTGGCTGTTCCTTAGGTAAATCATTATAAACTAAGTGTTTAAACATATAGAACATAAATACTGGGGTTTGAGACAGGGTCAACTAAGAACTATAATTTCAAACATTAATTAATTAATTGTTACATGCAAATAAAATTTACATACGATAATGAAGCTGGGGGTTTGTTGACAATTTTTGGCTCTTAACTAGATATAACTAGATATACAATTAATTGATCATGACTTAACAAACATCTTAAAATGTACAATTAGCAGGAATAGAACATTAACACTAATATGGGTCGCTCTTCATATACATCCAACTGAGATGCATGGCTGTCTTGGTAATGGGTTCTTTACAACAAATTAGATTTGAGCACAATTCCATGTTTTTATTTGCGTTAATCAATGATGTCGCGAATGAACGCGTTTCGATTTTTGTGTCGTCGGCCAGTCCAGACTGGTCAACGAAGGTAACAAGCTGTCATTTTTATTATTATTATTGTTGTTGTGGTTATTGTTGTTATTGTTGTTGTTGCTGTTGTAGCTATTGTTGCCGTGATTACTATTGAGCAGGGCCGGTGATTGCAATGTATAATCGTGGGCTAGTACGATGGGCTGCAGGGCGCTGAAGTTTACAGCTGGCATGTGGGACGGAGAGGCTGGCGCATAACTCATACGCCCCGTGTTGTTCGAATTGGTGGGCGTGTTGCCGTTCAAGTTGGCATACTGATTGGCCACGGGCAGAGGGGCTGGCACGTTTAGATTAAGACAGGGGCCAGCTCTGCAATGGGAAAATGCATCAGTAAGCGTATAAAACACATTGTTAAATTGGGTGAACGGAGCCAATAAAAGTGAAAGAAAAATACTATATACTTATGAGAAAAGCTAAATACTTAATAACTACTACGATTGCTGCTCATTGCCATTGATATACATAATTTATGTGTGGGATAATTATGTGAAAATTGGTGCTATCAAATTGATTGCTTATGGAGCAGACCTTTTGGCACTTTGGGCCTTTGAGAGCAACTATTATTTCTTGGCGGAATCGCCTCTGCTCAATTTAACTCTCATATTGACTGTCACTAGAGGCAGCTTAGAGCTACGAGGGGTAGAACAATGAAAGCAGTTATGCATCGCTTATGTACAGAAATGAACAGATAAACTGTATCACGGATGTCCGTCATATGCCCAATTTACGCTCACCTTTGTTGCGTTATTGTGAAGACCGATTTGCTAACAATCCGCTTGCCAGTGTGCCAAATGCGGCCAATATATTTGATGCGTTGTATGGCGATGATGGCCAGTGCGACAGTCCTTTAAAATAGAATGCTATCAGTATGCAAATAAAATCATATTTATATCATTGTTGTAACTAACTTGAAAAGCTTTTTTTTGGTGACTCGCTGAGGGGTCAGCTTCAATCCAGGAGCACCAGCAAGATTTTGTAGCGCCAGCTGTTCACTCGCCTGGTAGCTCTCCAGGGTGAGCTTGAGATATCGCTTCTGATATACGAGCGCCTTGCGATGGCTCTCGACGCGCAGATAGCGACCAAGTAGTTGACGGCATCGCTCCTCCAGTTCACTGACATTCGCATTCCCATTGCCATTGCCATTGCCATTGGCTGCACCAAGTTCCTCGCACTTCTTCTGTAGCGCAATACGCTCTCCGACCAGATACTGCACAGTTTCGGCCATCTGGCGATTCTCTTGCGTGTTCTCCGCCAGCAGCGTGTTAATCTCCTTCATCTTTTGCAGGAACTGTGCCGGCACAGTATCATCTGTGCTGTGGGCCAGACGATCGTTGGCCTGAGCCAAGGCCTCGGATAACTTTGATTCGCGTTGCGATGAGCGGGCGACATCAAAGCGCAACTGGTTGATCTTCTGTTCGAGGTTTTCTTTCGTCGACTCGGCAGCCAATAACTTTGATTTTAGCTCATGAATCTCGGCCTGCAATTTGGCCTCTTCCTGGTGCTGACGAGCACGGGTGTTGGCGCGACGCGTCTCCGTCTCCTGTAGGGTCACCATACGCGCTTCCAGACTCTCAATCTCGTTGGCCTGCAATGTGAGGCGTTCGTTGAAATGCTCCAGTTCCATTTCGGCCGACTCCTTGTCACGGGCCAGCTTATCCATTTCCTGCTTGAGCCGTTCACAATATGCGACACGTTCCTGCAACTCTTTCTCATAGCGTTGACGCTCCCGTTCGCTGTTGCGTTGTGCGTCCGCTGATCGTTCTCTTTCCCGCTCATTCTGGGCAGTCAGTAGCTTCAGTTCGCTGCGTAGTCTTTCGCACAGCTCCGATTCGAAATCGGCACGCGGTGATTTCCGTGGTGATTCTGTGGGTGACTTCAAAAGCGAACTGCTGCGTCGACTCTCGGCACGCTGCAATGAGGTCAACTGGGTTTGCAGTCGCTCGCATCGTTCGCGCTCCATGTCCAATTGTTTGTGTAGCTCGTCCTCGGCCTCGAGAACGGCTTCGAGGCGCTTGCGCATCGCCTCGATGATCAAGACATCCTGTTCCTGTATTTCCTGCGAATGATGTTTCTCGCCCAGCAGCTCTCGGCTCAACGTCTCCGTTTGTTCGCGCTCCACGGCCAGCTGAGCCCTAACTGCCTCCAGTTGATTAAGCAGCTCACGTTCACCCGTAAAGTTCTCGTCATCGGTGCCGTGACCGTTGCCATTGCCAGCAGTGGGATCCGCATCGGTTTGGACTTCCTTCTGGTGCAACTTGTTGTCCAAATTGTTCTCCTCTTCGCTCTCAATGGCTTTGAGTATGTTCGAGTCGAGTTGGGCCGAGTAGTTAAGCTCCTTTTCTACTTGCTGTGCGATCTCGTCTACCGAATATTGCTTGGAGCCGTGCTCACTGTTCTTCAATCGCTCGAGATCACGCTCCAAATCCTGCACCTGTCGCTGCAACTGATCAGTGCGCTCCAGTGCCGACTGCAATCGTCCTGTCAGCTCTCGATTACGCTCCGTCTTTGTTTTTATCTCAGCATTGAGAGTCTCAACCTCTTGCTTTCGAGTCGCAGCCATTTCCTGATGCTGTTGTTCGCATTGAGCATGCGCCGCACTGACCAAGTTCAGTTCTTTCCGAAGCGTCTCACGATCGGCAGCCTCCTGGGCGGCAGTCTCCAGAATTCTGTTCTCCAGCAAGTCGATGCGCTGGCGATATTTTCGCTCACTCTCTTCGTGGTCGCGTATTAGCTTTTGCTGCCTGTCCATCTGCTCCTTTTCGTGTGCTAGTTGCTGCTGCAACTGGTTAAGATTCTGCTCCAGTTCGGTCTTTTGCTGTTGTTTCTCCTCCTCCAAGGCGGATAGCTTTTGCTTCAGCTGCTTCAGTTCCGGTGATGTTATAGCTTTAGGCAGCTCTGGTGTTTGCATCAACAGACTGGGCGTCTTAAACTTGGAGTCCTCGGTTAAATTCGAGAAATTTATTTGTCGCGGCACCAAGCCTGGCGTCAATTCGCCACTGACTTGTATGGTTACGCCAAGTGCATTGGGATCCTGGAAGTAGTGTGGATGCTCAAAAGTGTTGGCCGGATGTGCCACCACAAAACCACTCAAGTCATCAGTACGCTTGTACGTGAGATTTGCGACAGCTTCCTTTGAAGTTTCCTGAAATCAAATTCGTTGATAATACCATATTGCACTTGTCAACCCCTTTCTTTTAATCATTGTCTTACCATTGTCTGATGCAGGAAGCCCACTGCAGACTCGGGCAACTGGAGGGGTGCATTGAGACTGCGCATTGTTGCGCGACGTTCCACATCTGGTTCGGGGAACTCGGTGATCGAGCCAATATCGCTGAGAGTGCGAGCACTGTGTTTCGTGCTGGCATCCTGTTTGCCCGCTGCCGGGGAGGAGATTGGACTCGCATCCCTGGCTGCCTGCAATTCGCGCTCCTTTGCCTGTAGCTGCTCCTGCAGATGGTCAATCTCATCGTTCTTGTCGGCCAGCATGGTTTGCATCAGATCGGGCAGCGATTGGCGATTGACCATTTCGGTGCGCATTGTTTCCTTCATTTTGACCAACTCGTTGCCCTTCTGCAACACTTCCGCCCGCAAGCTTTCAATCAGACTGCGATCCGGCTGAGAGCGTGCAGCAAGCTCTGTCTCAAGGCGGACAATCTCATCCTTGCTGCGTTGCAGCTGCTGTTGCATGGTGGCCATTTGCTTATCGCGGGCGGACAACTGCTCGCCCAGATTGCGCAACTCGCTCTGAAGCTCGTGGACACGCGTATTGAGATCGGAGGTGCCTACACGATGCAGTTGCTCGGCCCGTTGGCGCTGCTCCTCCAGACGCTTCTGCAGCGATGAAATGCGATGCGACTGCTCATCGATTCGGCCCTGCAACGAGTCGCGCTCGTGCTGCAATTCCTGCGGAGTAAAGTGAAAGAGTCTCGATTAGTTTCCAGAGTCAATGGCCGACCGATGGACCGCATCTGCATCTCTCACTACCACCCTCTCCCACACTCAACCCTTTGGCCGACTTCAATTAAAGTAAATTGAACGCTTTCAAGTGATGCTGCACTGGCGATAAATGGTACACGTATCTGCATTATATATCTGCACTCATATCTCTCTTATACACAGCGTCGTGTTGATGGCAAGCATTTTATGCGGGCACAAGCACTGCTCCAGCCCGCGTTTACAACGATTGCCATAACAAAGAAATTTATTCAGGCACACAAGCTGCTTACTTGCATTATGCATAATGCACATATGAGTATTAGTCTTTCAATTAGGCTCTTGTGGCATGCAACATATTGTAAACAAACCAGCGCATGCAACCATAACCATAACATACATATTAGTAGTGATTGAGCCAGGTGCATAAGATGGGTGGAAAGGGCGACAAGTGATTTATTTTGAGGATAAGAATTTGAAAGTAGCACAAACTGGGCACATAAATGGAGCTGGCAAGGTGATGACGAGTGCATCTATTTTTGACAGAGCTTGTGCCATTTTCTAAACAGTTCTTTCACAAATAATGATGTGCTAAATACCGTTAGAAGAACTACGTGCCAATTGCATAAAACTACAGATATAATAAAATATTCATACATAATATGTACTTAATTCATTTAAATCCAAGTACAAAACATTTGTGTACTTGTCTATAACCTTGTCAAAAATCATCATTCATATATATATACATATATATATATATATATATGTATATAAAATGTACATAAACAAATGTGCCGCATGCCAATTGAGCTTCAATTGTGTGCCGCATCTTATTGAAAGTGTGTACATATTCTATTTAACTCACTCGAATTGGTACCATGTTAAAGTTGAGCGCATTTTTTTGAGCGCAACAGCATTGGCACTTTTATAACAATTTATTAGGCAAATTTAATTAAATGAATCAAACAAAATTCAAAACACAACTATCAAATTGAACGCAAACATTTCCATGTGCGTCGCGGGAGACCCTCTGTGGGTAACTGAGCGATGTGCCGAACACAGGCAGAATTTCAGTTTACAAATTTAGAATCTCGTTGATCCGCACACTGCTCTGGAACTGTAATCAAAGCACACTGTATCGAAAACTGTGATTATAGCACAGTGCTTACAAAACTGTGAACAGTAGAGCAAAAACTTGTACGCCTCGCCAAACCAATTAAAATTAAGCTTTCAGATAATAAATCCTGCGGAGAAAATCAAAGAATTAACTAATTTAATTTAGTTAATATATAAAAAGTAAAAAAAACATCAAAACATCAAAAACATCATTGATTTTACTATACTTAAAGCTGTGTGGACCAATTAAGAGCTAGCAGCTGCGCTTTTAAAAATGCCTCCCACATGCCTAAGAAAGTTTTAGATGAAACTTTTGTTGTTTCTTGTCCGTTATTCAAATTGCGTGTCAGCGAAGACAACAACCAACTCACCACAAAAGCGGTACTAAGAGCTACGAGTACTCACCACACAGCCACTGCGCATCTGCGTGACTTGCATTTCCAGATCACGTATGCGCTTGATTGCAGCCTCCTCGACCCGCGTATGCTTGTCCAGTTTCTCGGAGACACGCTGCAATCCCTCCACAGTCAGTGAGTGATGCATGGGTGAACTTTCCGCTGTATGTGCAACCGTTGGCTGCTTACTGCCACCGTGGACAGATACATCCTCTGTGGCACTCAGGCTGCAGGAGTTGGAGGCGTTGTTCGAGTTGTGCAGAGATTCCAGTGTCTTGGTCTTTTGCTCGAGTGTTGTTTCAATTTCGCGCAGTTGCTCGGCCACACCGTGTTCGCCAGAGGGTATTCCCTGCTGCAGTTTCTCCTCCAGTTGACGGATGCGCGTCTGATATCCTTCGCCGATATCCGTTTTCAGACTGTGCACCTCCTGTTGCAGGGCATCATTGGAACGCATTTGCATTTGTACGTAGTCCTCCAACTGCTTGGCCTTCTCGTCCAGCACCTGTTCGTTGAGCGCCTTGGTCTGCACCTGTGTCTCCAGCTCCGAGATAATCTCGCGCAGCACAAAGATCTTGTCTATTGACGCCTTCAATTCCACTTCAAATTTGTCTCGCTTCGCATTGGATTCGCCCAGCTGTTGATTGACCTCGCTCAATTGCGCCTCCAACTGGGCATACTGTCGGAAATGGATTATATATAGATACTTTAGAAGACTTGCCAAATACATACCAAAAAAAAAATAATGTAGTTATGTGTGTGCTCATGTTATAATTGTGTGCGTGGGATTGATCGTGACATATATGTATACTATAACTTACATGCTTCAGCTTGACAACCCTCAACTTAAATGTGCATTTCAATTTCAGGTGCAGTTATTTGGTAAGGATTAGATTATTGTGGGTGCATGCAAAGAGGATTACGATTAGCATATTCATCAAGGTTATAACATATAATCTTCAATCTTATGTTAGTAAAAATATATATATACGTGTTTGTGTGTGTGTGTGTGTGTGTAGATAATTCTCAATGAAACAAGTATTTGACTCGAATGAATTTAACTCGCACCCCCGCCCAGAATATTTTCTTAATTTTTGTTTTTGTTTTGATTCTATAAATACTACGTCGGCACATGCTTACGAAAGATTTATATCTATATATATATATATATATATATATGTATATATGTATATATGGGCATTGGTACATATAGCAGACAATCATGCTGCCCTTGACTTCGATATGAAGAGCAAAATGAAATATTCACTGGATTGGGTGGGGAGGCACATCAATGAGGTAGGTATAATTTTGAATTGGGCCAAACAGGTGCAGCCAATCAGTTGTTTATTAAGTGCTTGGAGGGTTCACTAAATTCACTAAATTCAGCCAATTTGTGTATTATAACTAGCAACTAAATCTAGATTAGTTTAACATACGTGTTATAGGAATCGGTGTGAAATGGGAAAAGGAACTTAAAATATAACAAGACCTACACAATATGTGTAGAAGCGAAATTAAATAATTTTAAAAAAATAAATATATATAAAAAATAGTCCAGAAGAAGAGAGAATCAAACCATAAAACCAAACGAAACAAAGGAACATGAAACCAATCATAAGTATACATATAGAACATATATATGCGGTCAATATATGACTCAAAGCGACCCACGACATGAGAGGGCACTCACCTCCTCAGAGGCATTGGCAAAGAGCTGCGCTCTTTTTCCTTGTCACGCAGCTGCAATTTGAGCTGCTCAATCTCGCGCTGAAACTCATCGCGTTCCTGTTCGCGTTCGCCGGCCTGCTCCTCGAGGAACTGCCTGGTGGCCTTCAGCTGTTTGTCTGCGGTGTCAATCTGTTTTGGCGGTAGGGGTAGGCATATGGATTGGGAGGTATAATAACCTAAACTGATACTTGGCTTACAAACTAGACGCGGGTACAACGGGTATTATATACGGATTGATCATGCGTTTAGCACTGCAGATGATATTGATATGTATAAATTAGGGAGGCGTTAGCTTACCTGTGACTGCAGATCTTCGCGGTCCTTCTTCCCAGACTCCACGACCTTATCGCCCTCGCGACAGAAGTCCTCTATCATCTGCAGTAATAGCACCGTTGAATTACCCTGTTCCTGTGACTGCTGCTGCTGCTTCTGCGTGGGTGAGGTCAGCAAATGGCGCGCCCTTTCCTGTAGTTGCACAAAGCTGGCCGATGACTGATCTAGGGCCTGCGGGCTCTTCATGTCACCGAGACCATAGCCTTCGGCATAATCTGTGTGATTGAGTGAGTTCAGCTGCGATAGCTGATCGCGCAGCGCCTCCAGCTCCTGTCCCAACTCGGCATTACGATCGATGGTATTCGTGAGTTGTTGCTGCAGTTTCTGGCGATCGGTTTCCGATTTAGTTAGACGATTCTTCAGCTCTATTAGCTGGAAACTGAGCTCGGAGGCATTGCCAGCCTGCTGCTGCAGATCCAATGGCAGTGAGCTGTGCGTCTTATTGATCTGTACACCATGGCTGGTCTTGCGCTGATGCGCCTCGCCCAAATGCTGATCGTTTAGCGAATTGGTGCGCATAAACTCGTGGAGCAGCTGCTGCTGAGTTGGATGCTGTGGTGCAGTTGTCTTTAAGCCATCCACGGCTTCGCAGCACAGCTCATGTTCCTGTTTCTCCGTCTCATCAAGTGGCTCTCCAGGTTCGGCAACGTTCGGCCTGTCCAGATCCTCAGAGAGTTGCAGTAAATAGGCGGCCTCTGACTTTAGACGTTCGAGGCAATCGCCTAAATCGAAATCCTCATTATTGTCATCGGGACTTTTGCTGTCGATAAACTGCACTAGGCTGGGATCCTCAACCACTTCCAAGAGACTATGGACATCGGGCACCAGACGATGTTTGTGTTATTGAACGAGCCCTGCAGCAAAGAGCTGCTCAGCGTTTGCTCTAAATCATCGCCACCCTCCTGACTCCGACTATGTGCCAGTATGCGCTGCATCTCCTCGGAGAGTGTGGCATTGAGGTCACCCTCACAGTTGGCCACACACTTGGCCAGGCGACAGAGGACGCTGCGAAAACTCTTTGATAATTCCCGCAAACCATCTCGCTCGTTGATAATGTGATCCAAGTCTCGACCCGAATCGAAAGTCAGATGCCGCTTGTTCTTGCGGTTGAGTTGTTTCTCATAATCCAATTTTATGCGCGACATCTAAACAACAATTGTAAGCGGTTTTTGGGCATATTTCATTAAACTGATAAGTTCAATATGATAGTCACCTCTTCAGCATGTTTGATATTCAACTGGGTGATCTCCAATTGACTCTTTGCCGTGAACTTCTCGCGTAACAATATAAGCTCCTTGGGCCAGTGTTGATCACTCGCGGCGTTCTCCGACAACAAACTCTAAAAGAAACAAATCGGACACGGCATTATTGATTGAAATCAAATTGTATATGCACAAAATACATATGTTTACATATGTATATCAAAGTCTGGGAAAGTTTGCTGCACATTTGCATGCAGACATATTGAAGTTAAATGTATATATACACACACATATATATATATATATATATATATATATATATATGTGTGTGTAGAATCGATGCTATATTCGGACAGCTTTTCCCTTGAAAGACAGCTTTTCAGTGCAACAGGACATAAATATTTATTTATCAAAGCAAAATATTTACATATTCTCCTACAGACGATTTTCCTTAAAAATTCCTAAGTTTTCTTTTACATCTGATCTGACAATGAAGAATATCATCAATGGTCTCCCACTCTGTTTTTTTTTTTTGTTTGTTTATCGAGACCCGACGAGTCGCGTGGTTGTATCTCAAAGTTTTGCTGTTATTGCTGCTGCTGCTGCTGCTGCTGTGGCATACATACATAAATAAATCTTAATGAACGTGCCGCAGAGAAGTGGTAAGAACTGGAGAAGAAGTCGCAACTGTGGCAGCTGCATTGAACGTCAAATTTTCAATTAAACGAATTTAAAAGAAATGTTTTTACAAACAGCTGAGCAGCACTTGATCTGCCTTATCTGCCGCACAGAGGTCGCCCAGAGTGCAGAGCTGATTATTCTGTTGCATCTTTCCGATTATTATTATCTATTTCCTTTTGTGGCCAATTTTCTATATTAAAAGATTATAGATTAAAAGAGAACAGTGCAAAAAAAAAATAGAGAGAGAGAGAGAGAGAGCTCAACAATGTTGCATTATCATTAAACTACTTATGCTGAAACTTTACGGCGAAGAATATGTCAAGAAACATTTTTATTTCTGTCTCAGTGTTGAAAATTTGCATGCAACGTCTGACAGAATTTGCATAGCACAGAAAAAATTTATTTTTAGTTTCTTGCATAACTAGGTGAAAGAGACACAAACTGACATCAAGATTTGTGTAAATGTTTGCATACGTCATGATTTCATGCATAGACGGCATTAATATGACATATGTAAGAAGTTGTAGTAATATTAAAACTATATTAATGCAACTAATCAAATAAATAATAAATGAAAATTACCATAAAAATACATCGTTGTATTTTTCTCAAAAATTATAGCAGTGTTCAATTTGGCAATACAAATATATATATTCATAATATTTATATCGAACAAATTACACATGCGACTGATAATTTACTATTGAATTTTGGTTACAAGTGAACAGATTTTCAGAAACATATATACTATTTATATCTCGATCTGTATTCAATGCAATAGAACCAACGAAAATCTACTTTTATTGAATTACAACATCAAATTCCAAATTACATTAATAGATACACAAAATTTGAATCATGTCATCCAGTTAAAGACACACTCGCTTCTTATTCATCATCGACGTTAAGGAGCAGTGCCAAAAGACTGTAGGCTTGGTTCATTATCTGTAGGGTGAATAGCGTTATAAGATCATAAAGTTATCCTCAACAAATGAAAATACCTTGCCGAACAGTACCAGACCGATGACAAAAAAGCCGCCGGCTTGTAATTGCATAGGACGATTTAGGTAGATCATAAATGTGAATATCTGGCGACGCATTTTTACAGACATATCTGGCCACTGGCAGGTATAAAGATCATTGACCAACTGATTGGCTTTTTCGATAATTTGATTACCATAAATGCAGGGCAAAAAGATTTGCGTCGTCATCGCCAATAAATACTGAGTCTTCATCAAGAAGAAAAATGGATCCTGCAATGTAGTACGCTGCGAAGGACCCAAATAACCAGATTGATTATATTTCTTCGTAATACATATATGACTCTTATGTCACTTACCATCTGTAAACAATAGATGGTGAGACAGATTATTATGGAGCTCAGCAAAATCTGTGTAAGTGTGCTATGGGAACAGAAAATTTGAATCCGGTTCGCGTGCATTTTGATGCGTCTGTGGAGCCCAATAATTGCCACAAACTGCGCGTGCAGCTGCTGCTCAGACTCCAAGCTGTTGCCAGTTGGAGCAAGTGCAGCCATCCGCATCCCGACCAATTCGAGGCACAGTGAAATGTGCAGCATCAGATAGCAATTGAGTACGTCCATTCCTACGTTGGAAAGGCACGAAAAAGGCACTGCGATCATTTGAAAGGCGTATGTGAAACAAAAATTGACTGGTTGTGTCCAATCATAAGGGAGCCACACCAAAAATGGCAATTTATTAGGATAGTTGAGCAGCGACGATATGAGGATGCACACACCCGAGCTGAAGCTGCAAAAGACGTACACATTGGCGACGAGAGCGAATCTACGATGTGCCAACTCCCACATATCGCGCTCCTGGCCAAAATGAAGTTTGAATTGCTGGCTAGTGGACCACTCCTCAAGTAGTTCGCGGGCAATGTGATGATGACGCCAATTGTTCACAATCTTAGCCAATAGACTCGTCATTGTTAGCATAATGAAAAGCACTTCGGCTCTCCGCTCAAAATCGTTTGTCACGAAAGCCTCAATCCACATCAAGGCCGTGAACATAAAGGTCATTACGCCATGTATCAGATAAGGCCAATAGCGATTGAATCTTCGGGTCCATGGCGTATCCAAGGATGAGCCCTGGTTTGGCCATATTGCAAAGAAACGAAGAAGGCGCACCACATTCCGCGAAGCTTTTATGTTATCGAAATCCATTTTATAAACTTGTACAGACGACCAGTCTACAAAATTGTCCTTATATACCCCAAAAATGTCAATTACTTGCTAATTGCTTCATTTTGTGGGCGTTTCGGGCTTTCAATTAAAAATCAATTATACAAAATTTGTCTAATATGAAAATCGATATCAATGTTCATGGGCAGTTGGAGTCGCTTGGGTGCATTCATTGCATTCACTCGATTTAAATGCAGCACAAGCAGAATGAATACTCCGAGCCAAGACTGTCGCATCAAAAATAGATACATGTTTCCAAAATAGGCACCAGCCTTACACAAAAATAACATCACATGTTGGGAATGGGAATACTTGGTGTTTATGCTTTTGGAAAAGGGCAACGACTTGTCTAGTTTTGGAACGCATCCTAAATCAAAGTGTTCACTCTTTGAATGTTTCGAGTATTTTCAAAAAAATAATAAATTTGTTTTTAAGAAACGTTGGCCTAAGCAAAATTCAGGTACATTTATAAATATTGCCTATTTTTATTTCTATTAACTAATAACTAGTTAAATCTTTTCTTACTTTTTTAGTGGCCTTTTCAAATCCAAAAATCCACTTTGAATGCATGAATGTATGCTATTTGTTTTGTTATTGTAGGAAGCACGCCAACCATAAAACCGTTAGATTTTGAATTGTATCCGCTTCTTCACAAATTAGATTTGATTTATGTTTGTTTGTATTGTATATATTTAATTGTACACATCAAGTGTATTTTTTGCATGTCATAGTATGTATATATTATAGTTCCACTTTATCATTATTAAGAACATCTGTTTGTATGTATTTGCATTTGTTGATTTGGCGTTCTTTTTGATTTTTGTTTTGTATTTATATCATTTAACGATCTCTTGAGCGCACATGTTTTTGTGCTAATTCAATAGTATATGTTTTTATACATGTGTATTCACGCACACTATATATATATATATATATATATATATATATTTATATTCAACACTATACAAACACAAAGTGATTCAGCGCACGCACGCTTTGAAGTAACGGAAAAGACTGAGCAGTCGCCGCGAGCTACCAGGCTATTTAATAAAGATCGATGGCACGCTCCCGAGCAAGTGATAGAAGGAGAGAAGTAGAGAGAAAGAGAGAGATAACAGCAAGAGAGCATTTGCCTTGTGGGCAGGCAGCAAGCAGTGCACGCAGCACGCAGCACGCTGCACTGCTTGCCCTGTGTTATAGGCTTGTCTGCGTGTGGAAATTAATTTAAATTTATGTTCGTTAATTTTGGACAGTGGAGTGTGCATTGTTATTGCACTCACATATATATGTATATGTAAGTATGTGCATATGTGCATACATATGAATGGTGGCATATAGCCGTCATCGTTTGTTCACACTTCTTCAATATACAAAAACTCACACTGGAGTTGATTAATTCTAAGCCGAGCTACCCTTCGCACTTCCGGCCAGGCTTTATTGGCTTTATCTTCAATTGTGAAGTAGATAAATGCATACCCAGTCGTTTGTTTACGGAATTCAACGAGAAGCACATGTTTGTTTTATACGACACACATACACAGCTACATGAATACATGGTATATATGTGCATATATCTGTATGTCATAAGTATATAATCCAAATCGCTGAATGTCTGCTAAAGTTGACTTAATGGCACACTTCTCAGACTTCGTGACCGTCGATGTGAAGGCGTTGCTCACCTAGAAGCAAGTTAACCACCAGACTTCCAACTTCGATGAGTCCATCTGCAACACGGTATGATAAAAAGGAATTCGGCATGCAGCAGCGCTAACTCACAACTCTTAATTTATTTACACAAACTCTTAAACTGTACAGATGTGTGTGTATTTCAACTATATGTTGAAGAATATATAAGTATTTATATATATGCGCAGATGTTTTGTTTTTAAATGTGACACACATTTAGTCGACCACAGTTGTAGCGACCAGATTATTTACTGCAAAGCATTGTCCAACACTCTGCCTTCTGGCCGGCAATGACAATGTATTTTAAGTGTTGCATAAAGTTGTACGTAAAATATATCACTTAGCGCCATAAATCAGTCCTCCAACTATAGGAAACAGTTGTCACTGGAGGACGTGTCGGGCAAAGGGATGACATAAGTCAACATTCGATGGGGATCGTTGACTTTGGCCTTAAAAATAGCTCTGCTGATATCAAAGAGTACGAATTGTATGTTGTATGCTCAATTCGGCAAACAGCTAAGTAAAATGATCTCTCTTTATATCTATCTACCTTTTGAGTGGCCACACGTATGGTTAAAGAACTTGGACCACTCCATTGCAAAATTAATTTACGCGATTCTGGCAACTGGCCAAAATGTAGCACGATTTCGCTCGTACGGTGCGTGCTTAAGGCACACTACGGCGTTTCATTGAACGGAACGAGTACACAGAAATAATTTGCATCTCGAAAAAAAAGAAACGACAATCGAAGGGAGGCTTGGTGAATCACACTCAGCAGCATGCAGAGAGCACAACCACATGCAGCATGTTGCATCTTGTTAATAAGCAGCGTTGGTGAGGCATCTGTACAGCAAACTCCTTACCTGTATCTGCTGTTCCAGCTCTGTGGCTATGTCCTGGCGTGCCAGCGCCAGTTGCTCCTGCAATCGTCGCTCATACTCCTCAATGATGCGTTGAATCACCTGCGATTCGTTCTTGAAATTCAGCTCATCCTCATCGATTATGATTAGCGAGCTGTTTGGATTCTGGGCAGGCGCTGGCGATACGTCCACTGTATCTTCGTTAGTTTTTTGGCAGGTACGCGGTGATTTGGGTGCAGACTGGTCGGTCAGGTTAGTTGTTGTTTGCGGTGTCAGGTAGTCACAGAGTCGGGTTTAGTTGTTTTTATTGGGTTATAAAAGTAAAGAAACAAGAAGGAACATGCACAGTTAGCAGTTAGTCAACAAACAACGGACAGGTAATTGCATATTGGTGCACACATATATAAATATGTGACTCGACTTTGCATTAGTCTTACACATGCGACAATATATATGAATAGAAACTCACCAGGTAATCATCGTCCGCATGACGACGCTCATGGAATCTCAGACGTTCGGTCAGTTTGCGAACCTGCTCGGCGTGGGAGCGCTTCAGCTCATGAATATGCGTCTGATAGAAGACTTTGAGGTCGGCAATCTCCAACGACATCTGCAATATTAATTATATGCATAGATTTCAATTCTACTGGGATTCCACTTCAGTGGTTTACTCACATTGTCTTTGGTTTCCTTCCCGCAGAGGGCATCTAGTCCGCTGGGCGTGATTTCTCGATGACTGGGACTGAGCAGCAGTTCGGCACGTTTACGCTTGCGCGGTGATGATTCCTTTGAGGCCAACTCATCGGGCAGTTGCTCCACCTCCGAACACTCGGATGAGGTGTCGCCGCTCACATGCTGAGACTTGTGCGAGAACACATCATCCGAGAATTGTTTCTCTAGGTCAGCACAACGGTGCTCGAAGTATTTGCGCAGCTCCTCCATTTGCTTGCCATGTGCCGCCTGCTGTGCCTGCTCGCTGGCCAGTTTGTCCTGCTCCCACTGCTCCCGACTGGCTTGCAGCTCTTGGGCGCTCTGATCCCGGCACTGGGACAATTGCTGGGACAAATAGTCATCAAACTTGCGCTGCACCAAAAGAAACGGTCGCAGCTCGCCTGGCAGCAGGCATTTTTGGAACTGCTCTATTTGCTTGCTGAATGCGGGCGGCCATTCAGGTGGCAGCGGTTCCACGCCCAGATCATCGATGCCCGTCGACTGGCGAGGCACCGACAGCTGTCGTTCGCGTGAGCTGCGCGATACACGCTCCTCGTGATCCGTCAGGTAGTTGCGATCCAGATCATCGTCGCTTTCGCTTATCAGATCCATTGAAATCTCCGAGATGTGTCCGCCAGCAGTGGCCTCTCGATCTGACCAGCCGCTGCTCCGTTTAACGGTGTCAATGGCGTCATGCAGCTGTCTGCGCAACGCTTGCACTTCGTCGCCAAGTCTATCCGAATCCGATTGCAGTTGGCCACGCACGTTTAGCGAGTGCTGCAGGGATTCCGTCAGCTTGGCAATAATATCATCGCGCCGGGAGAGCTCCACATAAATGTCCAGCGTCTGCAAGGACACAATATGATACGAGTTAATACATACATATGTTGTTAATGTAATAAAGACTTACCGGCGCCCCAAACTCCTCTTGGAATGTGCGATATTCCGTTGAGGTAGTCACCAGGGAGCTGCTGTCCCGCGCAGATGCTGGACCCCCACTGGATTCGCGACGTGCCGTCTCCAGCTGCATGTTTAGCGAGGCGAGGCAGTTGTCTTTGGTCTCCAGTTGAGCGTGTAGATCCTGTACCTTGGCCTCCAGCTGTTTCAACATGTTTAAGCTGACCAAACTTGAATTGCTGCCAACTTTGCATTCCTGCAGTGTTTTTGTCTCCTCCAGGGACAGCGATTTCGGCTCCTCCACTGTGGTGCTCAGCGAAAGTAGACGTTCACTCTCCTCGGTAATGTCCTCGAGCACATCCTTGCTGAACTCTGTCAGCGGTACACGTTCCATTTGCTTCAGCTCCACGTTTGCTGTGGCGCTAGTTGTTGTGTTCTCCTGTGAAGCTGGTGATTCCGTGGGTGAATTCTTGGCACCGCTCTCAGACAGCGGCTGCTGATGCATGGCCATAAGACGTAGCTTCAGCAGCTGCATGGAGGCCTCCTCCTCATCATCATCGTCATCGTCATCATCATCATTATCATCCTCATCGTCATCCTCATCATTGATTTGCTCTTGTGACTCCGGTTGCAGATGCAGCGTTTCAAGCATCTTGACGCTTTTGTGCTCGACTATTTGTGCCAGTTGCAATTGGGGCAGCCTTAAAGTTGCCACAGCATGTGGGCCATCCGATGGCTCCAATCCATCCAGATCTGTAATCATTTCTAATTTTTGCGATGCACTGCATAGAGTGCTGCTAACAGCCGCTTCTTCACCATCATAGGTGATCTCTATGGACTCATTTGTGTGTACGATTTCTTCCATTGAATGATCCTGCTCACTGGGTGGCCCAGCAGCTGTATCCAATTCACTCTCCTCTAGCCTCGACGGCGCCGGACTTTGTGCCTGTTCCACCTCATCGGCTTCTATTGCCGATTCGGATGCGTGATGCGGTTCATCCACAAAATCAGAGACATCGTCTGTGGTGCTTTGATTGCTGAGACTCTCGCCTTCGTTCTGAGCAAGCAACGACGCCTCTACGTCATGGTCGACGTCAATATCTTCTTCATGACGCGAGTGAATTGGTTTTCTATTTTCCAATGGTAAACTAATATCAAAATCATCATCATCATCATCTTCATCGTCATCGTCTTCGACTTCGTCATCGGACAGCGTTGCCTGATCCTTTCGACTGTTTGGTTCAGCATCGTCCTCATCACTCTCATCATCCACCACAAAATGTTGAGCCAGCTGGCCGCCAGAGAGTTCAGCGTCGTCAATGCGAAACTCAGCAGCTTCCTCACTGCTCTCAGTTTTGGCACTTTTTTGTGATTGTAGTTTTGGTCGGGCAAAAGCCGCTGCCTCGGATAGGGATTCAATGTTCGAGTTCAGTTGCTCCTCCACCTCACTCAACTCGATGGCCTCCTCGATATCCTCTTCTATGCTGCTGCTTGTGGTTGTCGTTGTAGTCACTGTGGTTGCCCTAGTCTCCATTATATCATTGCTGCTCGCTGTCTCACTTCTTGTGGCTGTTGTTGTTGTGGTTGTTGTTGCCGTTGTGTGTTGCTCGGCCATTTCAATGGTCATGGAACTGGTGGGCGGTTCAATACTAAACGAGGACACTGTCTGGTCGTCCTCGGTGAAACTGAGATTATTCTGTTGCCGCAGTAGCTCTGCAGTATCGGTCGATGAGACCGCGTATGGAGTGCTGCTCGAGCAGCTTGTGAGTGCTGTTAAGCTACTTCTGGAGATTATATATGTGTGCGTCGATTCGTTATCTGAGCAGTCGTCAGCAACATGTTGCTGTTGCTGTTGCTGTTGCTGCTGCTTTAGCTCTTCCTTTTTGACGACAGACTTGTGAAACACAAAATTTAATGTTGGTATAAACTCAACATCCACATTTTGTACGATATAATTGCGACTGGTCGCCGCCTGTGTTTGTTGTTGCTGCTGTCCAGCAGCGACTGTTGAATCTGTGGACGATGCTACACCGACTGGCTCCTCAGGCGCCTCGATTGCCTTGTAAAAGGCGCTGCCACTGCTCGTGCGTAGAAGGGATGTAATCTGAAATGAGGCAACAAATTAGACAATTTATTATTATACAACTTAAGTTAACAATAAGAATTGATTTCGCCAAAATTCCACACAAAAAATGTGTACTTGAAAAACTGTTCCATTTATATTTATGCTCATCTGCCGATCGATTTCAAGCTAATTTATGTCGATCTGTGTGAAAATACACACCTGGTTGAAAAGTAGCCAAGGTTAAATACAAAATTTCGATCGACTTTAAACTAATTTTAGAGCGCTACCAAAAAAAAACGATTCTTAATTTTTTGACCGATTTCGAAAACCTCACTTCGCAGGCCGTAAAATTAATTTTAAAAAGTGTTGTGTGATATCTTTTGTATTCCACACAATCTGATTTGCAAAGATCTGTGTGAAAATTTGTTGAGCTCAAAAAATTAATTACAAGTTCTACAGAAATTTCATTTTATAGATGGAAACGGGTTGAACGAGAGTTAATTTCTTATTCGTTGAGTCTTAAATTTATAATCAAAGTTTTATAAATGAAAATGCATCAAAAGTATGAGAAAATGCAGAACAATTTGAAGAAATACATACGCAAAGCGTGTAATGTCTGCAAGTATCTAGATACATATTTGTTTAATAGTATTTAAAATGTGCAACATTTTTGCATTTGTTGGGCCGTTGTACGATTTGGCAGTGACACTTTTGGGGCCGCACGCCTGATGCCATATAAAAAATGCATTTACACAAATGATTTTCATCTTCGTAATGATGTCACCTCATTTTCAACGTCAACGATGCGACGTTGTGACAACAACAGCATTCGGAGGATTATGGGGTTAAGCGACGACTTGCCCAACCGAATGACAGCAAGAGATTTTATAAAATTAACAGAGAAACAGAAAAAATGCGATCGGTGATCCCAGATACGAGATAGAAGAGACAAGATCAACATTGATTAGGCAACAATCGCTGACATCTCCGGCCAATTGACCCGCAACTGTATCGCAAACTCAAGTGATTATTGGAGGCAGCATCTGGTGTACGTTCCACGTTGTGGCTGACTCAGGGCGCGATGTGTGTGATCGATTGCAGCTGTATGTGGCACGCACAACACGGCAACGCATCAAGTTGCCAGCTACCGACCGCCCTTTTATAATTAGAATCATTCCGAGGCATAAATTTCTTGTTGTTGAAATTTTGTAATAAACTCACCGATCACCGCCTGCAACTTATTAAAGTGTGCAGATGGTTCGTTCATTTCTATATATCTATATATATATATATGTATGGACATATGGCAATGTGGCCACTAATTAAAATGTTGTCCACTTGAGTGAGTAGTGACGGTGTTCTTTATAGTTCTGGTGAGGTAAGAGAAATGTTTGGAACTGTTGCAGCATCCGCCCAAAAGTCTGGAGATTCAATTAGAGAATATTTCGTGCATGTATTCGACATTAATTGAGATCGTTGCGCTCATTGCAAATATGTCTGAGCGAATGATGCTAAAGAATTGCAAATTGTGCATACGACATGTAGGTCAACGCATAATACTCAATCAAAGACAAGACAAGGCACAAGACACAAGGCACAAGGCTTGAATTGTTGAGCTGGTATTGTTCCCGTTGAACGTCCTTGAACTTGTCAAACTACGCAAATTGAGTTGAGGTCCTTTAATAGTATCGGGATAACAGTTTTCGCCATCGCCATGGTTACTCTAGTTCCCGTTGTTGAAAAACTATTGCTGGCTCTGTGTGCGTGTCGCAAGTTCTTTATATTTCCAGCTCCTACGAATATTGCGATTAAATAAATTTCATTTCGTTCGCCAAGCTCAGTTGGGTCTTTGAAATCTGTTTGTTGTTGCTGTTGTTGTTGTTGTTTTTGCTGTCTGCCTTGCTTTTGGGTGTGACACACATTTTGTGGCATAGATGTCGGTTAAATTTGAGCCGCACCTATTACACAGAGGCCACCATCGATGGATATCTGATTTTTATAACATAAATATATGCCAAAAATTGACACGAATATCACTCAAGTATACGAAAATTGATGTCCAAATATGACGCAGTTCTTTTCGGACACACTACTCTTAACCCCACAGAGATAAACAAATGAATATAGCAATGATCAACTCACATGGATTTGACTCATGGTTAAGGTCGAATTGTTGTTGATGTATGCAAGATGAAGTCGCTGACAATTGAACTTTATGTTCTCACTTTGTCGTTAAATAGATGTAATTATTCATTTTTAACAACTTGCAACACACACATGCCTCGCTTTTCATTTACCGCACCGAGCACCGCACAACCGAGCGAGCAACCGGAGCGACCGCCTGCAATGCAAGTTCTTTTATAAATAAAAATGCCGCGCTGACGTTGGAGGCGTCGTCGATACGAATCCCAATTCAAATCAGAGGCAGTCAATCCAGAGCAGAGAGCCAGCGTGCGAACAACACAACAATATTTGCAATGCGGTTCCAAGCGGTTCCGTGCACCAAATGCGCTCCCATTTCGTATTTATAAACAAAATGTGGAACGTAAAAAGATTCGACTACGGCGGGCAACATGTTGGCAGCCACAGAGAGAGGCCCCATCAACATGCTGCCTGCTGCCTGCTGCCTGCTGCCTGCTGACTGCTGACTGCTGTCTGTGTTCTGTATTCTGTATTCTGTTTCTAGCTGATGGTGCCGAGTTGATAAGGCGCTAAATTTGAATGTTTATTTTATTTGTGCCTTTGAATGTTTTGGCTGAGTAGCACTAAAAGGTCAAAGACGCCTTTAATTTCCACGATTTGTAATCACGTGCAGATAATAAAGATGTCTATTATAAATGTAAACTAACAAACTTAACTTTATACAGTAGAACTTCCAACAACTTGAACTAGTACATGACTTTCTGTAAGTCAATGCAAATTGCAGTTAAATTTAATCCATAATAGTAAAATAATATAATAAAGATATTGAATATTTTGTTGCCTGAAATATCTTAAACAAATGTACGACTTAAAAACAGTGGCAGTTGGATAAACGTTTGAAAAGTTGCGAATTAAGCAGCTACTTTGCTGTTTTAAGCAGCAAACCAAAATGAAAACCATATTCTATTTTAAGCAATATTTTTCACTTAAAATTGATAGATAAATGCAAGTTGTAGAATATGTTGTTTAATACTTGTTGTCAGTGGAACGCTTTTGCCTCTCAATTAAAAAATTAAATATACTTGTATCATAACATACCCAATCATATATGGTATATAGATTCATGATGTCACGTATCACTTAATCGTTTTGATTTTCGGTCAAATTCATTATCAAAGTACACTTTTAGCAACACACTTGGCCGAATTTGTTGAAGGGTCGCCGCCAAAATTGTGCCAAGAAAATGATATATATATATATATAAACAACTGAATATCGGGGAAACATTTGCGACTGTCAATTATACATATTTAGTTATACACACTCTTGCACAGATGCGATGTTGTTGTTCTTGTTGTTGTTTTGAATGGGCGGCAAAGTCTATTTCTAGTTGGATTGCTTTACAATTGAAACACAATGATTACATCTTGCAGGTTATGTTGGCGAAAAAGATTTACGTAAAATATCAAAACAGAACAATCGCCTCACAAAATACGGCTTTACAAGACTATAACACACGACAAATAGAAATGAAAGTACGCGAACGCGTTAGACCATCATTGTAGAGTAGCTATTCCGGCTACTCCAGAACCCGGAACGTGCAACAGATTTGTGATGTGCAACCGATCAGAACCGTTGCACGTAACACAAACAGCGCGCCCAATGTGCAACTGAAACGTCTCCGTCTCGCCACAGTCTCTGCGCTAAGAGAGTCGTTCAACGGCATTGGTCTTTTATTTTTGGCTGTTCGAAATTGAAAAGAGAATAATGCTCACTCAACTACGACCAGATATATATTTTATAAATACATAAATACATGCATAATGCACATGCATGTCTAGATACATACACACACACATACACACACACACACACATACGTATCATATACAAAACAGATAAACAATTTGGAACGTTTTCCAACAGAGCAGAAATCTCATGTAGCAATTTAAATACAATTAGATATCTTTTATGAACTTTAAATATATATATATATATATATATATATATATATATATACACATTTAAATATTTATATTTATCTCGTGCAGCAGCAAGTTTCCGCTGTTGAATTTCCGCAGCAAAAACATTTACATATATCTCCAAAAATATTCTTTTAAATATTTCGATATATTTGACAGAGTTTGTGTGGCTTTCGCTGGTATTTTCGACTCTGGTTTTACCAAAAGTATCTTTATAACTGTCTGAATCTAGTCAACTTTACTGAACCCATTACAAATGCGTTAAAAGGGTTTTTTGATGTTGTTCAAAAGTAGAAAACAGACAGAAGACTTTTGTCTGT
The DNA here is from genome assembly GCA_035043445.1 of Drosophila silvestris. Classification (NCBI taxonomy): domain Eukaryota; kingdom Metazoa; phylum Arthropoda; class Insecta; order Diptera; family Drosophilidae; genus Drosophila; species Drosophila silvestris. Next base: position 9,339,612 of record JAWNMZ010000138.1, read on the forward strand.
CTTATTGAATAAATATATCTCTCTCTAACTTCACCAGAAAACTCATAAATATCATAATGTATTCGATTATTTTGGACTCCGAGATAAAGCAAAAGCAGACTTGTTAAAGTTTGCTGCTGATTTATGTTAGGATTATAGGGAATCGTTTATATTTATAATTAATATTTATTATTCCTTATATCGGAGGAAAAAACAATTTCATTCGTGTAAAAATCTATATAATTATTATATATTCAAGTCAGTGTACAAATTGCATTTTGTACACCATTAACAATTACTATCCGTATTTTATAAATCGTCTCATCAGTTCAGTTGTTGTTTTTTTGTTTTTGTTTTTTTTTGTAAATGCAATATCAGTAAATATAATCCAACACTTTTGAATAATTAAGGCAGATCATTAAGGCATTTAGTCGATTATACAATTTGTTGTGGGTGGGTTTTTAGTTCAGTTGAATATTGATTAGTATTCGATGTGTGTCATCATGTCGCATAAAGTTCTTTATGATCGGTCGACGTTAAAAATATCATAATTGGGTTTAGTCAAAGGTCAATATTAATACTAAAATGTTGGCAATGCGGAGTTCTTGTCATTCCGGTCGACCGGCCTCTTTCTGCTTGAACTTTGTTGAGTATTTGTAGAAGTCGGACATTTCGAAGGGTTTGGTCACCTCCTTGTAGGGCTGAAATGTGGCCTGCTGCACAATGGTCATATTCTTGGGCGACTCAATGCGTATCTCGGGCGACAGGCTGGCAGCTGTGGCTGTGACAACGGCCAGCGGTGGCGACACCAACGCATTGTGCAACGCATTGCCACCAATACTGTTCGTACTATTGCTGCTACTAATATTATTATTATTATTATTATTGTTATTGCCACCCACTGGTGGTGGCCTGGGTGGCGGCGTTGGCTGCTGGCTTTGGTTGGGCTTGGGCGGCAGATTCCTAAATGGTGGTATGTCGAGCGGTTCGAGTGGATACGATGCCGATATGCCCACCGTCTGCTCCATGGCATTCAGATAGGAGGTGGACTGACTCAGCTTGCCAAATCGTTCATCCGCAGCATGCTGGGCGAGCAGTGCCTTTGAGCTGCCGGCCACCGTATGTCCCCCACTTGGTCCATAATTATGAGCAATCCGTTGTGCGGACATGGAATAATGACGACCCGACACCGACATCGATTGCGACGAGAGCTTTGTACGCGGCGTCTTGTTGCCGGCGGCGCCACTGCCACTGCCACTACTAACGGGACTATGCGCAGTCGACTCGATTTGACGCACAACAGCCGGACCATCGAGCGACGATTCCAGCCACTGCTTAGGCTTCAGTTTCTTCTCAATGGTCGTCGTTGTGCCGCCACCGCCGCTGGCGCTGGCCGAGCACAGCGAAATCTCATCGAGCGGTTTGGTTTTGCTGCCGTAGCGTGGCAGTGGCGCCGCCAGCATATCGCTGGAATGCGACTTTGGCTCGGCCATGCTCTGATTCTGATGCGGATGGGGCGGTGTCAGTGCCGCAATATGAGACTGTGAACGCCAGCGATATCTGCTGCTGCTGCTGCTGTTGCTGCGTGTGTTGCTGCGAGTGTTGCACACTCTCCATTTCAACGGACATGTAGCTGGGCGCCAGCGAAATGGCATCCAGTTGACGCTGATGCTGCTGATGCTGCAGCGACGATTGCTCGTAGCTGATGGCACTCGGCGACGCCAGCGGCGATACATATTTCTTGATATTCTGACTCGATTTGATGAAGCCACCCTCGTTGTAGCTCTGATGTGTTGGCGACAAATAGTATTTATCGCATTGCACAATAATTGGTTGCGGTTGCTGTGGCGCCACATGCTGCTGCCTCAGCGTGGCCACATTCGATGAGTTGGCCGAGTACATCGAGATGACATCCGTCTGGGCGCGCTGTTGTTGCAAATAGGCAGCATGTTGCTGATGATGGTGTTGCTGCAACATGACATGTGGCTGCTGCTGCTGCTGCTGCTGCTGCTGCTGTTGTTGCCGCTGTGCTGCATACTGGGCGTTGGTGGGTGTCGGTGTTGGACGCTTCTTCAGTGCGCTCTTCACATGCGGATGCTGTTGCGATTGTTGCTGTGCCACGCCAATGACAAGCATGTCACCGTTGGAGCCAGCTGGCTGATAATTATCATACTCGGAACTGCGATTCGAATGCGTCTCTGAGTGTCGATTGCTGTTGCTGTTGTTGTTGTTATTAATGTTGTTAATGTTACTATTGCTACTATTGCTATAGCTTTGACTGCCACCGGGCTGAATCTCGCCACGACTGCTGCTGCTGGTGCTCTGTTTGCGTCGCAACAATGCGTTGCTATTGTCCTTGGCCAGTGCCTGCAACTGTTGCTCGTGCTTATATTGCTGTGCCAGTTGGGTGAAGAACTCATTGATGGTCATGTGCTCGTAATTGCCATGCATTATTGCCGTCTCCTGTTTCTGGATCTGCTGCAGCAGCCAGCTCTTCTCGCTCAGGCGCTGTTCCAGCGTCTGTTTGCGTGCCTCCAACGATTCTCGTTTGCTTGCCGCATCCTCATTATTATTATTATTGTTATTATTATTGTTGTTGGTATTGTTATTGTTATTGTTGTTGTTGTTGCCGCTGGTGCTAGCATTGCTATTGTTGTTGTTGTTGCTTTGTCGATTGTTCGCTGCCGTTTCATCATCTTTCAGACTGGCCATATTCCTGCTCTTTGGCGCTTTCAATTGCATCGCCAGGACTTCTGCTCCTTACCTCAGCTATTGTTGTTTAGTTCTGTTGCTGCTGTTGTTGTTGTTGTTGCTGTTGTTTCGCTCTGCTTTCATTTACAGGGGGGAGGGCTGGGCACGGGTGGTTGCGGTGAGCGGTCGTTTTTATCCTGGAAAGACATAATCAGTCTTCAATCATCAAACGCCAGCTCAATCAGCTCAATCATTTCTTGTTTTTTATTATATTTTTTTTTTTTTAGTTGAGAGTTAGCAATCAATTTGGTTTGTTTGTTTGTTTGTTAGAGACGTGCACTATAGCTTATTAGACTTTGTTGTACAATTTGCCAGCTGCCTGCTGTTTGAGTTGCCTTCACCACACCACCACACACCACCGCACCACCAACCAACCACTGTATGCTCAAACGTTTGTATGTTTGTATGTATGTATGTGAGTATGTATGTGTATTTATCCCAATCCCCATGCTCTGTAATTGTAGATCAGTTCAAAATCGCCCAGTGGCCCCTTGCATATGGTTTTATGAAACACGTACTTAAAAATATATATCGAGTGTGGTTCAACTGATAAGGATTTAACTGTACATATACATATGTATGTATGTGTGTGTGTGTGTATGCTTCTTAAGAAATAATATCTGCACACACACATAAACCGAGGACGAAAACAACTTTACACTTAAAAAAAATAGCCGCATAAACAAACGAATATCCAAACATAAAAACAAAAAAACAAGGCAAAGCAATTGTGTGTGTATGTGTGTGTGCGTGTGTGTTTTTGTGTACTCACCAATAGGCCGCCTTAAATTATGTTGCGGTGCCCTGCCTTAATTTGATGCGCAATGTTTACCAAAACAACGCCTTCTTTGTATGTGTGAGTGTGTGTAAAGATGCTGCAAGTACAAGAAAAGCACATATAAAATATGCAAGACAAAAGCTTAAATAACAGTTACCGAGGTGAGCAGCCAGCGCCTGTAAGAGCAATTCTCGTCTCTTCTTTTGTTTTTATGCTACGCTGAAGTGCGGTCGCAGCATAGCGTCGCTGTGTTGACACGGCGTCGTCAAATTTTCCCAAGTTCAAATGATCACGAACACAACAAACCGAGTAAGTGGCCGAATGAGTAATATTTTTTATAATTTACGTCAGTGTATTGCTAAATAAATATAAGCGTCACTTTAAAATAGTTTACAAATAAAAAACTAATTGAGAAAATGAAATTAGTAAAACATGCGAGAAAAAATGCTGCAGACAGCTAATAAAGAACAAAAATGAATTTGTATATCTTATCGATATATTTACACCACTAAGCATGCGATACTTATCGGGTTTGTCTGCTTGGTCGTATGGCCCACACACGGTACGACGTACAAGTGCGGCAAGCTAGATTTAAACATTAGGTAGAAGTAGAAACAAAAGTAGTTATTGCTGAAATTACTATGAAAATTGGTTGGTGAAGTATTTCTTAAACAAAATGTAATTGTATAAATGTAATTCCGTCTAAGCTACTCAATTAGGCACCATGGGTACACACACGATACAATCCGGCAGTCTCTCTTCAGTTGCAGTGTTGCACAGCAATCGCGGTGCCATTGTGATTCATCCAACAAGCCACTAAAAGGTATTTGTAGATTTTCCAAAACCGTCTATTAAAATTATATAAATTCTAGGGTTGCGCGCATAAAAACTAACATATGTCATTGCAGTTTTTAAAAGCGCATCATTATCTGCGCACCACCAGTGGATTTCTCTTGCAGATCCAACGCAACAAATCGCTGACAAAAACGTGCACCGAACGAAGAAAGAGAGACCGAGAAACTCTTGCCAACAAAGCACAAGCGAAAGCATTTTTTAGCACTGGTGCCACAACAGCCGCAGCAGCAGCAACAACTTCTGGGGAAGCAAAAAGCAGAAGCGAAGCGTTCAATTACGAGCAGCAGCCAACGATTTCATCATGTCCAATCCAGAGATCGAAGCACAATTGGCGCCACTGCGTCAGCGTGTGCAGGAGCAGGGCAATCTCGTCCGCGAACTGAAGGCAAAGGGTGCCGTCGAACTGGACGTGAAGAAGGCCGTCGCCGAGCTGAAGGTGCGCAAGAAAGTGCTCGAGGAGAAGGAGCTGGCGCTGACGCCAAGTGTCATCAGCTTTGATCGCGCGAAAATGGAGGATCTGCTCAAGCGTCGCTTCTTCTACGATCAGAGTTTTGCCATCTATGGCGGCATCACGGGCCAATATGATTTTGGTCCTATGGGCTGTGCCCTAAAATCGAACATCCTGGCGCTGTGGCGACAATTCTTCAGTCTAGAGGAGCAGATGCTTGAGGTGGATTGCTCCATACTGACACCGGAGCCGGTGTTGAAGGCATCGGGTCACGTGGAACGCTTTGCCGATCTGATGGTGAAGGATGTAAAGACGGGCGAATGTTTCCGACTGGACCATCTAATCAAACAGGCACTCGAAAAGCTATCAAAGGCCAAAGATGCCACTGCAGCACTGCAGGCCGATTGCGAGGACATCATCATCAAACTGGACGGTTTGAACAAACAGGAATTGGCGGATGTGTTGGCCAAATACAACATCAAATCACCATTGACGGGCAACGATCTCTCCGAACCCATCGAGTTCAATCTAATGTTTGCCACACAGATCGGACCCACTGGCCTGGTGAAGGGCTATCTACGCCCGGAGACGGCGCAGGGCATCTTTGTGAATTTCAAACGACTGCTAGAATTCAATCAGGGCAGGCTGCCCTTTGCCGTTGCCCAAATTGGCAACTCGTTCCGCAACGAAATCTCGCCACGTTCCGGTTTGATACGTGTGCGTGAGTTCACCATGGCCGAGATCGAGCACTTCTGTGATCCGGTGCTCAAGGATCATCCCAAGTTTGCCGGGGTGGCCAACGAGAAGCTGACTCTCTACTCGGCCTGCAATCAAATGGATGGCAAATCGGCACAGCAATCAACCATTGGCGACGCAGTCACCAGCCAGCTGGTGGCGAATGAAACCCTTGGCTATTATATGGCGCGCATCCAGCAGTTCCTGCATGCCATTGGCATCAAGCCGGAGTGTTTGCGCTTCCGCCAGCATATGGGCAATGAGATGGCGCACTATGCCTGCGATTGCTGGGATGCTGAGATTCTCACCTCGTACGGTTGGGTGGAGTGTGTCGGTTGTGCCGATCGCTCGGCCTACGATCTGGGCCAGCATACAGCGGCGACTGGTGTGCGCCTGGTGGCCGAGAAGCGTTTGCCAGCCCCAAAGACCGTCGAGGTCAGCGAAATTGTGCCCAACAAGCAGGCGTTGGGCAAAACCTACAAAAAGGATGCCAAGGCCATAACGGAGGCGCTGGCCAAACTCTCGCTGGACGACATCAAGCAGGTGGAGACACAACTATCTTCGGGTGGCCAATACAAACTGACGCTGCCCGATGGTGGCACGCACGAGCTGGGCGCCGAGACGATTGGTGTGAAGCATGCCACCAAAACGGTGCACGTGGAGGAGTTCATACCGAGCGTTGTGGAGCCATCTTTTGGCATTGGTCGCATCATGTACTCTCTGCTCGAGCATAGCTTCCAGTGTCGCGAAGGTGACGAGCAGCGTTGCTACTTCACCCTGCCCCCTGTTGTGGCGCCCATCAAATGCTCCATTCTGCCGCTGTCGAACAATGCCGAATTCCAGCCGTACACACAAAAGTTGTCCGGAGCGCTGACCAAAGCGGAATTGTCCCACAAAGTGGACGATTCGAGTGGGTCGATTGGAAGACGCTATGCGCGCACCGATGAGATTGCTATACCCTATGGCATCACTGTCGACTTTGATACCCTGAAGGCGCCGCACACTGTGACGCTCCGGGATCGGAATACGATGAAACAGGTGCGCATCGATCTGGAGGCGGTTGTTGGTGTCGTTAAGGAATTGACGACGACACGTCTCACCTGGTCGCAGGTGCTGCAGCAGTACCCGGCCTTTGAGCAACAGGAGACAACAAAATGAATTCATTCTTATACGATATGACATATTCAAATCAACTCTCAACTTCTATAGCCAAGTTTCGTTTAACAAATGCATTTAAAATGCGCTTTTTGCAGCTGCTTGAATTTCAATACACGATAAACGCTTTCGCAAATTATATTTATATTAAATGCCTTTTCTTATTTTTTCCATCAAATAAAAAGTGTTTATATTAGATTTCTCCAGACTAGATTTACAAGAATTTAAATTTCAAAATAAACAAGCTCCAACTGTTCACCAACACTGGACCTGACCATGGTGATTATAGAATGATTATGAATGCAACAGTATTTGGCAGTATTTTAATTCATAAAAGCAATACATTTTTTATTCAAGACTGTAAGCGCTTGGAATGACATTTGAAATAGCCGTATATTGATATCATCGATATTTATTTAAAGCATCGATTTGTTTTTCTCAACTTTTTCATTACTCAATAGAAATCGTAGGAAAACTGTGCTCTTAGAATAACAAATTCCTTTTGTTTTCGTTTTATTCTTTTGGTCTGTTTAATTACCTCCTTTATTATTTTGTATATCTAATAAGAAAAAAATGCTTCGATAAACATCGATATTTCTCTTACAGTACTGAATCAAAAACATGCAAAAATTTGTGGCACAAATAGTTCACCGTAACCACTTTGTTCTGCCTCGTGCTCGAGCACATTGCATTAACCTCTGCTTAATCGTAATTTCGGTTAAAAATAGCGTCTATTTATTTGGTACCGCCAGCGAAATATATAAGAAAGAAAATGTCCAAGATGTGTTTATGAGAAACAAAGTGCTTGCAACGAGATCAAAAACTATTGGAACTGCTAATCGATTATTGCCAATTGTTGAGTGTGTTTGTGTTTTGTGTGGCCACGGAAATGGCAATACACGTGCCACGTGCATTTTTCCAGCTGAGAGACGATAAGTTTGTGTGAATAATGAAAAATATGAAATATATCCTGGTCACCGGTGGTGTTATAAGCGGAGTCGGCAAAGGCGTTATTGCCTCTTCCTTTGGCACACTGCTGAAGTCCTGCGGCTTAAATGTGACCAGTATTAAAATTGATCCATACATCAATATCGACGCTGGGACTTTTTCACCATATGAGCATGGTAAGTTCAATTATATAAATACTATATACATACATGCATGCAAAAAGAAACGACGCAAAAGATTTCTCCCATATAAGCGAACTAAATAGTTTGGCACATTTTCAATACCTACAAATGTATGTTTGTGTGTGTGTGTATGCAAGTCCGCGGGTCTCTTTGTTTGTGTGTTGCCTTTTGTTGTTGCAAACTGTATTTCTACACACACACACATACAGTATGTCAAGAAAGTCTTTAGAAACAGCAAACAAATTCTAAATTTTCTAATTTCATTTGCAAAAAAAAAAGAAGTAATTTATTATTCACTTTTCTTAATTTTCTACTTTTGAGAGGACTTCTTATACATTCATTGGACTGTCAAGAAAGTGTTGGGACAACCGCTGCTTACGATTTTGTCAATTCGCTTTTCTGCTGATCCCGTTCGAAATAAGTAATTTTTTTTTTGACTTCCCTTTTTTCTATGAGCTTACATATTCAACATATTCTGTTGAAATTTGTACGTGCAAGATAATTTTTGCATAAAAGTCAAAATATAAAAAAAACAGCTTTTGATATGGCCACTAAATTGGAATCAGATCCATTAAAGGATAGCTTTAGATAGATAACGGTGTCAATGATTCACATAAAATGAGGCTCTTGCTCTAACAACATTATACAGACCTTACCTTTTAAGTACTAATATTAATTATACTAAAAAATGTTGGATTATATATGTACACTAAATTGTATATTATAAAAAAAAAGTATAGAATTGATGAAGAGTGCAAATTTCATGACTTCTAAGAGAAAATAAACGGAAATTAAAAAAATTCTAGAAGTCGTCGGGTGTGCGGATAACAAAACGCGTCCGATAAAAAGCGGGAGAAAAACAAATCTCGCAAATCACCCTGAATAAGAATGATTCGCATCATCATTATACAGTCTAATGTGCATTGCCTATCTACACTCATATATATTATATATACATTCAAGTATATATATATATGTATGAACAGAGCAACGGAGCACACCCTTAAGCACGCTGAATCGGCACTGAGATTGTCTGTTTACTGCATGCCTTTCATCTCGCATTTTGTGCTTGACATTGAAAACGAAAGTTTTTTTTCATTGCGCTTCGTCTCTCTTTTATTGTCTCTGCCTTTGCCCGCGTCGTATTGATTGAGGTATTCTCATTGCCAAACGGTTTTTTGGCGCTCATATCGATGATGGCGTTGAAAGAGGAATGAGAAAAAGATTGTTAATGAAATGTAATGTTTCGGTAAAAAGAGCTCTCTCCATCTCTGTTTCCTTTCAAAACACTCATTTGACAACTAAAATGCAGTCATGAACGAAGAAGTAAACTGCAATAACATGAATCTGAATGTGATTAATAATTTTGTCTTGTAATAAAATAATTAAATAAATTACAAATATAATAAATTAAATATCCCTTTGTTTAATTATATATATACTAAATAATAAATTAAACATTTTTAAAATGAGTCAAGCATTTAATTTAATATTAATATAATAAGTTAATTATATTAAATATCCTAATTATCCTGTGCTAATAGTATATGCACATATAAATGCATTTATTTGACCATAGATCGATTCATGGACAGATGCACATTTATCACACATACAAACAAAATTGTGCATATATGTATTTTATACTCAATTTTGTGGATTGTGTGAGAGTCGGGCACATGTTGCCTACCAACAAGGATGTGCTCCCATGCCAGCCCCACTTGATGGTCTGGTGGGTGGATGGGCTGTTTGTATGCATCGTTGCTTGGTTGGCTTGCATTGTCCGCCCGCATTGACGCCGCTGTCAACCACGAATTTCTGCCTGCTGCCCATGCCTCTGCCTGCTCCTGGCCCTGTCTCTGCCTGCTGCCTGTGCTTGTCATTTGCATTTTTCGCATGGGCTGGTTTTCGGTTTTTTGGGGGTCGGTTTGCATTGCATTTTGTGTGCAGCTTTTGCTCATTTATTGTGCAAGGATAGGCTCTAAAGGAGGCAGAGGAGGAGGAGGAGGAGGCGGCGTTGGCACAGTGGTCTGAGTGTAACGGTGTCAACGTCAACTGCGCTGCTAGCGCTGACGCCGACGTCGACAGTGCCGCACATGCGTGTGCTTCATTTGTTTGGCGTTAATTTTGAGAGTGGGTAGTCGTCGCATGTGGCCAGTGGAGCTCTGCTGCCCGCTGCCTGCTGATGTGATGTGTGGCTGCCTGGCACCGGGGACGCCATTTTGGTCGTCAAGCCTGCCAGCCCAGTCCCAGTTGCAGTTTAGCAGGAGTGAGTCCCTCGTCAGCATCGTATTGCTTAATATGTTTTTGTGGATTTTCGTCCTCGCCATTATCATCATCATCATCTCATCCTTTAGAGTGTTGTGCTGCTTAGAGGCAACTGTTGGCTTGTTGGCCTGTTGCCGTTCTATGTTTTATTTTATGTCTTGTCCTCTACGCACCCTTGCTTCTACCAACCTCCTTCCCATCTCCATCCGTCCACAAATTCAGGCAACGCTAAGCGTTTTAAGTCTCTGCCTTTGCTCGTTTCGCTCGCTGCCTTCCTTTGCCTTTGCTTTTGTCCTCCATCCACACTGTCGGCGTTTGCTTTTGGTCGTCGTCGTCGCCATCAGCGACGCGTCAACATTGTTAGCAGCTGTTGCTCTTTGCCAGCACAACCCCCCCCCCCCCCCCCCATTTTTCCTTCTTGCTCGTTTTTTTTCCATTTGGCATATGGTTTGTTGCCTTTTTTTTGCTGCTTGCGCATTCCGTTTTGTTCACGTTTTTCCACGGCAACGACGACGACGACGAACAATAATGTGCAAAAAATTAAATGGAAAATACAATTTTGCTGTTGTTGTTTGTTGTTGATATTATTGTTGTTGTTGCGTCAGCAGCAATTTCAGCAGGATGTTGTCTGTTGTTGCTGTGCGTTAGCCAACAATGCTCGCTACGCAATTAAACTGCCTATTTATATGTACAACATAATATTATTATCAAATTCGTGTCCAAAAAAAACTATAAATATTAAATTATTGAACTTAATATCTAATCAAATATTTAAGTTGATTTATTTTAAAAAATGTATATAAAGTTGGCAAGCTAAAAGCCTGCTCCAAATCAGCGTCCGCATCTCAAATCAAATCTCTCTTTAATCAAGCTCATTTTGCTTACAACTGTTATTTCTTCATACACTTTCCACAATTAATGTTGCACACTCTTTGCCCATTTATTTTTGCTTTTTTTTTGGGAATGGCAATTAACGCCTGGCGTCGTCTGTCGTCTGTCGTCTGTCATCTCAGCCAATGTCAGGCCGTTAGCCTACCAGCCAACCAGCCTTGCCACACCGACCAGCTATCAAAAATGTTGCTGCATACAATGTTGCCCCCGTCCTCCCACCTCCTTCCCCACACACACATACATACACTCGCTGTGTCCGTCGCTTCGCGCTTTCAAAAATGTCTGAAAACGATTCGGCAACGTCAACGCCAGCCGGCGATTCCACTTCAGCGTTGTGCACACTGGCTTTGGCTGACTGTGCCTGCCGCGCTGCCTGCCTGCCTCCTGTCGCGTGATTTTAACAATCCTCCTCCCATCTCTGCATGGTTTATGCTTTTCGCTCGCTTCCGCGCGTTGATTGTCGTTACTGCTGTTGTTGCTTTAGCTGTAGCTGCTGCATGCGCAAAACGACGACGACGTCGACAGCAGCAGCAGCAGCACAAGCAGCAGCAGACCAGGCCACCGGCACCGTACACCCGCCTCACACACACACAGAGACCATATGTATGTGTGTGTGTGTGTGTGTGTGAGTGAGTGTGTGCGTGCCTGACTAGCCGGCAAATGCCGCGCGCAATAAATGCCCAAAAGCAGCAGCAGCAGCAACAGCAGAGCCATTTGGCAGCAGGCTGTGCCAGCGACGGGGGCAGAGCTGAGTTGAGCTGACACACAGGCAAAGGCAATGGTAATGGCGACGGCGGCGGCTGTTTTTAGCGATTGTGCGCGCCCCCCAAAACACACTCACACACACGAACGAACGCGGCCAAACGACACAAGCTCTCGCACACATGCACAAGTGTATATATGCATGTATGTATATGTGTGTGTATGTATGTATGTATATATGTATTTGTATGTCCGCATGTCGTCGTCGCAAAAGCTTGTGGCGTGGCTTTGGCTTTGGCTCTGACTCTGCTCCGACTCTGCTCTGCCTGCCTGGCGTTTTTTGCGTTTTCTGTTTTTGTTGCCTGCCAGCCTGCTGCTGTTGCTGCTGCTGCTGCTGTTAGTTGGCACGTTTTGTTGGCTCGCTGGCTTTTGGGCTTGGGGCTTGGGCTATGGCAATGGCAGCTCCTCTGTCTGCTCTGAATGCAGCCTGCTGCCTGCCTGCCTGTCGCGGTCGCGCCACGCTCGCGCGCTGCGACGTCCGTTGTTGTTGGCGGCGGCGGCGGCGGCGCTTCGCACTTTGCTCTGCTGAATTTTCAATTTCAGTTGTAAGCTGACTGCAATCAGCAGTGGTTCGCTTGCCTTGTTTCGTTACGTTACGTTACGTTTCGTTTCGTTACGCTTCTTCTGCTTCTTGCTGTCGCTTTTGGCTCCGCGCTTCGTTTTTGCGATTCGGCGCCGCTTGTATTGTGTGTGCTGCTTACGGCCGATTTTCGAGTGTGCCGGCCACAGACAGACAGACAGTCAGTCAGTTGGCCTGTCGAACTTTCCGAACGGTGGTGTGTGTCTGTCATAAAAGTTTTTCGCTAAATAATATTATAAACACGGCGCCCGATTCACCGCCTCCCACACACATACACACAAAGTCGCGCGCAATTTTTGCTGTGTGTGTGTGTGTGTGTGTGTGTGTGTGTAGCAATCATCATCAACACACGCACACACAAACACAGGAAACACCTATACGTGCATACATGTTGTGTGCGTGTTTTATTGATTTTGTAGGAGCGACAATTGTTCAAGCTGTAGTTAAGAGGCCTCGTTGGTTACACAGCCCCTTCCTCCTTCCCGCTTCTCATCGGCTTATGCTGGTTAAACACACACATAAACACATATCTGCTGCATATGTCCTTTCCGAGTACCTCAACTCTTGTTTGTTGCATTTTCGCAGTGCACTCAATTCAAGAAAGGACACGTCAAAGTATTGAGCCTATTATAATCGAAAATTTGCAAATGAAATTTAGTTGACCAATGGATAGACGGAGAGAGGAGCGTAAAGTAAAAGAACGCAAATGGAGATTTAAGCAATGAAATACCGTTAGTCAAGAATCAATAAGTAAGAGGAGCGTAATAAAATTTGAAAATGGAGATTTAAGCAATGAAATACCGTTAATCAAGAATGCATTAGAAGAGAGAGAAAGAGAGAAGAAATGAAACAAGTGAATTTAAGCAAGAATGAAAACAGGAGCAAACAAATTAATACCGTTGGTCAAGAATACATAAGAGAGTAAAGTAAAAATGAAACGGCGGATTTAAGCAACAAATACCGTTGGTCAATCAAATTTGAATGAGTTCAGGAATAAGAAGCGTATAGTTGATACATCTCAATCTAGTACAGATGGGCTCAAGATAATTAACATATGATAGACTAAGGAATTCGCTTGTAAATCTTGCTCTATAAAATAAATATGGCAAATTTGTATAATATTCTGTTCAATGTTAAATGAAAGTGTTTGCATCTAGTGTCGATTAATTAACATATGATAGATAGAAAAGAAACGCTTATGAAAGTCCTGCTCTATACAATACTAAAGCAGTCGCTTCAGGGAAATGGCTATGTCAAATATGATGTATACGGTGTGCTGCTTCGACTTCTTGCCTTCAACTGTTGTCCAATTGAATGGAGACCTCACTGTGTCTGTTACACTGCGCTTGGTTTGGCTGGAATCGGTTCATAACTTTATTGGTCGTCGGCCAGCCAAACTTGCCGAGTTTTCTTCTTCTTGGCAGTGTCGCAGCAAGCAAGCAAGCAAAAGCAAAGCAAGCCAAGCCAAGCAGCTAGCTAACAGCTAGCACCTCAGCTAAAACAGCAACAACAGCAGCTGCTGCTGCTGCTGCTGCTTGCCCCCAGCTCTCATTTCGCAGCTTAAGTGTACCCCCATCCCCCACACCCCTCACTGCTCCCCTTCCTGCTGCTGCCTGTCGCACATAAAAACGGCAACGGCTGCGACGACGAAAACGAAAATTTAACGACTGCGCAACGTGACGCATTATTTGTCTGCGCTGTGCCTGCCATTGCCTGCCACTCGTTGCCCCTCTACCCCTGCAAACCCCTACTCCCCTAACGCTCACCTCTCCCCAACGACCGAGCTGACTGGCGTCTGGCCTGGCCTGGCCTGCCTTTCAGCAGTTGTTCGGCCTTTCAGCCTGCAGCCAGCAGCAGCAGCAGCAAGCTTGCCGCAGACTCGCGCCGCCAGAAATTGCTTTTGCTTTTGCTTGCTGGCAGGCTGGCTGGCTGGCTGGTTGGTTGGTTGGTTGGCTGGCTGGCTGGCTTGCTGGCTTGGCTGGAACTTCACCAAACTGCTCTGTCTCCCCTCTGCCCATTTGCCCCCTTCTAACTGCCATTTGCTTGCTGCTGCTGCTGCTGTTTTTAGTATTTCGCACTCTGTGCACGCGGCAGCAGAAGCAGCAGCAGCAGCGGCAACGGCGACTGCAAGCATTTTTGCATGACTGACTAACTGACTGGCTGTGGCTATGGCCTCAGTCTGAGTCACTCACACACACACACATATACACACACGCACACACACACACACACACACTCGCAATCTCAAATAAATGCGCCAGTTTGCGTTATGCTGGCAGAGCGAAGCAAAGGCAGGCAAAGGGGCTAGCAGTCAAGGCGTGGGGGGAGAGGGGTGACTGCATGGCTGTCGCAGGCAGCAGGCTGGTGTGGCTGGCGTGGCGTGTGTTTATAATTTGATTTCGCTTCTTCTTTTTCTTTCTCCGCTTCGCGTCGTTCGTAGTGCGATGGCGACGGACCAGCATTTCCTGTCGCTGCTTGCTGCTAGGCCTACGAGCTTGTCGACGTTGTTTTGTGTGAGAGGGTGGCAGAGGAGTGGAGTAAAAATGCCGTCTGCTGCATCTGCTGTAAAAATTCGCTGGCACGCCAAAGCAAGCAGAAGCAACAGCAAAACTGAAACTGGCTGCAGCAGCGATGGATGGCAGGCCACGGAATCTTAATGAAGTTATTGTGTCGTTGTTGTTGTTGTGTTCGAGTTGAGTTGGGCTGTGCTCGTCGTTGTTGATGTGCCATTTACATACTTACACACACACACACACACACACACACACAGTACACACAAATCTATTGGCTTTGCCATCTCACCTCCAGCTGCGCTTTTGGTTTGGGTGTCAGACCAGAACCAACGTGGTCAGTGACCACCCAATAATAATTATAATGGCATTTGCCATGCTCACTTGGACCTCGACGACTAATATATGGCAATTTCCCCAGTGTTTTTTTTTTCTTTTGAACTTGATGTGTTATCAAAAATGCAAGTAGAAGCAATCAAATATTATTTGTTCTTGTTTTGATTTACTCGCGAGCTAACTGATAATACAATACACAAAACATTCATTCATTCAAGAAAATTGTTTATTTAATTTATGATATAAGACGACATGATTAACGTAAACGTGGACTTTTTATTAATGAATCGGAACTTTAACGATCAAAACCATACAAACAGTGAATGAGCTTTTCTCTCGCGTTGTTATCGCGTGCGCTGCCCAAAAACACGTGTCCCCCATTTGAGTTTCTCGCATTGAGAAATCAACAGTTAAAGCTTACGTAGTCTAGTGAATTCTGGCTTAGCAGATCTCACTCTTCCCACAGCAGATATATATATATATATGTGTGTGTGTGTGTTTGTGCTTTAGCGGAGTAAGAGTAAGCTCTCTGGCGAGTGCTCAATTTGTATGCATGTGTGTATGTGTTTTTGTGATGGTGAGCGGTGTTTTGAATTTGCAATTGCATTCTTCGTTATTCAGTCAGCGGTGGTCAGCGCAGCACACGTGTGTGTGTGTGTGACACAAGCTAAAACGGCGGAAAAGCAAAGTAAACGAAAAAAGGGCAGCTAAAATGGCGCCAAAAAAATCAACAATTGTGCTAAATGTGGAGCAATTTATACACGACATCGAGGAAAGGCCGGCGATATGGAATCGCAATTTTCACTGTAACAAGGCCTTCCTCGAACAAATGTGGGACGAGCTGAGTGGCACACACAAGCTACCAAGTAAGTAACAAATACAATCTACAATCATTGAGCAAGCACAACTCCAAAGGCACAACTTTTCGGCGAACTCTTCGAGCCACGCTCGCACACAACGAAAAGAGAGAGGGAGAATGGGAGAGAGATGAACGGTTGAAATGTGCAAAAAGATAGAGGGAGAGAGAGAGAGAGAGAAGAGTTGTGCCTATTGAGTAACTTATTCGATGAGCGTAGCACGTGATTTGAGATTCTATTTTGTGTGTTGTCTTTCTCTCACTCACTCTCTCTCCCCGGCAGAAATCGTGCTCAAGGCCAAGTGGAAGGGATTAAGGGACAACTTTCGGGTCGAATACAAGCGCATTCCTCGCGCTGATAACGGTGATTTTCTGCTGGATCCCGCCACATTCGAGTCCAAGTGGCTGCACTATTATGCCCTGCTCTTTCTAAGTGAGAAATCTCTCTCTCTCTCTCTTTTACTCACTCACTCAATCCTTGTTATCTCTGATGGTAATTTGTATTTCTGCAGCGGATCACATGCGTCATCGTCTGCCCAAAAATGAGCAGGATCAGTCGTATTATTTCAACCAGCAGAGCGAGGATTGCGAGAAGACAGTGGTGGAGCCGGATCTCACCAACGGTCTGATACGTCGCCTGCAGGACAGCGATGAGGATTTCGATGAGGATGACATCGATGGTGGCGGCGATGCTGGTGGCGATGTCAGCGATGCCAGTGCGGATAGTTTGCTGCCCACGCCGCCAGCAGCGCATCAACAGACTCAAATGAGCACCACACCGCTGGCAACGGGCGCACTGAAAGCGCAGGAGGAGGCATTTGCCGCCTCCCATCAGCACGCACTGCTCAAGGCGGGTCTGCTGCGGGCCCAGCTCATGGAATTGGAATTGGAGCGAGAGGCGCAGGACCTGAGTAAAAAATCAACAACGACAATGCCGCTTGCGACGGCAGCAGCAGCAGTAGCTGCAGCACTTGTTGCCAACCAGCCCGAAATAACCCCCGCCGCTCCAACGCACTGTTCGCCACCGCCGATGGTAACGACGACCACCACAATGCATAGTGCTCTGGTCACGGCTGCGCAGCTGGCGGCAGCGGGCACAGTGTTAGCGCCAGCGACCACCACATCCAGCACATCGAGCAATGCGGGCGCCATGCGTTCCGTGTCTCCGCCCCCGCTCTACAACAAGGCGCATCATCCGCTGCCCACCCAGACCGTTGGTCATCATACGGCCGCAGCCAAGGAGGATTTTGGTGCGGGGGCAGTCAGTGGTGGTGGCAATGGCAGTGAACATTTGAATTTTACGCAACATTCGTACGCGAATGGTTTGATTCCGGCGCTAAAGTTGAAGCGACCACGCCTCTCCGAGGACAGCAATTTCAATGGTTCCTCAACGATGGATGGGGCGCCGCTGGTGCCGGAGGATGATGATTATCACTACCTGCTCAGTCTACATCCGTACATGAAACAGCTGACGGCTGCACAAAAGCTGCGCATTCGCACCAAAATCCAAAAGCTCATCTTCAAGGAGCTGTACAAGGAGGATCTCGAAGAGTCCAAGTAGTAGTCCATCCCCCCATCCCAAAATGAAGACTGTAAATAGGCATCATCCCGTATCCTGTAATTAGTTAGTTATGTAAGATTATTAAATCTAATCGATAGCTATAACTATGCCATGCAACTTTATCCATTTCTAGTTGAGCGTTGCCACCACTTGCACCACCAACCACAAATTGGTAGCTGTTGGTGCTCGCCATTTAGCGTAAGCACAAAGATCTGCAAATTATAATAATATTAATAATAAAAAAGAAAAACTATAAATGTTGATTCTCTGCGTTTTCAATTGGGGAATGAAATCCTATTCAAATGTGATTATTATATTAACATAATATTTAATCTTATTCGCAGGTGAGGTTTTCGTGCTGGACGATGGTGCCGAGGTCGATCTGGATCTGGGCAATTACGAGCGCTTCCTGGACATAACGCTGTGTCGGGACAACAACATAACAACGGGCAAGATTTACAGTCTGGTCATTGAGAAGGAGCGCCGAGGCGATTATCTCGGCAAAACGGTGCAGGGTAAGTTTTTGTGATCTCTTCATTGGTTTTTGTTGTTAACGTTGATTGCTCCAATTAGTTGTGCCGCATATAACAGATGCCATACAGGAATGGGTGGAGAGAGTCGCCCAAACGCTTGTCCAGGGCTCATCCAAGCCGCAGGTGTGCATCATTGAGCTGGGCGGCACTATCGGTGACATTGAGGGCATGCCCTTTGTCGAAGCCTTTCGCCAGTTTCAATTTCGTGTTAAGCGTGAGAATTTCTGCTTGGCCCACGTGTCGCTGGTGCCGCTGCCGAAGACCACTGGTGAGCCAAAAACAAAACCCACACAGAGTTCGGTGCGCGAGTTGCGGGGCTGTGGCTTGAGCCCCGATCTGATTGTCTGTCGCTCCGAGAAGCCCATCGGCCTGGAGGTCAAGCAGAAGATCAGTAATTTCTGTCATGTGGAACCGGATCAAGTGATATGCATCCATGATCTTAACTCTATATACCATGTGCCACTGATAATGGAACAGAATGGCGTCATCGAGTTCCTCAATGAGCGTCTCCAACTGAACATCGATCTGAGCAAGCGTTCCAAGTAAGTCGATTCCATCATTTTGTTCAAAACTCTTCTAATTCTCAATTTGCTTTCGCGCAGGAACATGCAACCTTGGCGAGATCTGGCCCGTCGCACGGAAACTGTACGCAACGAGGTCAGCATTGCCATCGTTGGCAAGTACACCAAGTTCGCGGATTCGTACGCGTCTGTGGTAAAAGCTGTGGAGCATGCGGCATTGGCTGCGAATCGTAAACCGAACGTGGTCCTCATCGACTCGTGCCTGCTGGAGCAGGACACTCAACAGCGTGAGCCATCCAAGTATCACAAGGAGTGGCAGAAGCTATGCGACTGTGCTGGCATCCTTGTGCCCGGTGGCTTCGGGTGGCGTGGCATAGAAGGCAAGATACTGGCCTGTCAGTGGGCGCGGGAGAAGGGCAAACCATTTTTGGGCATTTGCCTCGGTCTACAGGCGGCGGTGATTGAGTTTGCTAGCAATGTGCTTAAACTGGAGGATGCCAACAGCACGGAGATTAAGATCGATGCTGCCAATCCGGTGGTTATCGATATGCCGGAGCATAACAATGGCAAACTCGGCGGCACAATGCGTTTGGGCAAGCGCACAACGATATTTGCCGATAAGACGAGCAAAATTCGACAGCTTTATGGTAATCCCAAAATGATCGACGAGCGACATCGTCATCGGTTCGAGGTGAATCCAAAGTATGTACAGCAACTGGAAAAACATGGCATGATCTTTGTGGGCACCGATGACGAAAGGAATCGCATGGAGATAATTGAGCTGAAGGACCATCCATATTTTGTGGCTACACAATATCATCCGGAGTACATGTCGCGACCATTGAAGCCTTCGCCGCCGTTTTTGGGCCTCATTTTGGCTTCGGTGGGCAAACTGAATTCCTACATAGAGCGAGGCTGCAATTTGTCGCCACGTCAAATGTCGGATGCGTCGTCGGAAGAGGACGAAACTGTCCAAAGCATGACAAACAGTTTCAAAGCCCTCAAAACACAAAAAATTGATAATCAAAGTAAACCACCCATCAATGGCCTTGTCAAGGGGAATGGCTTAGATAGCAGTGAGACTGCTTTGGACAACGACAGCGATGACGAACGTGGAGCATGCGGAGGAGCCATGCGATAATTATGAGTAATACAATAATAATTTTAAATGATATTCATTGATTTTTCTTATTAATTTCAATATTTGAAGAAATGATTTTGAGCTTTGTTTTTTTGGATTATTTAAAAAATGTTATTTCCAAAATGTATCTATGTAGAACAAACCCATTGCTTAATTGAATTTCATGAAAATCTCCAATTAAGTTTTTTATTCTTATACTCCAATATATTTCCAATCCCGTTTGGGATTCGTCATCAGATTGGAGTATAAGAGTAGAAAAAATAAAAACAACACCCGGTTCCGTCGAAAGACATATTCAAATTGCAAAAGACGGTTACACTAAATAATAAATCAATTTAATTAATAAATATATTTTATGGAATATTTTGCACTAAACGGTTAAGTTATACTCCATGTAAAATGTATAAAAAAAACGCCTAATAAAGTTGTGCATATCTAGCTTACAAGACAGATTGAATTTTCGCCAAACTTGTGTAGTATATACATTCTTGAAATATGTGGAAATCGGCCGGGAAATCCATAAAGTGACAGATGAGCCCTTTGCGCTGAGCGTATAAGCAGTTTTACTTGTGTTTTTCTATTTAAAGAATGCCACTTGACAATGTATTTTTTATTATGCTTTTTCAATTTAAAAAGAGTATAAAAGTGTACATGCGAGAAAGCCCAAGTCGGCATATGTACAAATATATATATATATATAGATATATATATGCTAAATACAAGTTAAAATTGCATTGTGGTCTTTCACATCGCATGTAGCCAGCAACAATAAATTTACACTTGTTCTGCTCGAATGCAGAAATTTATAAAACGCTAATGGTAAAACTTAACGAGGCCTTGACTAGTTGACGTAGTTGACGCAGTTGTTGTTGTTGTTGTTGTTGCTGTCGCACAGAGTTTATGCTAGCCAAGTCCACAAATAGACGAGTTTGTGTGCCTGCTGTGCTGCTGCTGTTGCTGTACAATTGTATTAGCTAATTATCTGGGTCTACATAGTATTTGCATTGAATTGCTCGGACTTGTATTGTTTCTCATTCAAATGAGCACATTCTGCGCGCATAGACGTCTTGGTAGATATAGGATCGTTGCGGATCGGACATGCACGCCAGCCACAAGAAAAAGACGCGAGCACGTAATCGACCCAGAAACAAAGGCAACCGCAGCGATGAGACTAACCCGAACGATGTTCAGGATATGCCTGGATCAGTTTGCGACACGATTAAAGTTGAGCCCAGAACTGAGCCAAACAACAATGCAATCGCCATCATACAGAGCATAATTCGCAAGAAACTGTTGGCCAAAACAAAAAATAATAGTGGTAGTAGTAGTAGTTCATCAGAATTGCCGTCCAGCTCAACAAATGTGGCGCCTGTGCGGAAAGTAGCAACGCCACCGCCCAAAGTACCAAACGATGGCAAGAGTGATGAATTGAATGCGTTCCTCAAATGCATTGGCAACAAACTGCAAAAAGGTGCGTGCAACAAAGTCAGTTATATAATTGTGTCACACACACACTAATCCAAATGCCTGTGCATAGGTTCAGGTGAGATGCCAACGGATGTTCTATTCAGTCAGCTGGGCAAAATGTTGAGCATGTCACCCTTAATCGACTCGGAATCATCCGACGAGGAGGCCGAATACGTTGAGTACATATACAAGCCGCGACAATATTTCATGGCATCGCTGTGCAATGTGAGTTGTTTGTGCTGGTGCTGGTGCTGATCATTAATCCCGTGAACTATTCTAAAATAAAACCATTGACATTTGCAGCATTGCAAAGTGGATCTGTGCAACCGGCAGATGCTTCAATGTAAGCGTTGCGCCCTGGTCCACTATTGCAGCGCAGTTCACATGCTGGAGGATCAGGAGCATCGCCAGATGTGCCACGGTCTGCGCCAGCTGGTCGAACGCAATGGTAGGTGCATTATTTATGTCACAACTAGAAGCAATAAATCAAATATTTCAAATGCCTATAAATATTTTCTTTATTTTTTGCCAGGCCATGACATATTCTACAAGTGCGGCGATTTTAATGGCGAACAGTTTCGGTCGTATCGCATTGTGAGCGTTCGCCAAGTGGAGCAGCTCATAAATCGAAAACTGTTGGCCACGGAGCAGGAGGTGTTGCTCTTTCCTTTCATCTGTGGCGAGGCCAAGTGCCGGGAGCACAGATGCAAGAAACTAGCAGCGTGTGTGCATTGTGGTGAGGTTGCCTACTGCAAGGATAAACCGAATCATTTGAGCGATTCCCATCGTGGATGGTGCGGCGCATATCGCCTTTTCAAAGCATTTGTTGTTTTCCAGGCGAAATTTGGACGCCTGGAGCCACCGTTACCCGATAAGGTGTTGAGAGATTTACCCATTTCCTGCTCCAATACCAGGCAAATATTTAATAAGTTGAATTGCCGTAAGTTGTTGCATATAACTATTGCTAGATAATATTTCTACTCAAATCCTACATTACGTAGATGTGGCCGATGAATGCGAGTTTGCTGCACTTACTCAGATATCCACAGGGCCATTGACGGCGTTTTTTGCCCTAAAGCTTTGCGATCGTTTGCGATCCAAGGAGCTGACCATTCATTTGATAGGCGCAGAAATGGAATTCGAAGTTGATGTCTTTCAAAAATGGGAGATTTTCTTGCTGCACATATTACCAGCGGTCAGAACGTTAAATGTCGTCTTCGTTGGACCAGAACTGAACACCAACAACATTTCCTTGGATCAACTATCGAAGATAAGGTGGCTTTATTTCACTTCAATTTCAAATTATATGTAAATTATTAATTAACAAATGTTTTTCGCCTACAGATGTTGTCGTTTGTGCCGCAAAGCACAACGCACCGTGCAATATCATTTTGAGAATCGACTTTATCATAATTATTGCTCGGCACCCGGTTTTCAAAGCCCAGATTTAGGTAATTATTATGCACCTTTAGAAATTCTCCCAATGACTTATTTTCTGCATCAAAAGTTTGTTTCTTTAATGCGGGACTTTATCGTGCCACGGGCTATGCATTGGAAGACACTTGGCCAGAGACAATGCAGGCATCCTTGAATCTTAAATGCCCCATTGTAGTTACATCATATACCAAATACGAAGCACCATTGGATTTGAGCCATTTCCTTAATCAGTCTAATCGACATTTAAATGTCGTTTTGCCCCCCACCACAAACCCGTTTGGGTCGGAGAAGCCAGAACGCAATTTTATATCAGACGATGATGCACCATTCATGTTCAAGAATTTTCAATGTTTCGTCGTCGAGTAAGTTTGAATGTAACTGATGTAACGCCTGTGTTGAGTTTCTATGCAAGTAAATATCCTTTTATCGATTAATGAAATGAAGTGCTGTAAAGGGTGGAAAAGGGACACAATAGTTATCATGGATATTTTGGATGTTGTGTACTTAAAAATAAGCAAATTCGAATTGGTTTAAGTAGTTTACGAGCTCGTAAGCACGTTTCAAAGTTGTATAAATATTTTATGTGTAACGTATTTTATGTCAACAAATGACAGCAAATCATTTTTATTTGAATTCAAAGATAGTTCGATATCGGCCGACCACCACCGCTTATCGTTTAATCACCTCAAACTATCGAAAATAAATCGGATAATTATAAATTATTTAAGAGGAAAACAACGCGCGGTTTGCGTGCAGTAAATAAAAATAATATTTCAAGATGAATATGAACGAGTGCGATTTTAAGGATTTACGCACAAAGCTCGATGTGATGGGCTTCAACCAGACATTGCCTGTGCTGGCAATTCCGCTAGTTGCAGCTGTCTTTGGCGATTTGATTAAAACAACAGAATGCCTCCGTGATACAAAAAGGCAGGTTGCTGATCTCCTGGAAGTAAGTGGCCGCCTTGGCTTGGTGTAGCTAAAACCAGATGTAACATGAACATTTTTCTAGGAAAAAACCTGCTGGGACCTGGGTGTTGAGCCCTATAAATGCGACAACTCGCGTCTACTCGCCGAGTGCAACGAGTTGCATTTGCAGTTTTTAAAAGAACGCGAGGGTTACGAGCTGCGACTTTGTGGTATGTTTGTTACGCCTTAAGTTATGGCCAAAATGTATATTTGTATTACCATAGAGTCGGATCGTCGAATACGCAGTCTGCAGACAGACAAGGAACACTTGCAGAGCCACAATGTGCAATTGCAGAGTCAACTGGATTCGTTTATCTCCAAGCAAATAATGACAGCGGCAACGACGGCCAAGCGAACACAACTTGGAACATTTAGGCAGGGTGAGCTG
This sequence comes from Drosophila silvestris, assembly GCA_035043445.1. Classification (NCBI taxonomy): domain Eukaryota; kingdom Metazoa; phylum Arthropoda; class Insecta; order Diptera; family Drosophilidae; genus Drosophila; species Drosophila silvestris. Next base: position 9,363,663 of record JAWNMZ010000138.1, read on the forward strand.
ACCACAACTGAGTTTGATTATATTTTCTAGTAGTATGCATCTGCTTGCAGGCAAGAAGCCATTCATAACGACTGTACGCTCTGGCGAAGTGTTGCCTGCTGTGGGCAGTTCGGCAAGTGCCACGAACTGTGCCCTAAAATGCACAAAGTGCAATGCGGGCGTTGTCCAAAAGACCACAACTACAACAAAGGATGGCGTCACAGTCACCCAGACGAGTGGGCCCGAAGAGTTCGACAGGCTGCAAAATGAACTCGCGAGTGCAGGCGAGCAGCTGGAGTTCTATAAGCGTAAAGTGGAAGCAAGAAATCGAGAGATTCGACGATTAAACGATATGCTCTCTGGCGGGCGTCCACCTGCTGCATTAGCGAAAGACTGTTGCTACAAGGAGGTGGGAGCCCTCTCGCAGGACATTGATCTGTTGCAGCGCGAAAAGGGCGAACTGATGGCTCAGGCACGCGACTATCAGGATAAGATGCACGACGCAATGCAGCGTGCGCTACGCATCGAGGAGGACAAACAAATGTTGCAAACGCATCTGGATGAGCTGAAGGAAGCGGCACTGCAGGTGGAGCACCAGGCCAATTCCGAGATAGATGCCCGCGACTCGGAGCTGCGGCAGCTGCAAAATGAACTGAAACAATTGAAGCAACGTAAGGCAGGTGGATACGTGCCATCATCAGACACCGGGCCGAGTGACAAGCGTATGCTAAACGAAAAGCTCAATCTGCTCACCCGCCGCGAGGAGGAGGTGCAAGCGCTGAACGAAAAGCTTAAAAAGAAGCTGCTCAAACTGGAAGCCAAGCTGTCGGCGCTGCAGAAAGAGCAGCGGGAACAGCAGCAACAGAGCAACGTTACGCTGGATGAGGAGAAAATCAGACTGAAGTCTGAGCGGGACTTCTTCCAAAAGGAGTATCTACGGCTGATGAGCAAATCGGGCTCAGACTCTGAGATCGCATTCCTGCATACCCAAATCAAATCCAAAGATGACGAGCTGCACGCACTGCGCTCCGAACTATGTATGGCTTCTGCGATTAGGTTGGACTTATCGCCACGCAAGGGTGTTCACTGTGACAGCCTGCCACCGCCGACAGCGTGCAGCTCGAATACCAATAGCGCACGCAGCGATTGCGTCCAGGCTGCCATTGGACGTGTGGAACGCGAACGCGACTGTGCCCGCGCTGAGCTCGAACGGATGCGTTGCGAACGGGACACACTGCGTGAGAAGCAATTGAGCAGTGTCCAATTGCATGCCGAGGAGCTGCAAACGCTGCGTCTGCGCAACGAACACTTGCAGGATCGCATGCGTCAGCTGGAGCGAGATAATCGGGACTTGAATACGGCACGCTATCCCGCCGAGACGCACAATGTGCTCCTCAAGGAGGATGTGGCTCAACTGAAACAGCGCCTGGTCACGCTGCAGTCGGAGTTGGAAACTGTGAGGAGGGAGAACGATCAAATAACGTGAGTGCATTTTGCAACCGTTTGAAGTTGAACATATACCTAATAGTTGACTTATTACAGCTTGATTAATGAGCAGAATGAGCGCATTCTGGCCGACTATCAAGCAAGTTGCTCCTGTCGGAGCGACAGCTGCGGCAGGCTGATGTGCGTGCCAGCACCTTGGACTCCAGTCGGGAATCAAATCGCAACGAGGTCACACAATTGCGTACGGAAATTGGAGCACTTCGTCAGACATTCGTTGCCTTGGAGCACGAGAAGGATACACTGCTGGTGAGTGCGAGGAATGCCTGTAAGGATCAGTATTCCATTTCGTTACTTGATTATTGAATTGTTCACAGCATCAATTGGACAACAAAACGGAGCGTCTCTACAAGCTAGAGTACGAGATCAAAGATTGTAGAGAGAAGCGAGATGCAATGGGGCAAACAATCAAAGAGCTCGAATCCCAAGTGGGGTAAGTCAATATTAATAAATCTAAATATATAATTGAACATTAAGATTTGACACAAAAACACACACATTTATTCATATTATCTACAGTTCACTTAAACATTTCTACATTTGCTGGTGTAATACATTCATGGCACAATCTCCCACCTTGGCGTCGTTAAATGCCAACATTTGGCTGCGAACGTTAGCCAAATATATCTAAGAACCACCTAAAAGGAAACGAAACGATTAAATCGATTGATCTAAAACGATGATAACGTAAAGCATGCACATCTCCAGGCCCAAAAAAGACTGGAGGTGGGATATAGATAGAAGAAGAGCAAGCGCTGAGGATGGGGGTTAGACACGTGTTATGTTGAAATCATAGTAGTAGCTTCCGTTCGATTTAGTGGATAGATTAGAGGAGCACAATTGCCGGGGACGAAAGTGGATTGTCATCGAGGTATCTCGCGTTGAGTCGCTCGATGGTTAAATACCTCGCCAGGCTCACGCTGGGTGCACTGCAATTGTGCGTTCCACCGTGATCTGTCTCGGCTGGCGTATAGCCCGGCCGGCAGACACATTTTGCCCGGCTGGCATAGCTGAGGAGCGGAGTGCTGCCATTGTTTGGCTGCGTCTTCAATGGCTCCAGCCACTGGCCAGCACCGCACGGTCCTCGCGTATACAATTTGTGGCACTGGCCACTCATCTCGACCATGCCGGGCGTTGACTCGCAAATGCTCTTCTCCTGGTCACTGCTCGCCGAGCACTGCTGATCCAGATTGGTGATGACGCCCGCACAGCCACACATGCCATTGTAGGAGATGCCATCTAGCGATGGTCTGGCCGTAAAGTCAAACACCACCACTTGGTGCAGCGAGCACGGTCCCTGTGATCCAATTCTGTAGCACGAATCCTCAGCCGGAAAGTACAATCGATTCTTGCCACAAAAGTTACTGATACACGTGGTGCCATTGACCAGAAACTCGTTGGCCGCACAGGGACCGCGTGTGTAGAGGCGATAGCAGAGACCATCGTTCCAGGGCACATAACCCTCCTTGCACAGGCACTTGCCACGTGGCGAGAAGTTGCTTAGTGCGTTTGGCTCCTGATTCGTGTCGACATCGTCGGGTATGCGAAAAACGTGACCAGGTGGACAAGGACCAGGTGTGTCTGCAATCGATAATAGTTGAATTAAGGTTTTGAGTAGGTTTTGTGTGTGTTGTGTGTGTCCCGTTCCTACCCAGCTCGTAGCACATCTGATGTGGTGCATGATAGTGGGGCAGATGTCGCTGGCAATCACAGCGTCCGCCCGGCAAAAAGATGTGACCCGGCGTTGAGCAGGGTCCAATTGTGTAGTGCTCGTAGCACGATTCCTCTGCCGTATAGTAGTAGGGACGCAGCTCGCCCCGATCCTCGCAGCGGCACTCGGCCAGTTCGTCCTCGTTGCGTGCCAGCAACTTGCCCCGAATGCAGGGTCCCTTCGAGTGTTCCGGATAACACTTGCCATCGTTTGGCCAGAAGAGCATACCATCGCTGCACTGCAGCGGCCGCCTGCAGCTGCCCCAGCGATTGTCGGCTCTAAAAAAATGGTCAGATTAAATCGAAATCGATTACAAGGCGCCTGCGCAACTGCTGCCTACCTTTTGGCCTGATCCGGTATGGGCTGAAAGTACTCGCCACGTGGACATGGACCACGTTCGTACAGCTTGTGGCAAGCATTGCTCACAGCACTGAGCGCTGTGCCCGGCGGACAGCGGCATTCGGCGGCGGGCACATCTTTACGCTTGGCGCTCACTGGTGTCGGACTTAGCTCCATGGTCTCCGGACAGGGATAGCCCAGAGTGAAGATCTTAAAGCATTTCTTTAGTGGCGTCCAGTAAAGCAATTGCCAGCCGCCGGCCATGCTGGCGCATGGATTCTTGGCCGGATCACTCCATGGCGGCGGCACAATGCCGGCCGATGCCTGTTGTTGTGTCAGCAAAAGCAGCAGGCAGGTGAGGATGCTGCTGCCCGCCTGGATGGCTGCCCAGCAGACCAGCAACTTGCGACGATTCATTCGCATCTTGCAACCGGCTACGGCTACGGCTACGGCAACGGCTGTAAGCAAAAAGCCAAATCCAAAGCCAGTCAATTGTGCACTGAATTAATTTGGCTACTGTTCACTTTTACTCTCGTTACGCTGGCGCCAATTTAAAAAAAAAATAAAAAAAACAACAACAAAATAATAATAAAAAAAAACCTGCTTCGAGTCTCGTTTAGTCATTCATTAAAACGCATGATTGATGGATTTTCTATTGTGTGACTTGGTCATTTTACAAATTAAGTTTTTTCGCTGGAGCAGAATACTTAAAGTTGGCTGCCGCTGCCTGTTGCCACCGCCGCCCCCTACACAAAAAAAGGTCTTTCATTCGCGCCGCAACGTAATTTGTGCAAACTCAAAGCGGCTTCAATTTAAATTAGCCAACTTTGTTGGGTTTTTGGCGATAAATTAAGATAAAGCAAAACACAAACACGACAAGAAAAACAAAAACAACAACAAAAAAAGATGAAAAAACCAGTAAGCGGCTGTGTGCTGTTAACCATGACCTAAATACGCATTTATCTTGACTTCTTTTGCGGCTGGATGAACGCAGTCATATTGTTGCTGCTGCGGTCACCTGGCAGAAATCTTCTGTTCGCTGCCGAGTTTTTTGTATAATCGATATGACGCCTTTATATAATCGGACTCGCATGCGGTTTGGCGGTTTGTTGGTTGAGCTGCTGACGAAACTGGCGGCGGCGGCGGCGGCGGCATTCAGCCAAGCGGTGCTTGGAAAAACGTGCAACACTTTGCACTAATTCCCCACTTTTCCACAACAGTTGTTGGTCTGAGTGGTAGCCTGGGGCGAACAACCAGCAAACCAACCAACAAGCGTCAAGCAACCAAACAGCTGCTGCTGCTGCTGCTGCTGGCATGCTTATAAATAATGCATTAGGCTAACCACAGCTATCGTTGTTTTGACTTGACTTGTTTTGGTGGCGTCGACTGTCGTAACAACAGCCGATAACCAACAGCAACTGGTTTCCTATTGCCCATATTTATTCTCTGTGATGTGGTCGCAAAGAACATGATGCTAAAAAAAAAAAAAACACTACAAAAGAGGAGACACAGCAGCTAACAGAAAAAAAACGTTCTGCAAATCCTATTCCATTCTTAAGTCTCTTTTGTGCACAAGGTTGCGCACAAAAGCACTTCTTGCTCATTTAATTTTTTTGTTGCTGGACAAACTATTCGTATTGGATTACCACGCGGTGCTCACCTCGGGGCTCTGTTTGTTGTGTATATATTTGATTTGATGATGTTTGGATTTGTTGTCCGCCCGCAATCGCAATCAGCAATCAGCAATCAGCAGCGACGATATCCGATTCGAATCCGATTCCGATTCCGATTCCCCAAAATGCCATCCAATTCACCACACACAAAAGACGCGACCATTCGACTGCGCAGGTAGCAGACGTCTGTGCGTGACTCTTTGCGGCCTGGCTGTGGCGGGCGTTTAGGCCGGCCAGGTAAGCAGACCACTCTCGCTCTCGCTCTCGCTCTTGCTCTTGGTCTTGCTCTCTCTCTCTCAATCTCGAATCTCCCTCTCTGTATTGGGCTAGCTCGTGCTCTTAGCGAGAGTTGTTGCTCTTCTATTCAGACTCAAAATGGACAACTCTGCACTTCCTCACATAAACATCAAGTGGACTCTATTTTGCCGGGCTCAGATTGTAAGGTTCTTCGCAAGCGCTGAGCTATTAATGATTGACGTTGATGGTCGTTAGCTTTGTACATGCCCGGTCAAGTAAGTCTGCTGTATATCTATATACTATATATATATATATATATTATATTTATGCCGCTGAACAGGGCCGCGCTTTGTTCTTGAGTTTTTAATATGAATTGCGGATATGTGTGTGGACGTGCCTAGCTTGTTAATGTGAATGTGGCAAAAGAGAAGCCAAATAGCATTAGGCATAAAATAAATGGATTCTCCGACACAATTGATTGTGAGCAAGTTTCTTGCTTAAGTCATTTGACCTGACACCAATTTGACCATGAACGCCACACACATACAAGTGCCAGTATTATGTGTATGTACATGTATATGTATCTGTATTAGCTGTGTGTACAATAGAAGTGATCCTAGAATCAAAGTTTCTTTTTTTGTATCTGCTTACAGCAAACTGAACACAAGAACCCGTCAACGCGACTCAGAATTGAATGAAACCTCAGCGGAAAGCAAAACAATGCGGCAACAGATTGTGGCACTCAAAGCTAGCCGCGATGAGGCAATTGCGGAAAATGGGTGAGTACATTTAAATGTGATATGTGCAACTCTTACGCCAGACACCAGACACCAGACACTCTGGCAAATTGCATAAGCCACATAAAGTGCACAGTTTTTGTTTGCTGCTCGATCATCGGTTACTTTTTTTGGTTTGATTGTGACTCAATAGACGACTGACGGACAGATTAAGTGATGCCCAAGTGGAAGCTAAGACACTGCAAAAGAAGCTGAAGGATGCGGAGCAGCAGGTGGCCGACATGAAACAGAAGCTGCACAAATACGTCCAGGAGGTGAAAAGGGCCGAGGATCTGCTCATGCAAAAGGTATAGCAATTCAAAAATCTTGCAATTAGTCCATAAGGCATACGAATTCTGAATGTTGGATGCTAATGCGGCTAGGTATACTGTGTATTAAAGGAAAAGGATCGAGAGGAACTATTGGATCACTATCACAGCTTGACCCACGACCAAGTCGTCCTCGAAGGCAACAACCAGAGCCTGGAGTTCGAGGCGACTGAATTCAAGTGAGCCTCGGATCATTTACTATATATCAGTCAAATAATGTGCATATATATTACAGGCGACAGATCTGCGAACTGGAATGTGAGTGCGGTCCCTCAAGGACCAGATACTCTGCCGGCAATGCGCCATTGACGAGCTGGAAATGCAACTGACAGCCGCTCGTGCCTCAATGCGCTGCCTGGAGAGGGAGCTGGAGAATGCGCGCGAGCAGAAGATTGAGCTGGATGTGCGCAAAGAGCTGTGCGATAAGTTGGATGTTGAAAAAGAGAAGCTGAACGCTGAGCTAAACGAACTCAACGAGATCCGCAAGAAGGTGAGATTTTGTGCTTGTAGTTCGGGTCTCGAACTTGGACACTAGTGGAGCCAATTCTATACCAGATTCATAATAACAATACTCGCCGCTTACGCTTTGTATACTAACATGGGCTTGTAGAGTTGAGGAAAATCTATTTGCAATTAATCGTCGTCATTAGTTAGTTCGATTAAATAACGTTCACTGTGCAACTTGCCAACAAACAAACAATTGCAGCTGGAAAAAGAATGCGAAAAACTACGCAGCGAACTACAGCAAAAGTCTGTCCTAAATCAGGTGACCACAGAGACAACGGAGCAAATGCTGGGCCGAATACGCGGCGATCAGCATCGTCAAGATGAGGCCGAGCTGAGCTCCAAACGTGAACTGGAACGCCTGCGGCACCTGCACGAATCAACATTGGTAACAACCACTAACCCCCAATTAACTTAAAGCGCAAGACTAATTTTCATAATCTTCATCCATAAACAGAGTGAACTTCAGGAAGAGCGATCGCGTTGCAATCAGCAGGAGCGTCTTGCCAATCAGTATGAGCAGCAGGCAAGAGAATTACGCAAGAGCCTGGCCGAGGATCGCTTTTGCCAGGCACGCTCAAGGGAGGCTAGTCCCAAAATCCCACCAACAACAACACTATAAAGCTATATGTGAATTGTGTTTTTAGTATGTTTATTTTATACATTTTGTCTGTGTGTACTGTGTACATCGTATTTTACATTTCGAGAATTTTCTTAAATTTTGTATTTGAATATATTCTATGTTGAGGCATTTTAAACAGATGAGCTATATCTTTGGCCAGCAAGCTTCAGATAGTCCTCGTACATGCAAGGACAACAAGAAAAGGGTGGAATTTGATTATCTTCCCATTCCGTTTGAGATTCGTTGCATGTTAAAATATCCTCATCGGACTTGGACTCATTGCATGTAAACTCTGCCGAGCTGCTTGATACTAAATTGGAGAAAGGAAATTATAGTTTAGTATTAATTAAATAAAGCAAGAATTGTACTTACAGAAAGACTCTGTTAATGCATCGTCCTCAGCGATCTGTTGCAGAATTGTCCCCATTTCAGCATTGTCTGCTCTCAAGTCCGAGTCGAATTCACTCACTTGCTCCCCATCCACCTGGCCTGTAACTGCATTGCTCTTCTCACTGAAGCCGATCTCATCTTTAAAAGTCAATAAATTGATTGATTTTATCGGTATCTGCAGGGTATTTATTGCCAGCTGTTTGGGTTTGATCCTTTGCTTCCAGTGGGACTCGTAGATGTAGTTAAATGGCTGCTGCTTAGTTGATCTATCAATGGAATTTTGGAGTTTAGTGCACAGTTCAAGGTTAGTTGTCATTTGCTCTGTTTGTTCCGATACTGACAAGGGATTGGGGACTTTGCTTTGACTTTCCATGAAATAGTCATGGTCGATTCGAGTATTACGAAGTTCTGTATGGTTATAGTTTTGTCCTCTGTCGACATCAGGATATTCTCGGCAACCATTGAATGTATCGTAGATGTCATCCGTTGACTCGACGACTTGGCACCGGTTGTCAATCCTTGCCAAATGACACCTGGAAGAGCTGCCAGCTTTGCTTACTGTAGAATCTGGCGCATATTTGAAGCTCACAACAGGAATGTCTGCCTGGGGCAGAGATTGCATAACCTCTTGGCGATCTTGAAGCTCAGATAGCTGGTCGTAAGTATGCGCCGATTTTTGTTGAAGATAACTTCTATATTCATCCGGCTCCATTTGGAGCCACTCGGGCTCTGCAATGCTCCATCTTGGTTAATTGATGTTTGTTGCACCGAATTTAACGCAAAATCATGTTGTTGGGAAAACTGTGGAACGGTATTTCCCCGCTCTAGATTTGTGTATGGATCATGTCGTAAATTTTCATTGTCTGTTGTCTGCCAGTCTCCAGGAGGACTGTGTATCTGTGCCTCGATTGTTAACTGTTTTCTAGTCGTTGAGATTGGCGAGTTCCTGTCCGAAACAAACTGAGCAGGCGTTATGGATTGGTGTGCGGACGTTTGCCCAGCTTGGGTATCCGTTGCCGGCAGTTGTCTACAATATTCTCGCAGAGAATGCTCCACTCCTATGTTCTTGTCATCGGCAACGGTTGGTTGTGCAACTATCTCTTCAACTGCTTCATTCGCTTGACCGTCTGATGCGGATTCGTCGATTTTATTACGAGCTTGTAACTCGTCTTGACTATTATGTTGAGCCTTTTGCAATTCTGTCATTTGTGGTACGCTGCTTTTTTCCACTCTCTTTTCTTGAGGTGAATCGCTTACGGGCGCAGCTTTTGCATCCTGCACTGGCTCTTGGAGGGCATTGTCTTGCTTCTCCCCTGTGGCTTCCTCTTTCATCGTTGGCAGTCTTGTATAAGTTGGATTGGCCTCAATAACAGAAGTATTTTGGCTTGAACCCTTCCTGGCTGTTTTCTGCTCCTCCTCCTTATACATATTCAGGTATTCGCGATGCAGACGCAACTTCTGGATACGATCCATGTGGTCATAATCAATGGGTGGCTTCGTCGCTGCCACATATGCCTTAATAATCATTTTATCTTTTTTATCTTCGTCTTTGCCCATCTTTGAGCATCAGATTTGTCCGCTTCCTGTTTTCTAACCGATACTTTCGAGGCAGTGTCTTGATTTTGTGATTTCTGATAAATAGTTGGGTATTTTGGCTTGGACTTCTCAATGGGGCTCTTTTGCTGTCGGGGTGTGGGAGCTCTGGACAGAATAGCCAATGGAGAACCGCGACAAAATTGATCTGTATTTAAATCAGTTTTCCGCTTTTCACAGGATGGCTGAGGACACTCATTGTACGACATGTGGTGGTAAATGGGTTCCAAAGGATACTGATAGCAACAGGGATTGGGCGGGCATGTTATGGGCTTATTGTAATAGCAAAAATATCGATTACAACGCTGGCAATAGCCAATCTGAGTACGGTTTGTTTCATTCGGTGTAGGAGGATAATTCAGCTGATAGGCTGACATCTCATCAAAGCGTTCATAGGCATGGCCACCAGTCATGCGACTTGTTTCGTCTTGCTCTGCCGGCTGATGTGGTCCTCGATATGCGTCATCTTTCAAATCCGGAAATGTTTTGGCTATTCCCGGCTCCTCCTCGACAGTGTCTGGGGTACTAAAATTGGAATTCGCCTCGCGTGAACCACTTTTCAGAGCTTGTCGGCTCTTGTCAATGGAGGTCGCATCATCTTTTTCAGTTAGGTTCTGAGGACAATGCAGAGCTTGCTGCCGTCTTGCTGGATCTGGACTCACATCGCTCGAGATTGGTGCATGCTTTTTGGATAGGTTCTGTGACCAAGTCAGTTGCTTGTTGGTCGCTTGCACCGTTGCCTGTTTACGTTTTGTGTTTTTCCTTTCGAGTTCGTTGAGGAAACAGTAACGAAAGTTGCGTAATTTAAGGATTTCCTTTTCAATCTGTTTATCCACGTTGGCCACCTGCTGCATTGTCTGATGTATCTGGTCATCAGTATTGGAGGAGGACTCTTGCAACTGTTGCTTGTTGACCTTGCAACGGTAGAGCTCAAGCACCTGGGTCTCAATGTTCTTGATGAACCGGTCGCCCCGATCTTTGATGGATATCCGCTGTTTCCGCTCACATAGATAACTGTGTTGATCTACGAGGTGTATTCTTTGTGTTCAAGGTAGGTGATTAGTTTTATAGGTCTTACCCACGCCGTGCTGACTGTTGTTGTACTTAGAATCCATAAATAGTTATTAATAAAGTCTTTAATGATTTTCCATTTATAAAATATAATATTCGAATCTGAAATCTTAAATTACTCTATTATTACAGCTACAGACAATAACCATTGCCTATAATTTTGTACACTTTTCATGGCCTACTTTTTTTTGTACTGTGCCAGACTTGCATCCACTGGCAATTTTGCCATTGTATTACACTGGCAACAAATGGGAAGCAACTGCCATTAATCTGAAATGCATACTGCTTTAGTTTTACCATAAAAATGCACTCGTAGATGGCGCCAAAGTCTCCAGTTGAAGCAGTGATAATGCTTTCAATTATTCGTTAATAGAGGGCGTTTTATTATATAGCAACGAGTTGCACTGCATTATAGGTTCCGAAAATGTACACCCCGCTCGGATCCTAATACAATTAGACGCAACTTGCACTGCTTTAAATTATTAACAAAAATGTACATAGATGGCGCTTTAGATACAATGAAGATCAACCGCTTGCACTGCTTAGATGTATTCAACCAATATGCCCATAGAAGGCGCTTTGGGAAAAAATAATTTTAGCTGCAAGGGGGCGCGTTGTTTCTGTTTCATTGGTTCCGAAATTTAGTTTGGAGCATAACATCTTCAACTAATTATCGGGGAAAATTTGCACTGCTCTCCTGTGTTCATCAAATGTGTCTTAAAAAATGATTTAAACTGCTTAAATGTTTTTAACGAATATGTCAAAAGATGGCGCTGTGAACTTAATAATAATATATGGGACTTGATTATACAATATGTTTTTGAGTTTTTTTTTGTTATTATTTTTTTTTAATTACGTTCAACAATTTGTAAAATTGAGTTTTAATAGCAACAGGCAACAGGCAACTAATATTAGTTTGTCTCTCTGATCAATAATAAATATTTTACATTTTTGTTAATGTTGGAAAATAATAATATTATTTTGGCTTGCAAATGTATGAAAATGTCGAGCACAATTGTTAATACTTTAAGTGTAACAGTTGACTTAAGTTTAATTGGCTGTTTGTAAGATGTCGCACCACTGTGCAGAGACTATTTGCTCTGTGCTTGCCACTTGGCGCACACATGAAGATTAAGAGCCGGTTCATTCAGTCGCCGACTGTCAGCCAGCGCGCTCGCCGGTGTTGTGTGTGCTCTTCTCTGTCAAACGAACACAAAGTACAATTAACGGAATTATGGCAAAGTTGTGGTAAATTTTGAAATTAATCAAAATAAAGAAACAAATTTTACGGAATCGAAATTGTGAATGTGAAAAAAACAAAAAAACATATTGCATAATGTGGAATTCTAAGCCAAGTGCAATTGTATTGCTTTGAATTGTGCATTAGAAGTGAATTGCGGCTCTCTGGTGGCACAATGGAGTATCTGGCGTATCCTCGCGTGAACTGATGAGAAGTGGCGCCATTCGCAGTGGCAAACAGATACCTTTTGTCTGCATTGTTCTACAGATGCGTGGAGGGTTAAATCAAAGTCAGTCGGTGCTCAGTCAGCGCCCAGCGCTTGCCAACACTGCGTGTAGTTAATATTTGTCTAGTTTTTGAGTGTTTCCCTTTTGTCTTCCGACGTTTTTTTTTGAGATCTCAGCTTATGTCAGAAAATGCATAGTCGACATCCTGCTGCTCCTGCTGCTGCCTTTGTGTGTGTGTGTGTGTGTGTGTGTGTGTATAAAAGCTAACGACAAATAGCTCCATTTACACACAGACAGTGGGAGCCCTTTCTGCAGCAGGACTTAATGCACTTGCATGGCATGGGCATGTGGCATGTGGCATGTGGCATGCGGCATGTGGTATGCGATCTGTGATTGTGTTAGTGCCTGTGCTTATGCTCGCGCCTGTTTGTGCGTTAGTAAGTGGGTGGTTCCATTGCACCGTAAAATATGCAATTAGAAGGACATCAAAGCGTGTCGCCGCCAGCCGCTGGAGGAGCTGAAGTACCAGAGCCTCATCATTAGTGCGCAGTCGTGTGTACATACTAAGTATGTCAGTTTTGTCGGCTTCTCGCTTTGTCTCATCTTTTCTGCTTTTTTTGTTTTGTGTGTTTTTTTTTTTGTTGGCCACCTAAAGCACTTCGTTCGTCTATGTTTTGATGTTATGCATTTATTTAAAATTCGTCTTTGTCATAAATTTTGTTTCTTTTGATGAAATATGAGCGCTGGAATCTGTCGCCAGGCCGTTTAGTGGTCCGACTTTATACTTGCAACACTTGCAAACGGCTGCGACGAGGTCAATTGGCTTAATTAGTGTGTGACAGCACGGGGTAGATAAGTGAGGGGTTGCTGTGAGGGGATTTCGGGGTGCGTTGTGAATGATCTCGGACAACGTTTATATATTCTTCTGAACAACATTTGTTGTTTCCAATTTCAATTTCAATTCCAATTTCAATTTCAATTCTTTTGCCTAACTTTGCCATCGCATTAAATTTAATGGACAACATTTTCCATTTATTTCACAGAAATAAAAATCACTTCAAAACTGAATATGTATATCAATGTTCGGTAAACAAATTACGTCAATCTCTGGCCATAATAAATGCTATCGAAGATGAACGCAAATGAACATTCTGCAGTGATATCCGTTTCCTGTTCCTGTGAGTGATAAGCCAATGTGTGCAAAATGCACTTGTTGTAGGCACATTAACTGTTATCAGCAAGTGAAAAGTATAAGTAATAAAAGAAAATGCGCCTCTCTTGGCTGCTGGTCGGCCTTACGGCACTCTCGGCAACGATCGGTGCCAGTGCATTGAGACTGGAGCAGCGGAAGGAGGCGAGCAGGGACCCAGATATCCATGCGCGGCGACGCAACAATGGTGCCCCAAACGATATGCGAAAAACGGAGCTGCGACGCGGCAAGGACAGTCAGCAGCAGCAACACAGCGAGGAGGAACACGAAGAGGAGGTGGGAACGGAGGAGGATTACGATTGGATTGATGTGGATATTAGTGGAGCTGCTGACCGCTCAAAGACTGATCGGGAGGCCACTGGCACAGCGAACAGCGCTTCCCATGGTAAGTGTCAGCCGGGTGCCTTATCAGCAGATACAGCACTACACACATTCTGTATATGGGTGACTACCCAATGACCTTTTTCCCCATTCCGAACTTTAAATGAGGCATCTGCTGATAAGTGAGTGCAAGTGCGAGATATTTATGTGACTGACTCACTTGTCTGGATCACTTGTTGCTTTGCATGGATCTGTTTGTAAACAGATTGCGACAGAAGAATATGCCTCAAACTATTGGAAGGTCAATGAAATTTGACCAACATACATATACATACATAATAAATGATATGACATACATATCTATGTGTGTTTGTATCTCTTTTCAAAATGTATCTGATATGTTAGGCTTACTCACATAAATGTGAATAGCTCTCATCCGCTTTCTCACTTAATCAAAGGCAAAATTTGAGAGGGAATGAAATGTTTTAATTGAAAGTGTCTGATGATGAGCAACTACAAGCTTACCAGAGTCTATATGTACATCTCTATATCCACATACAGTGGCGTAAGTTGGCTATTTTCTTGGGGGAGCTTTTTGAAAGAATCTAATATTAATGTATTTTTGTATTTAATGGTTAATTAGGACTTGCTTAAAGAACTTCAGAAAGACTTAAGGGATACAAACGATGTGAAATTCATCATCAGTTAATTTAAATTAGGAAAGAGAATAATATATACATCGATATATATATTTATCTGTAGCTTCATTTTACAAGACTTTGAAAACTCGCTGACTTTCAGTTAACATATATTATTACAGCTATAAATATTTAAATCTAATGCTAATAAATGTTACACAATAAGAAGTGCCACTGGCCAAGTTGAATTGACCCCTTGCCTGGCAAGTGGTCAAAGTTCAAAGCTCCGCCCAGTCACACCGACACCACTGTAAGTGTGTGTGTGCTTATCTGTGTGCGAATATGAATCTAAATTGAAACAGTGTTAAACACTTATTTAAACTGCTAAGCCGACGCCTGTTTCCAGCTGCTGGCGCCAGCATATTCTTCATAAATACACACATACACGTATGTGTGCATATGTGTGTGTGTGCGCTGCAGCCCTAACCAAACAATCGGGCGTGAACCAACACTATTATATTCAACAGCAGCTCCAAAGCGGACCGCTTAATTTACGCGACTGAGTGAATTATGGCGAGTGTGTGATAAATGTGTTTGATTTCCAATGAACTGGCATTTTATGGGATGCACATATTTGTCACTGCTTGGCGCTGCTTAACTGATTGTCGCTTTTGCATTTGCATTTGCATTTGCAAAATGGCAAACACAACAAGTACTATTATTGCTACTACTACTACTACTACTATTTCTATATGAATTCCAATTTTGTTGGCTGCGTAGCATGCTAAGGAGCAGTAGTTGTCGGCATTATCAATTATTCATTGACAATCATTTGAAATGCTTTGCATACCAATAATTCAAGAGTGCCTTCTTCTTTGCATTCTTCGCTTTTATTGTTTGTTTTGATGTGCGCGGCACTAAAATTATTATTATTTGTGCATGTTTGTTGAATATTCGATGGGGCCACCCCCTTTGATGTCATTTGAATTTTAAATAGCTGACAGTTTTCTATGGCCGATGGATCATTTTATTCGGCAAATCGCAGCTCGAGAAACCAACTAATCGGACAAATGCTTGGCTCGTCTAAATTAGCCGCTATTGAGACATTTCCTTTATTTATAGGCTACATCTGCTGGCGTTCGGCCTGTTTGCCGTTCGTTGTGTTGACAGCCACTAAGATCATTGGCCACACTCTGTGACAGTCGACGGGCCGACGGGCGGGGTGTGCCCAACTTTGCAAGTATGACATAAAAATAGCACTCGACATAGAATACACATAAAACAAGGGTATAAAAAACAAATCCCAACTGCTCGAGTTGAGACTGCTCGACCGAGAGATACCCTGTGGCTGAAAAATAACAAGCATTCGTTTGATAAACAGATGTTTTTACTATCGAATGGATTACGAGTATATCACTTTTTGTAGTTTATATTTGGTCTTTAAATAGTTTTGTCTTTGAGAATATAGTCAATTTATGGCAAGCTATATACTACACTAGACTCGCTACGTATTCAGTCTATATCGTATCTGTGCATGCTATCCTAGATTTTGGTATAAATCAAACATTGCTTGCTAAATCAAAGAGATCTTAAGGCAATTTGTCACATTGCCTACCAGCTATAATCGAGACTTATCACACGTATTTTGATTGTTGAATATATATTTTCCATTTCGAATCGAAATCAAATGCAGACAACGTTCGGAAACAGCGCGTGGAAATCTGAAAACGTTTCAGAAGACTTCAAAGTAAATGCTCTAAAATTAGTCATAGCTAAAAACGGTCGCAACCAGACGGCAAAAATGGATAGTATGCCAAAAAGAAAGAAAATAATAATAAAAGAAAGGAAAAAAACATAATAAATACGGGAGGTTGACGGTAAAAATGGGGAAATATTGAAACTGCCTGCACCACAGCAATTGCACACTTAATTAATGAGTGGTGCTTTTGATGTTTTGGGAACTTGAGCAGCTGGCCCCATCTTTACCAACAGAGACAGAGACAGTGAGCGAGAGAGATAGACAAACAGAGAGAGAGAGAGGGAGAGAGGGAGAGTGAGAGAAGCATGTGACAAAACGACATTTTTCACGCACCCAACGAAACTCTTTGAACACAACCCCATCGCACCGCACCGCACCGCACCTCCCTCCTACAACATAGCCACACACTGTCAGTGGATGAATAGGGTGAGGAGGCATGTGTCGCACATGTTGCACGTCATCTGCATTTCTGCCTGCCTGGCTGCCAGCATGCAACGCCAAAGTTCAACACCCAATGAGAAATCCCTTAATGATGCGAGGCAAGACATCTAAACGGCAAGTGCTTAATAAGTAATCAGTCAGAATACTTATGTACTACACATGTACATGTTGCACTTGCAGCAAATGCATCTTCGTATATTTGCATAGATAAGATGGGCAATTGGGTTGAATCGAACTAATTGTGGCAATGGGTTCAACAAAGTCATCGAGCGAAACGCCAACGACGACTTTCGGCTTCGGAGGAAGCGTGAATGTCTGCCACTCGGATTCACATGACAAAAATGTGGCACTCAGACTGAGACTCACACTGGGAATAATAATGGGTATAATAATATAAAAAATGTGTATAAAGGCCTTTAATTAAAATCGCCATAAAAGCCAGATTTGTGCCCTAATCGAAAATCTTAGAAAAATCGGATTAATTTATTGTTATTAATTAAAACTATATTTCGGATGAGTAGAAAAGGAATCACATTTTTGATTTAAGTGATTTGCTTTCCTTACTGTTCAAGAAGCCCAACTGCCTTTCCAAAATTCTTTGTATTCCTTTTCTCAAAGTGCACGAGTAGAACGATCAGTTATAAGTTTTGGCAGGGCTTTTAATGAACCCGAGTTTGCAATGCTGCAAGCTGAGTTAAGCTGTTGCATTCATTTAGCTCGAACATTTTGTGAGTGGTGTCAAAGTGCTTGACAAGTCAAGTCATTAAACCCTGATATGCAGTTCCATTTAACTTAAGATGATTAATTTGGTTTTTTGTTGTTTCTCATTTTTATCATTGCAGATATTTTTACATGTTGCAATCAAGTCTTTGGCTCATGTCGCACAGCATGCGAGAATGTAAGTAGCAAACATCGTTTTACTACATATAAAATGAATGAATTCATATTGAAAAATGTTCACCAAGATATCTGATCTTAACATGAAAATCTCGAGACAGAGATAGAATACATTATAAGCACACACACACACACACACACACACACACACACACACACACACATGCTGCTCTTTCTGACTGATCTGATAGATAAGGCGATAAACTACTGTGCAGCGAACATTTCCTGGTATATTTAATGCCCATCGTTACGAGTTGCATACTAAATACAAGCGCCAGTTTGTTGTTGTTACAATAAGTTATTAGAATGCAATGTGCGCGATGCATTCACAAAATTATTATGACAGTCTTTCAATGTTTCGAAAGAACCTTTAACCGCTGCTCGACGGCAACTTCCGTTCGAATTGATTTTGTCGTTGCCTTGTCCCGAAAAGACTTAAGCATATATGTGTGCCAAATCCAGGCTCGATTAGCCAGTTAATGCTATACAGATAGTTGAAATCTGGCCAATTACACTGTTAATATTAGCATAAGCTACAAACTGGTAAATTATTGGAAAAGCAATGGGGACGCGACGACGGCGACGGCGACCAACCCAACCTGTTTCGCCACTCAAAAGCCATTCATAAACTTGAGCATTTGACTTAAAATTCAATTGGTTTACAAGTGTATGTGTGTGTGTGTGTGTGTGTGTGTGTGTTGCCTGGTTAGTTTGCTGTCTAGCCGACCTGCAATCAAATCACTGACATCATTTAACTTTGTAATCATAACAATTTCTAAAAACCAATTAGTTTCTGCAACAATTTCTCGTTTGTGGCAACAACAGCAGCAGCAGCAGCAGCAGCATAGAGTGGGTTGTGTTTTTCATTTATGAATGCAAATGAAGGCATTAAATCTTTGCTCAAATTGAAACTGACAAAATGACAGCTACAAGGATAATACTCGTTTCCAGACCGGTTTAACTCTAACAACAACAACAACAACAACAACAATTGGGTGCAGCATCATATGCGATGGAAACGAGAGCTGCAATTGAAACTGAAGACAACACTTAAATCTTTTTTAATCCACTCCACCCTCCACTCTCCGGCAACAGACGTGTGAAAAGTCGGTGCCTGATTCCAGCTATATGATATGAGTGCGATTTCCGCACATTTTATTATTGACAAAATGCTCGTTCCGATTGTCTCCAAACTGTCGCAGGCGTAGCCCAACAATAATTGCTCCGTGTGCCTGCCAATCTTGATTGCAGAGAACAACATTTAAAAGATGCACGAAATCTCGGACATATGTACATATATTTATGTATGTATGTATGTATGTACACTTATGTGGGCAGTGTGTGTTGTGTGTGTGTGTGTGGGGAGTTTGTCTGACACTTCATTACCAACAGCAAAACTTGTAAAGGAAGTTGGCCAGTTGCTGCCTGCATTTGTATGTAAATAAATAGTGTTTAGTTCGAGAGAGAGAGAGGAAGAGCAGAGAACAGAAGAGTATCTTTAATAGACATCGTTGGACTCAGATTACTGTGGCAGATAAGCGATCCGAAAGAAATTTGTTGCTTCGTTATTGTAGTCTGCCCTTTGCCTTATTTATGAGCCAGCGGGTTGCCCTCAGAAAATACAAGAACATTTCGTGTGTAACATAATACGCGTGCCATGATCAAACAATGAACCAAAGCAGACAACTTGCAGTTTTCTGTTCAGACTGCAAATCGTTATGCGAGAAACCCTGATGTTTTCATTGCCAAAATGTATTAAAGAAATGTTTGACTATTGAACGCAGCAATGAAAACCAAATAAAGCCAGAATATATCGTCTTCTGCTTGCAGTTATCGTTGGCGCAACTGGACGTGGCCAATGGACGCGAAGAGCATCGCACTGAATTGAAAAATACTGTCAACTTCATCAGTTGGAATTTTGGAGTTGCGTGAATCGCACACTCGATGGTAAAGTGTTAGTTTATCAGGGGGTGGTCATAGAATGGAGTTTTTATTAATTTTTATATTTATAGCGGTGGATAGGGGTAAATCGTGGTCGGGTCGTCGCTGCTGCCAATTGGCCGTTCTACCCAAATGCAAAAACGCTTGCGCAACTGCAGCCGCCAGCCAGGAAGTGACCGATATCTGTCGGCGCAGCGATGAGCAAGTGCTCTACGACTGCTTCGAGCACCAGGAAGCGGCAGACAGTTGCTGTGGCAAGGCCCGAACCTCGGAGTGCCTGCAGGCAAGTAGTAGATTACACCAAAATTGGAACACTGTCAATTGCAGCTCTTTACTTCATTTTGTTATCAAAAATTGGAGCTACAACTCGAACTGAAGTATTTAATTGTAGAAAAAATAAAGCATTTAGGCAAACATTTCCACAGTTTCTGGATATCTTCGATATTCTCAAAAAATCGGTACATTTATTCTAATTTATGTATATCGAAAGAATTGATTTTTTTGTATTTATGAGAAAATGTTGACAAATGCATAAAAATTTGTTTGCTCAATTATAGATGAAAACAAATCTGCAAATTCTATAAATATTTATTTAAGTATTGCTTAATTAATGTAAATCATTTTAAAAACAGACACAGCTTCTACAATATAGGATAATATATATAAATATAAATTCGAAGCAAAACAATAAGTAATAAGTTAAAAAGAGTGCCAATATAATAGTTAATCCATGATGGCAAGGAAACATCTTCGAACTGGAACTGTTATCACCAGCTTTGCCCATTTTTACGGCTATCGCAATTTGAAAATCAAATTACGTTTCACATTTTAATCAGTGAATATTATTATTAAAGGCCTGTCGCGAAGTTTTTGAGCCACCAAATGAAACTGGCACAAGCAATGGGGACGGCAGCTTGGTGGATGAGACTTGTGGGGAGCGCAATGCGGATGTGCTGCAGTGCATCCACAATCACACGGACATGACACCGCCACTGGACGTGGATAAATGTGAGCTAAAAAACATAGCTAATAATAATAATATTTATTGTTCAATTTAACCGATTCGAACAGATTTGCCTTGCTGCGAGTACAGCCATGAACCGATGTGCCACCGGACATGCAGCGAAGTGTTGCAAGCATCGCGCTTGCATCGAAACGTTGAGCGCAGTGATGTGATATTTGCGCGCCTGGAGGCTGGCTGTGGCATGCCCCTGCCTCACCTGCCCTTCTGGCAATGCTTTCTGACGGTGACTCGCAAGCTCTATGTGCCAGCGGGTGGACAATCCCAGCGGCGCCTCCAGCTATCATCGAACGGCGGAGATGGCGGGGAGCCAAATAAGCTGGGCATCGATGCGGCCAAGCGTCAGTGCTGCGAGCATGCGACTAGCCACAAGTGTCGTCGTCTGTGCACCCAAATCTTCACCAACGACTGGTGGGAGACGCGTGTCAGCTTCGATACCGAGTGCCTGGAGCAGCCGACCGAGCTGAATCTGAGGCGCTGCATCGAAAGTGTCGATGCGCCATGTGAGCTGGGCTGCAATGGCCTCAGTTTCTGCAGCAACTTTAACAATCGACCCACGCAACTCTTTCGCAGTTGTTCCCCAGCACACGATGCGGCGGCACGCGAGGATCTGTTGATGCTGCAGCAGCGCGGCTATATACGGGTGCTGGGCCAGGAGCTGTACATCAAGAATACGACTCGCTGTGCGCCGGATAAGTGGCAGGCACTAGTCTGTGCACTTCAGCTCCAGCCGTGCACTCGTGTCGGCCTTTATAATGGGATTTGTCGTGAGGATTGCACAGAACTGCTGGAGGAGTGCCTGGACTGGACACGCCAGCCGCAGCGACCACAGGCCATCTGTGACCGGCTGCAGCCGCCAGCACAAACAGAGGATGAGGACTCAACGCCGTGCATCTCCTTAAACGCCTACCTGAAAGGCATCGATCCGATTGAGGAGTCGGAGCTGGAAATACACTCACCCTGTGCCCGCAAGCCCTGCAATGCCAGTGAAGTGTGCGTGCTGCAAAGGAATGGCAGTCAAGGATACGCTTGCATTCCCGGCTGCAGTCTGGGACAGGCCTCCAATATGATCGTGCCGTTTGGAGCATATGTTCGCGTTGGCAAGACGAGCAGTCCGAGCAGTGGTATTGGCCTGGCCAGTGGCCAATTGCTGACCGCGGAGCATGTCGTCTGTCGCTGTGGACTGCGTGGCAATGTGGATCAGTGTCAGCCCCTGCCCAGCTACACCCATGCGCACTGTGTGCTGCCAGGTGGACGGAGCTTTCGTCACGGGACCTCCTTCTATCTGGAGTGCAATCTGTGCAGTTGCTTTGCGGGCGAAATAACCTGCACCAAGCAGCAGTGTCGCCTGCCCGACTACGTCGATGCCAGCTACACGAGTCTGCCATGCAACTGTGCGGCCCACTATGTGCCGGTGTGTGGCGCCAATGGCAACACCTATCCATCCGCCTGTGTCGCAAAGTGCTTGGGCCTGCTGGAAGCCAACTATGTCTATGGGGCGTGTAATGCCCGCAACGGCTGTCAGTCGAACAGTGACTCGGCCAACTCCAGCTGCCCGAGCGGCACTCAGTGTTTGGAGAGGCGTCAGATTTGTTTGTCCAGCATGCAAAGACCATGTCCACAATATATTTGCGGTAAGCTGGCATGGTATACACATATTAATCGGAGTTATTTCTATACAAGTCCACTCTCTTTTGCAGTTAATGTTTCATCCTCCAGCTGCGGCAGTCACCATGCCGAGGAGCTGTGCGATACGCTGGGCAAGACTCATCCGAATCCCTGCTCGCTGCTGCTGAGCAGCTCTCAGTTGGCCTATTGGGGCGCTTGTCGCTCCAATCACGACAGTGGCAACCAGTTGATGCCCGTCTGTGGCATCAACGGGGTCACTTATCGCAGTAGATCTGCCGCCTTGGCGGACTTTGTGCAAGTGGATTATGTGGGGCGTTGTCGCGAGGTTGGACTGCTCGTCGCGGATATGGGACGACGCTGCCAAACTGTTCAGTGTGGGGCACCAGTGTCGCCACTTTGTCGTCAAATAGTGCCACCCGGTGCCTGTTGTCCCATCTGTGGCGTCGCCGCCTTTCGCATCATCTACTCGCGGAAACAGTTGGACAGAGCATTCTATGCGCTGCGTGGCCAGGAGAGCTCTTTGCTGACATTGCATGGCGTTCTGCAGGAACTGGATCGCTTGGTGCAGGTCAGCGATTGCCAGTTGACTGGTTTCCTCACCATGGAGGTGGGCATCTTTGTGGCACTCGTGCCGCGCACGACTCACACCACCCGGCTGCAGTTGAAGGTGTGCTTGGCGGAGGCGGAGAAAATCTCAGCCTTGATAAGCTCACAGTCACCACGCATTACCACGAATCTAGCACTCTCCAGCCTGACGGTGTCTCACATGCTGGAGCCCACACTGAATGGAGTGGCCTTGGTGTCGCCCAGCAGATTCGCAATGTTCGTCATCGGGCTGATCGGTGTAGCGGTGGCGCATCCTCGGATTGTTGGACGTAATATTTAAGTTTCTAAGATTGTAGTTTAAAACGGTTTTACAAAATCAAGTGAATTCTTGGTGCCAACAAAAAATTAGTGGTTTAGGCGGATGCAAGCCCAGCGTGCCTTTAAACAGGTAGGGATTGTCCCTCTGTATGATGTGATATTAGCTAAAGTACTCCTAAGGCAAAACTTATTAAAGACAAACGGCAAACGGTAAGCTAGTAAATAATCCTAAGTTTGAATTGTACCAACCAAAGCAGCGTTAATTTTGTGGCGCTTATCTACCTATGTTTACAGCTAGTCTAATTTAATACTCACTACAGTTAACTTGTTATATAATGTATACAATAATTCTCCTGATGTGTTCTTCCTTTTTATTCCTTTATATTTTGTGGGAAATCAATGCTTTATTGTTCATTGAACCATATCCAAAAATACGAGAATGCCATTAAAACTAAACCGAATTGCCGAATTAGGCTATTTCCATGGGTACAGCCTGGACGCGTTCGGTGATCTGCAAATCCTTAATTGACGTGTGCAAGATGGGTGTGGTGCCCTTCTTGAAGCCATAGTTTAGCTGGCGTTCGCCCTTCTTGTTGGCCAACTCGTAGTTGCGCAAATACTCAGTGCTATCCTTGCGGATCACGCACAGATCTACGTTTGAGCCCGAACCAAGATCATTGAAGATACCCGAAGCAATTGCATCACGCACCAGCAACTTGGCCTCCTCCTCGGTTAAATCGGGTTTCCAGCGACTCTCAAAGACGGCCATAGCTGCCAGCGAGCCTGATCCCATGGTGGCATAGGGCAATTTGTCGGCACTGCCATGGGGATGAATGCAATATATGTGCGGACCATATTTGTCGACACCGCCCAAAACGAGGGCAGCGCTAATGTGGCCCTGGTAACGGAAGAGCATCTGCTTCAGTATATTGTTGGCACACACAACGGGCACCTGTCGCTCCGTGCTCAAGCGATGCAGCTCCAGCTGAGACGAAATCAAATCGGTGGTCATTTCAGTATCAGCAGCAGTGCCAGCTCCACAGCAGCTGCAGATGAAGCGGTTAAATTAACATTTATACAAGTTGCATTAGTAATAATTAATAATTCCACTCACTAAATGTTGTCGGCGAGATAATGGATTTTAGCACAGTTTTTGTCGGAGACAATTGGGCCTTCCGTGGCACGAGTGTCGGCGCCCAACACAACACCATCCTTGAAAATGATTCCAACGATGGTGGTGCCAGTTTTTGTGGTTGTCGGTGGCTTAAAGCCGCCCTGCAACAATGCAGCATTGCTGAAATTTACAGATTGTAAGAAAAGGCAAGCAATGCTTTCTGTTATTATTTCTTACCGTAGACAGTTGTCAAAGTTGAAGCCAGCGCGGGGCACTTCTGGAGCGGTATCCAAAGTCATTTTAATGTATTATTTTTACTTCTTTGCGAAAGCCGATGCGGAATGACAGTGCAAATGACAAGCAAGAATTGTTGATATTAAATCGAGACACTTTATATCGATTAATTGCGGCAAACTCATTGCACCGATTTATCGAACTGCTGTATTTTTATGGAGCCCTGGAGTAACAGTTACTCAAGTGACAAGTGACCTATAAATATTTGTAAAATCTAATTCCGAGTCTAAATAAAAATAATTAAGCTGTTACACTTACTTTATATTTAATTAGCAGTAGCTTATCGAACACACGAGTATGCGTTAACTATAATTTCATGGCTGATTGGTAACTGTGACTTTTGTTGCTGTTACTCATTCTGTTACTTGTGCCACAAGTGTTGAGTAACAGTATGCAACCATTGCTCGTGCTGCTCTTCAATTTCCTTCCATAACAGCTGTAAATATCTCACGGATTTGTGTCGAAAAAGGAAAAACTTGTGATAAAACTATAATGGCAGCGGCTACCAAATTGTATAAAAAATCATTGGGCTTCTTCGCGCAAATACAGCAGTATCGAAGCAACAGTAAGTGATCAACAGCAGAGGTTTTTTAATTCAAAATGCGGCACATTTATGTAATGTTGCCGCTATTTGATTTGTACCGTGTCGTAAACTGCTGTGTGAATAAAGTCTTAAAGTAATAACTGTTTAAAATATATTAACATTTGTATTATAATTGCAATTTCAGCGAACTACACTGCTGGTGCTTCAATCCGCACGCGCAATGAGCTATTCAATGAGGAGCAGCGGCGCCAGAGGGAAGCTGTTGGTCGCATTGATAAGATCGAAGTGCGATATTTGGGTCTACCCGAGGATGTGACGCTGGTGATGAACAGTCACATCTCAACGCCGTACAATTGCGCACAACACTTAAGCGAGGGCCATTGTCAACGAGCTGTCCTGGCGCTGCTCGATGGCAGTGTTCCCTGGGATGTGCACCGGCCACTGCAGGAGTCCTGCACACTGCAGCTGCTCAACTTTAATGTGTCCGAGCCACACGTGGTCAACAAGTGAGTGTGTTCTCTCAGGAATAAACATAATACTAATTTATATTGTCCATTATGTAGAGCTTTTTGGCGCACATGCAGTTTTATGCTGGGCGCTGCCCTGCAGCGAGTATTTAAGGAGGAAGCGAAACTTCAGTTGCACAGCTTTCCGAGTCCAAACAGTGAGCTTTGATCCTGGCTTTGATTAAACAATCTATTAACGTTTATATTAATTCTTTCAGTTAAATCGGGCAGTTTTGTGCATGATATTGTGCTTGGTGCCCAAAACTGGCAGCCGACCAAAGCTGAAATGCGAGCTATATCCGCAGAAATGGTTAAATTGGCAGCGCATGATTTGCGCATCGAGCGCTTGGAGGTGGACCAGGAGCTGGCAAAGGAAATGTTCAAGGAATCACACTACAAGAGCGAGCAATTGCCGAGCATTGCTCAACAGAATCAGAGCCGAGTAACGCTCTATCGCCTGGGCGAACACATTGATATCTCGCGTGGACCAATGGTGGCATCCACGCGTTTCCTGGGCAAATGCACTGTCTCCGCCGCCCACAAGTTGACTGATGAAGGGCCATCAAATGCATTTTACCGCATCCAAGGCGTGGCTTTGCCCAGCGGCTTTATGCTAAATCATTTTGCTTACGGCTTGCTGGAGCAACGCTCACAGAAATTGGTGAGCTCAAGCTGAATACTTGGAATATTCTATATATAAATTATTAATTAATTATTTTTGATTTTTGCAGAATTCCGCACGTTTGCCCAATGAACCCTTTGAGGACCAACGACAAATGCAATTATCTTGAATAAAAACAAAGCAAAGATCTTAGTATAATTTATAAAATGGTGTTCTTTAATATTTAAAGC
The DNA here is from genome assembly GCA_035043445.1 of Drosophila silvestris. NCBI lineage: Eukaryota > Metazoa > Arthropoda > Insecta > Diptera > Drosophilidae > Drosophila > Drosophila silvestris. The sequence goes on from JAWNMZ010000138.1 coordinate 9,389,888, forward strand.
TATATTCTAGTAATTGTTAACACATACATTGAAGATCCAAGCTCTTTTGCCGGAAAGAGCTGCAAGTCGTGCTTAATCGTTAATATACATTTGATGCTTTCGTAGACTTAAGGAAAAAAACAGAATTCGTTAAAGATCTATTTTTTACTATATACTCGTATGTACAACATATACTTATAGGCATATGAACACGTAGTTTTCGCTACATTTGCCGGGATATTAATCCAGCAAATTTTCCAACAACTGTACACATTTCTTAACACTTTTGAAATTTTGCCAAATGAACAATTGGCGAATCGAACCATTTATTCTTAACTACTTAATTAATTCACAAATACAACTTGAGCTGATTTTAACAATATTAACAACCATTAACTGTAGCTGCGACTTTGAATTGAGATTCTGAACACATTCTGACTGACAACTAAAAACTTTTAAAAAAACCCTCCAAATCATGTTCATTAACCGCAATGATTAACATTATGGCACCTCCAAGAAAAATGCCCAATATTTGAATTAGGATGCCCTTGGGGTCGCGAGCCTGATCCGGATTGTGGGCCACACTCATCGTTGGCACCAAATCGGCAAAGGCAATGTATAGGAATGAGCCAGCTGTCGCCGCATAGATCCATTGCGTCATCCCATCCCCGATGCCCACCAGCAGCAGGCCAATGGACATGCCCACAAAGCTCAGCACCGAACTGACAATGTTCATGTAAACGGCTCGCCGTATGGAGACGCCCGTCTGCAGCAGCAGCGCAAAGTCGCCCAATTCGTGCGGCAATTCGTGGCAGAGAACGGCAAAGGCAGTGGCTAGTCCCGTAACGGGATCGCTGGCAAAGGCGGCACCAATGGCCAGACCATCGGTAAGATTGTGCAAGCCATCGCCAATGATGACCATAAAGGCAACTGGCGTCAGCGGGCGATTTGGTGTCTTCTGATCCAACTTTGTCTCCTGCAGCATGGTGTTCAGCTCACGAGCTGGCGGCGCCTCCACTGCTGACTGTGGCTTTCCCGCATCGCTGGCGCTGTGATCGTGAACGTGACCATGACCATGACCATGACTATGACCGTGACTGTGGCCATGGCTATGACCATGACCATACTTATCGCCTTTAAGCAGGGGAATAATATTTTCCAGGACATACATGAAGAGTGCTGCAAGGAAAGCGCTGCCACAGAGCAATGCCGCCTCGGTGCTGTGATGGTGTTGCCGTTCCTGCGGCGACAGGCGCATGTTCTCCACGGCATGCTCATGTTTTTCCTCCTTGAACAGGGCATGTGGCAGCAGGTGCATGAAAGCATCGCCAGCCAATGTGCCCACCGCAATGGCGACAAGGAACTTAAGGATCTCCTGATAGGCGACCGTCTTCATGAGCGGCACAAGCAGAATTCCAAGTAGTCCACAAGCTGACAGAGTAATTTGTTTAATTACTAACTAAGTAACTAAGTAAGTGATTAAGTAAGTTATTTACCTGAGAGCACAAACATCGAGATGGTGGCATATATCCAAGCTGTGGATAAGCGTACAATTAGCTTGGGATTTGGTAGCAAAACTTGCACTTTTACTTACCATTCCAAATCTTATCTTTTTTGTCAAGATTCTTTTGCGTTGGATGCGGCGCCGGCTGCATGCAAACCCCATTATCGATCTGAGCCAGCAGCGCTGGGCAGAGTTTCATGAATGCATTGGGCGTGATTAGCACACTGTTGATGAACTTGTTGTACTCCTCCTCCGAATTGTGATGCTCTGTCTCGACTATCTGACGGTACATGGTATTCCGATGCAGATCTTCGTGGTCCACGAGCAGTGCAAGCAGCGATTTTGGTGATAAACATGCTGCCTCGGGCAATGACTGTGCTCCATCAATGGACACTGTAAGAAGAAGGAGGCATAGTTATCGTACACACTTCGCGACAAGATTATAATCCCTATTGCCACGATTGCCAGTCTTTATGACACTTTATCTGTTTAGTGTGCTCTACAATTAACGGTAAGCCACTCAAAGTTGACAGTTATGGCGAAGTTTCGCACTTCCGTATCCATGTTACGATAACTGACAATAGAGATCGCCTTATGGACATATCGCTACTGTCAACGATATCTGACTTGTATACAAACAAATGCATTTATGTGCACATGTACTTATTGAAGTTAGCACGTTTAAGGCAACAGTCAACAGAGTAGGCAGCGTGCCTTTGTTTGTAGCACATACATTTTATTTTCTTTATATATTATCTATTTGTTTTTTGCTCAGATTAGCAAATAAATAGTGTAATTAAGGTTTCAGATGTGTAAAGGAAGTCAGATGCGTAGACGCTCTATAAAAAGTGTCTCAGCTTGTAATTGGGAAATGATTTTGTTCTTCACCTTGGCATAATCCTAATTTAGATATTCCATAATTTTAGATTATGTAATACAAATGACAGCGAAATTGAATTGATAAGCTGCTTTAAATGGACTTCTCCACTTATTATTGCATTTGCCTTGCACTTGAAGTAGCCAATTGAAGGCAATATCGTCGCCCAGACATTGTTCAGCACCTACACTCTATTTATAATATAAGCAAATGACAATAAGATACCCTGGAAACGGATTAAAGATGCAGTTATATGGGCTTATAAATGGATCTGATGTGCACACAAACAAGATAAGGCACCCCAGACGCGATAAAGTAGGGTCATAAAAATGCTTAGAAACAGATAATTTTGAGATAAATGCTGATGTTAATATATAATCCAATCTAGGAGAGTATTGTGTGATAGATCAATGCACCAAAAAAGCTGAGAGGCATGTGATAAATTTAGATTGCGTTTATTATATATATACATATTAAACTTCACTAGTACCGTGGATCTAGAGACTTGGTTCTAAACGAATCTATTAATGTGTATTCAAACTTAGTTAGATTTTGGCTCTATTCATTTGACAAACTTATCTGTCAATTTTTACCTAAAGTGTATTATATTTTATAATAGCAATATTATTATTATTATTATTATTATTATATGCGTTAAATAAGATTGCTGCAATCTCAAGCGGCAGTTAAAAAAGTGAGAGGCGAACGTTATTTTGATTCACAGAAAAATGTGATAAGAGCCAACTTCGAATAAGATAGTCAACCTGAACAACAAAACATACGTGTTTTACTCTGTGCGGACACTGTATGAGAATCATGTGAACAATACGAAGTAAATACAGACATGTGGGCCAGCTTATAATTATCGTTTAAGTCTCCATTTACTCGGTATTGTTTGCTTATTATTGTGGGTACCTTGCACTTTTCCGTTCTCGCATCTTGATTGTGGTGGGAATACTCACATAATAATATGTGACTTCATTTAAGCGATCTTGTTTTCGCAGACTAACCTCACGTAACGCGTAAGTAAATCCCTCAGGAAATACAAAATAAAACGCTATAGCAAATCATGATTATCACTAACTAAATAAATCGTATTTCCCTATCTTCTATTTAAACAGAAAGTATCAAAGTTGTTTTGTCGTCTTTGTAATTAAATGCGATTAATATGCTTACCACTGCTCTCCCGGGGATGGCGATGCTTGGGATCGTGCATTTCTCGGAACTGAACGGTCTGGTTGTGTCCACTCGAACCCATTTGAATGGCCACGTTCTCTTCCAGCTGGTAAATGGACAGTTGCACATCGCCAATTGCTTCATCATTGCTAAGATAGGCCCTGGTCGCATTTACCATCTTGCTATTATTGTAGCCCTTGGGTCGGTGCTCTTCTATGGTGTGCATGGGATCGAATTCGATGTGACCGAGTCCCAAGCTGTACATCAAATGCTCCAGACCCTGTCAGCGGCAAGTTGGAAAAACGATAGATAAATAGATATTATTAGAATATTTTTAAAATAACCGTAGTAACCATTTAAAAATACGTTCTAAATTTAACACACCTTTCACTTTTAAACTGGTCTAATGCAATTTGACACAATTTATCAACGGGAAATTCAATTTGCACTTTACAAAATTTGGCACATTTTTATGGTTGTGCTAATTTGATATGAGCTTCGATTCTGCTCAGGTCAAATATTTGCTCAGAATCGGGAATTGCGACTGGGTCACGTGTTAAACGTACGGGCTGAGGAATCTGAGAAATAATTGCTTCATTTACAACTTGTCACCGAACACAACAATTATATTTACATGTGAATGTGTCGGCTTCAACGTACATATTAATGATGCAAAAAAATATATAAAAAAATAATATTAGGTTAGGGGTTGGAACCGTGTCTAATTGAATTGACAGCGCCTGTCAAATCATGTGGGCGTGTGCCCCGTCTATTAAAAGTTGAGTTGGGAGGAAATTCTGTCCCGTATACATAATTATGTCTGGCAGAGGCGACACCTTTTCGACTTGCAATCTTTTTCATGATTTTGAATTAGTATGTAAAGTCAGCAGTCAGTCAAATAAAAGCAACACGCGCTCAACCCATAACAAAGAATAAACAAGAAACATGTGACAAACGATACAGATATAAATAAATTAAGCCAGGGTTTTACTTTCATTCAACCAAAATTCTATCTCGAATTCAGTTGGTTGCTATAATATTTTATGGTTACCGGGACACGCGTAACTCTGCCAAGCACTCAGTTAATATGCCAGCTGCGTAGCGTGCTCAAAAGCTTCAAGCTTTAGCGAGTGCCATTTTGCAATTATGGCGTAGTGTTGACGTCGCTGTCGACGTCGACGTCTACGCATGAGTAATGCCGATTGGATTAGGCTGAATAGTTTGTGGCGGGCGTTTGCATTGTCATAATGCATACACTACATATATATATCCATAACCATATATGTTATGGTCAGCGAGTGTTGCCTCACTTTTATTATAATTATACATGCTTTTGAACGAGTGACAAACTCAACCTGTTAATGTTCTCTATTATAGTCTATTATTTTAATTATATTTTCTTATGTGCAAAAAAACCTTTGTAAACATATTATTTATAAGCTAACTCGAGCAATTGGTTAAAAGGGAAGTCTGTAACAGTTTCAAAAAAAAGTCATCAGAAAAGGAAATTTATATAAGCTGGAACTAAGATTTGCTTAAGCGTGAGAGATCGCTGATCTGAAATGAATCGAAAATTCTATTAATATTTTTACTTTAATATATGGAGGCAGAAAATGTTTGATATTTATACACGTAAGAGAAATTTAGTTTGTACATTTTATTTATTATAGCATATCAAAAGAAATAACGATGATGTGTTTTACACGATAAAGTAATTAATATTTTTGTGTGCGCAACATCATTTTTTAGATATGTAAAAGGGGTATACAAGATCCGAGAACTCTCGATAAGAGTACACTAGCATCTTGTGCTTATCAAAATTGCTCTTATCTTGATAATCCCACCTATTTTCTGTTGCAATCATTTCATCAACAAATCACACCGAGCAGCGGGCTTGAGATCTGGTCCATCATATATAGATCAGATTTCTTCACTTCGTGTTGTTATCCACATCATAACAATTCAAATTTACAAAACTACATAAATAAGTCTGTGTATATCTGTATTTATGTATGAATGCGTATATCGCAATGTGTCTGTGCTACCCGACAGATAAAAGTACGTCAAGATTTTGATTAAATTTATGACAATGTTAACGCCTGACGACTAAAGACGACTAAATACGACTAAAAACGACAACTGCGACAGTAAAATGTTGTGCACACATAAAGATTGCCAACTATCACGATTATAATGGAATTAGACATGAATTTAGCATTTCTTTCTTGCTTGATAAGACCAATTATAGTATTTGGCCAGAACAAGTGTTAGCATTTGGTTAACTTTCACAATGCTTTTTGAATAGAGGAAACCCGTTGAGATATCTTTCCGATTATTGTTGGGCAACAAAGCAAATAGCCACCAATCTTGATAAATATATAACAAAATGTTACTAATTTTTTGATTGTTATGTGTTATCGGCAAAGTTAAAGGTGTCAGTAACGGATCGGCTGTTTACATTTAATTAATTTTAAAGGTTTTTTTGCAAGGCTTGTTTTGAATTTACCTCAAAGCTGATTTTGTTACCGGTGCCATATTTCTGAAATATTTGCGTCACATAACGATTATATTCCGTCGATGAGTCTACGTTGGTCCACCAAACTGAGCCAAATAGCAGGCAGATGGCAATCTGTTTTATTGCCATTGCAAATAATTATCCAAATGACCAGTAAATATTTGTTTATTTATTTTTTTTTGGTTTTTGTCAATTTTCACTGAATCAACTACAGATTAAAACTCATTTCAATTTAAACGACACGTCGAGCTGATCAACCGTTTGTGATCCCGTTTAGCGGTCGATTGAACGACCGTTTCGCTCACGCACAGCTTTTGTACTGATCCCATTGAGCAGCAGCAGCTGGCTATCTTCTCGCTCGTCTTCGCGTGCACTCGTCGGTAACTTAACTGTTGTCTGTGAGCAGTTACAGCTTTCGAAAGCTTTTGCACTCGTCTTTCTTTTTTCGCTTGTTTACAGTTGGGTTTGAGTGCAGATAACAGCAGCGATTCGTTTTTTTTTCAAATATTTATTTTATTTAAATTTTATACAAAATAATTCGCTTCACAAAAGTATAAGATCCATTTTAGGCAGATAACAGCAGCTATTTGTTTTTTTTTCAAATATTTATTTTATTTAAATTTTATACAAAATAATTCGTTTCACACAAGTATAAAATTGGTATCAGTTTTAGGCTTATTTGTACTTAATGATTGTATATTAATAACTGAAAATTGTAATGCATCATTGTGTTGTATTTATGTTTATAAATATATATATATTTTTTTATTGGATATTGTGCTTAAATGCTGAGGAACTGATATATAAATATTCACATTATTAGATATGTTATTTATAGGTACTAATGCTATTCAGTAATTTAGTAATTTGCAGCCTGCCGAATCAATAATATAGACGAATACATCTGCAAAGACTTCATTGGAGATATGTAAATATTTACACTAAAATTCGTGCGTTTTGTGCGTTTCAATTATTCAGTTATTCAGGGGCAGTATTAACCTAATTGCTTAGCATGCGAATTACATATCAAAATAATTGAGGCTTATGGCTACAAATAATTAAAAATTATTGAATTCTACCAGAAGGCACTTGAAGCTTAATCGAATTTCTCCTGATTTGGCATACAAATGAAGAATTTGGAGCACCACATATTAATCGCCTGTGAGGTGTCCGCCATCCATTGAACCGGATTGTGTATTGTCAGATAGTAGATCGGAATGCCGGAGAGTATAATGATGGTGCCCACGCCCACCTCGCCGGGTGACTGTGAACACGAGGCAATCACCAAGAACATGCACACAATCAGATAGATGATCGGCAGTGCCAGACTGACCCGTATCGGTCGTTCCGTCTTCGGCTGTTTGTAGCGTAACCAGAGCAGACCCGACACGGAGATTAGGGTGAAGAGCGCCTCCACATAGCTGACATAGTTGATGAGCACGTAAATATCCTTGATGAACAGCATCATCAACGTAGTCACACACTATGAATTGAGTTGGAGATTGAGTTCAAGTGTTGATAGTAAATAAAATCAAATCCTTACCAGAAATATCAGTGATGGCACCGGCGTCAAGCAGTTGATGTTTATCAGTGAAATCGCAGCTGGCAAATGTCCGTTGCGGGCACCGACAAAAAACAGGCGAGATGATGCAAAGATGGCGCCATTAAGGGAGCCAAATGTGGAGCAGGCGACGGCAAATGGCATTATCCAGGACAAAAAGCCGAGCATCTTGTCGCCAAAGGTAACAGCGACGGCATCCGACGAGAGTATTTCATCCGTTGACAGCACCGAAAAGTATGCTATATTCGTCACCATATAAATAACGGTTACCACGGGCATCGATATGCAAATGGCACGTGGCAAATTACGATACGGATCTTTCAGCTCCTCGGTGACAAAATTCAAATAGTTCCAGCCGGAGTAGGAAAATATGCCGCTGTAAAAGGCCAATGCTATGAATCCGGGCTCGTTGTGACCACCAATGAACGGCTGCTGCCAATGCTCCGTGTTGCCGTGTGCCAAATACCAAACACCAGCGCCAACAATAATCATCAAGGCGACCACCTTGGTTCCCGTGAATATGTCTGTCACCCGAGTCACCCATTTCACATTATAGCAATTGATGACGGTCAAAACACCTGGAAGAGTGTACAAGGTAATTAACTGAAGCTCTCTCTCTTCTGTTTCATAGCTTACATATCATGGCTGCAGCGAGGAGCTGCACTGCCTCGATGGGTGCATCACACGAAGGCCAAAACGGTTTCAGTAGATACTGTGCAAATGTTAAAGCTGTGATAGCATTACCCGTGGGCACAAGGATCAGCAGCGCCACCCACAGATAGAGAAAGGCGGGCAGAGGCCCAAATGCGGCACCTATATAGGCATAATCTCCGCCAGATTTGGGTATCATGGTGCCTGGAAAATAATAATAATAATATATAATATATAATAATAGAGACAAACTGATTAAAGTATACTATAATATATAGATTTAAATCGCAAGTTTAAGATATATATATGTTATATAATTTGCGGTTAATCGCTTCTATATGTATATATCTATGTTGGTTGACTTGTGTTTTGATTTGGCTTTGTTATCTGCTGTGCGTAAATATTGCTTCTCTTGATTATTTGCTGCTTGTCTTATCTAATTCTACTGGCAGATCTTGTCTATACTAACGGCCATTGCACTGTCCAGTGTAACTGTAATTTTACAGCTGATACCATTGGTTGCCTTAGAATTAACCGCTATCTCTGAAGTGCTGAAGATTATTTATATACAAACGTTTAAATCAAATTGGATTTATGATTTTTATTTGATCAAAGAAACCGTTTGTCCTCTGTTCAAGTGAACTCGACTATCAGATACCCTGTAGCTCCATTTTAACTAATATATTACATATACGATTAAATACATATCAGAGACAAGTTCGCTGTTAATGTTGATCAAGAAATATTATAATATTATTAGTAAAGGTTATCCAACTGACTAGCACAACATTATTTCACGCATTTTTTAATAGTCAACACAAATCTGGCTAGACAAAAAAATAACAGGTTTTCAACTAGAAGATGCCCTTCAAATCTAGTTAGGAGCATTATTATTACAGCAGCTACGTAGATAGATGAATAAAGTGATCTATTTCTTTTTATTACCTTTTTATTTGATTAAATCAAATGTTTATTGTAAGTCAAATGGCCTAACAATGAGACTAAAGTGTTCCCATTTAAATAGATATAGTTAAAGTATAAGCGATAGTAAATAGTATTTATGGCATAGCTCAAAAAGTTGGTCAGCAGATTAAAGCAAAAAATATGCAATAACAATAATAGTGTATTTCGTGTATGGAATTCGCTTAATCGGCCAAGAGTCTTAGCTGACATGGCATTCTGTTGAAGGGTTAACGAGGTCACGAACTACTTAATTCACTGTACAGGTGTTGCCCAATGTTGTCTTACACCAGCTACTACTGACAACCGTTGTCATCAACAGCAGTAATTGGAAAATTACTTACCCAATTCGGCGTAACAGAGAGCACCCACCATGCTCAGTACTCCGCACAGAACCCAAACGATCAACGATTGTCCCACCGAGCCGGAGAATTTGAGCACACCTTTGGGACTGACGAATATGCCGGCGCCAACAATGACACCCACAATGATGGCGACACCGTCGAGCAGTCCGATTTGTTTCTTGAGTTTGACGCCCGATCCCTGACTGGATGTGTCTGTGGAGGAGTTGTTGCGGGCACTTGCCTTGCCATCGTCACCAGATTCTGGCGGCACCTCGAACACCTGGCGTGGTATCAGCGTATTGCTGGCTTGAATTCGTGTCATATTTTCTTGTGTGCTGCTGCTGTTTATTACAATTTATTAATCGTTTTGTTGCTCTTGCTTTACTTTTTATATTTATGTATGTATAATTTTTGTAACAGATTATTTTTGTGGTATATGCATTTGTTTGTTTTTAATTTGTTTTTATCGTTTTTATATACTTTGCAATACGGAATATTTTATCAGTCCGCGCTCTGATCGCTATGCGCCCTCTGCCAGCGTGGAGCTAACTCAAGAAACTGTCAAGCGGAATTTGTTGTTTTACTTTGCGGTCGGCCACATGCTTTCATTTTTTGTATTTTACGTTGTTGCTTATTGTACACGTTCATACTCCATGCGTGCATATGTGCATATGTGTGGTGCACGTGTGTGTGTCTATTAGTTCACTTCATATCCAAACACTCACAGAGAGAGAAAAGCACACGTGGTTCGTCCGTCCGTCTATCTGTCGTCTGTGTGTTTGTCTGTCGGTTATTCGCTTCTATGATGTTGTTGTATGGCAAAGAGTTCGCCGGTTTTCGACGTACACCATTTTCTGTTTTATATCTTTTTTGGTCTGTGTTAAACATGAACGATTTCCGTTTTGGTTGTGGTGTGTCACTCCTTCTCCTGCTTCTCGTTGTTGTTGTTGTTGTTGTAGTCTGCAATTGAAATGCACTCACACTTTTTACTCGCACCGCCGACTGAGCCGATCGACCACACTTTACACGCGCCAATTCCAAACTAAGTTTGAAATATAAGTGTGCACTCTCCTTTATGCGATGCGGCTGTTTTTGCTGCCTGAACATTTAACTTTGGCTTTGCATTTGCTGTTTTTTTATACCCTCTCTCTCTCTCTCGCTGTCTCTCTGAGTTCGCTCTTTCTCTTTAGTGTGCTACGCATTCGCTCTTTGTGGGGGCTTCGAAGGGCATGCAATAAAATCATGTATAGACTTGCGTCGATTTACCTGCCCGCCTGGCTGAGAAGTGTTTGTTAGACCTACCTAGATAATAATGCTTCGCATGCGTGTCTCTCTCATTTTCTCTTAATAACAATAACAAAAAAAGACAGTCAGCTGTACATTTGTTTTATATACAGATGTTTGTATGTTGGTTAGCTTCGCATGATGCAAGAATCGGCCAGCATTGCTGCAGCATTTATTTTCAGTGGCAAACCAACCGCTTTCTACCTGCCGCTGTTTGAAGCATGAATGTATACAGTACAGTAAATACATTCAGTTTGAGTGTTCAATAACACCAACAACAGAGGAAGCTATGCACGTGTATTTTTCTGCTTTTATTGTTTGATTTTTGGCTTAAGAGATTTTATATTTTTGGTTAGGCTCTGCCAATGTTGATAAGAATTTGAGCTATTTTTATTTCTATTGCTCATAAGCTCAATGTCAATGTAAATACCATTATTGCTAAATATGTATTTAATTACATAATTATGTAAGTTCAGATACGCTAATAATGGGCGGAATTAGAAGCGAATTCGTTTATTATCAGCTTGTAAAACTCATATAAATATAGCATTTATTTTTGTGTAAGAGTAGAAATTCTATCAAACAAAGCTTCGTCTTTTTCTTGAATACCAAACGCATCGAATTGGAAATAAATAATATTATAAATAGTATGTGTGGAAAATCAATCAATTACCAATTAATAAAGTGCATAAGGGATTTGAGCTATTTAGTTTGAACAAAGGCATTTTTGTTGCTTGATGAATCAACCGAAAATTGAATTGTAAGCGAAAAGATTAAGTCTTACTTATGCGGCCAGTACTGTACAACTATCCATATATGTATTTATTTATATATATTGTATTGAAATTGATGGACAATACAACTTATTAATGTTAACAACGTTAACATTCCATTCCAGGCTAATTGCTCAGTTTCCAAGCCACTTCTATAAAATGACTTTGAATAAATTTATAAGTTGCTCATCTGTCTAAATGAATAAGTCGACAATTATAATTGCTTGAGAATAATATACAGGGTATTTCTAACTAGCTACTCACGATTAAACTGATCTGATTTTCACATCAATTCGAGCGTTTAAAGAGTTAACAAAGTGTCAACTAGGCTTTATGACAGGGCGATAATTAATGTTTAACTTAATACTTAACTTTAAATGGTGTTTAAATGCTTAACAACGATTTTGTAGCTTTTGTGCCACAGTTGAGTCTATTATTATTAAGTGTAAAACGTATTCATATATATATATATATAACTATATATATATATAACTATATATATATAACTATATATATATGACTATATATATAAAACCCATAACTAAATCACTGCCGTTGTGATGATCCCTGGGCACGTGTATTTGACATGTCAAACTGGGATAATTCAATTTTGTGTTGATCGTAATCGCAATGAACTTTTAGTGGCGACTGTGATGCGTTATACACACACACACACACACACACACACATATATATATATATATATATATATATAAATATTTTATATTTATATTTATGTTTAAGTGTGTGCTTTTAGAGAGAGGAGCCCATAACTAAATCGCTGCCGTTGTGATGATCGCTGGGCGCGTGTATTTGACATTTCAAACTGTGATAATTGAATTTTGCGCAGATCGTAATCGCGATGAACTTTTAGTGCCGACTGTGATGCGTTATACACACACACACACACACACACACACACAAAGCCATACACATGTATGTATAAGAGTACAAAAACAAGCACATAAACTGTACTGCACAATTGCCGTAGCGCCTGCGTTTTTATAGCGTGGCCTGTGATTTTGTGATTGTCATCAACTAGAATGTTTTGGATGGACTGATGCTGACTAGTAATCCAATTGTAAGAGTCGCCAATGAGATATGTATCTATGTATGTATGAATGGTACATACAAATACATTTACATACATACACTGTGGATTGTGTTGTGTTGTGTTTGTCGTTGATTAACTGTGCTTTTGACTTTTATTGTTTGTTATTTGTGTTTTTGGTTTTTAGTTTTTGCGCCCTAGTCATACCCAAAATATGATGGATCACTTCCATATGCAATTTCCATTAATATTTCTGTGTCGGTTCCTTAATGCCACTATGAATGTGCATACTGTAGACGTAGACATCAAAATTTACACACATACATGTATTTATTAAACAATATTGTCGCAATCTTCTCTCGTAGCAAAGTCCTTTCTTTTTTCAGAGATTGTTACCCTAAACCGATGATTAAAGTCACGCTTATGTATTACATACATAAATACGTATGTTTGTACATTAAATTATAGATTGACAGATTGGTTTAGTGCCGTTAGACGAGCGAGTAGCGCACGGTTAGAAACCACGAATGGAACTAAAAGTGATTTTTGTCTGCTGCAGTCTCTGCACAGGGAGAATAAAATACAAAAAAGCTTTAATAAAAATAATGAGAATATAAAAAAACAACAACAACATATTCAACAAAATGTCAGGCAATTGTATAACAATGTGTGGGTAGATTTAAGTTTGTTGTGCTGTGCTTATGATGTGTGTGGCAGGAACTGTATTTCCATCTATTTATATGTGCAACAGACACATACACATGTACATGCACTCTAAAGCGTGCTACATGCAAAAATCTAAGGCAATTCTTGAGTGAAACATTATGTGGTTTTGGTCGCCTCTCTCTTTTTATTTCTCTGCACTTCTGCACGCATGTCCAGTGAAAGCAGCGAGGGAAATTTTACTCAAAGAGTGCAGCTTGCAGTTTAAGAAATTTTCTCTTTGTCGGAGATCTTAACAACTCTAAAAAAAAAGCGATTGCCCGCGTATTTTTAAATATATATTTAATACATATTCTTTTACAATATCCTATTCAAAAATTAATTCTATCTATTCACCCAGTGGGGGAATTTTAAATATTTTCGCTGTGGTATCCTCCGACACGGCCAACAATAAATTCTCCTGAGGCTTATATGAATACTCATATATGTGGTACAAGTGTCCAGTGAGTGTGAATTTCAAAGCACCGGTTCGTGCATCGAATGCATTCAGATTTCCCTGAGCGGTCGCCGCCAGCAAAGTGCTATCGTTCAACCACTTGAGACTGCAAACAAATTGGAGGCAATTAACAACTGAAAATATTCATTATCGTATTGGGGCATTTACCAAAGGACGCCATCATTTGGCACGGGGCTTTCGCAGACAGTGCGCAGCGCATACTTGGAATAGTCCCATATCGATATCTGTCCGTCCAGCGAGCCACAGGCCAACAATTTCAGCTCAGCGGTGGCAGGCGCAAAGGCAACGCATTCGATGCCATGCTCCGATTGGACAACATTCACGGGTCCATTGTTCGTGCAGAAGAGCAGTTTGCCTGGCAATTATATAAATCTTGATTAATTCCACTCAATTTATTCATTGGGATACACTTACCGCCACCTTCGGCGCAGACGTAGAAGGGCGAATCCGGCTCGCAGGCGACGACAACATGCGTGACTTCATCAAAGCTCAACGGATGCTGCTCGTTCACTTCCATTACCACTTGGCATGTCTTTAGATCCCACAGCTTCACCACCCCGTTCATGTAGGCGGTGAGCAGTTTCTTGCCATCGCTGCTCAGCTCCCCCGCTTCACAGCGTGCCGAATGACCTGGTAATATTTTGCATTCGCCGCTGGGAATGCGCCAGACGTACACCTCACCACTGTCGCCGCCGGCGAGAAGAACGTTTGCGCTCCGATGCCAGAACAGCCAGGCCATATCGAACATAGAGTATTCCCAGACCTTTCGGAAAAGGGGTCGCTCGCTCTGCTGTTCGTTCACCTTGAAGACAAATAGTTCGCCAGATATGTCGGCGGTGGCCAAATAGTTGCCATCATGGCTGAAATGTGTTTCAGTTACGGTGTCCTTGTGTTCAGTTATTTCGAAGAGCACCTTGCCATTCTCCGTGTCCCACACGTAGGCAGCATCATCCTCGCCGCCGGTCACCGCCCAGTTCAACTTTGGATGCAGATGAGCGCCAAAGACTGGCCCTGTGTGCATGCGAAATGTGAGCACTGCATCATCTCGAATGGCCGCAATGCGTTCGCGATCCTCCTCCTCCTCCTCGCCGTCGTCATCATCCATGACATTCTCCGGATTGTTGTGCAGTCCCAGGCGTGCTTCGAGCTGCTCCAAAGTTACTTCCTCCATTTCCAGCTCATCGTTGTCATCATCATCATCGTCGAGCGGCGCTTCGCCATCCAGATCGATTTCCTCGAGGGATTCGTCGTCAGCATGGTCAAAGTCCGGACGATGTGGAGGTGTATTTTGTCTCATAATGTGTTGATTTCTTTTCTTTCTTTTATATGCGTTTTACTTTTAATATGTTTTCACGATGCATGAGGCACAAATCAGCATGCACAGACATGCACGTGTCGGCTCGAACAGCTGTTACTGTTAGCGCTGCCAGCTTGTTTCAAATGAAAAACGGCAAAGTTCCTTTGATACTTAGCGCTTGATTTGAAAGGAATTCAATGATTAAACAAAATAAAATAATAAATGATAACAATATAATTAAAAGGGATTTGGTAAAATGAATAAATAGTTATTGTGGCATCAAACTTATAAAAAGATATTATATTATTTAAATGTTGTGTTTTTTAACTTGTTACAAGTGAAATTTAATGAATGTTTTGGTTAAATATTATTGTGAAATTCAACTCTTCATATAAATTTTAAATGTGTTTTGTGTGTTAATGTTTCTTATTTGTACGCTCTTTATCTCTTTAGAATTGCATTTCTTAGCTGCTGCAACAGTTCGAGTTTGAACCGCGCTTCCAACTTTGAATGCAGTTCTTATATAGAAGTCAAACCACAATCAAAAAGACATGTCTTTGTGGCAAGTTGTGTCAGAGGATAACAAATTTTATAATATTTGAATCGAATTGATTTTAAATTATTTATTATTGCACTTGACCTTATATAATGTGTTGAGCTACTTCTTTCCAATCTTGGTTTAGCATTTCAAGATCTGCCTGCATCGGATGTGATGTATGCCAAAAAGATTCTCCTCTTTGGATAGCTTTATTAACTTTAAGCTTTAATTAACTTAAATTTCAAGCCCATTATTAAAGACGAGTCGACCAAATAATTTCGAATACTTTTACAATTTGTGTTTAACCACCCTGTAATTTGATTAATATTTTGGTATTTTATAGTATTTCAAATATCGATAAGTTTTCTTAATCGATAACATTCCGTAAATGTTGCCGGTGCCTGCGTACAAAAAATAAACAAAGACAAACTAAAAAAAGGGCAATTTGCTGATGGAAGTCTGAGAATGCAGGGCTCCTGGAAACTGGTGCTGCCCGTTGGCTTTGTGCTGTACTCGATGCCGCTGTTCCTGCGTGTCAACGGCACTGCCGACTACATCATTGACGAGGAGTTCCACATACCGCAGGGCATGGCCTTCTGTCGCAAGCAATTTGATGTGGTATGTGGCAAACACCAGCAGCCGCAATTGTGCAAATTTTTGCCATGGCAACTGGCGTGTTACTCAAATTTGCATTTGCATTTGCATTCAATTACAGTGGGATAACAAAATCACGACCTTTCCCGGCTTGTATTTGCTTGCACTCGTGCTGCATCCGTTTAACGGTTGCTCGGTTACGGGTCTGCGACTGCTCAGCCTGGCCGGGGCGGGCATTAACATACTGCTGATGTACAAGATACGACGTCGCACACTGGCCGGCACCGGTGGTAATGCGTATGCGGCACATGAGGCAATAACGTTGTCGGTCTTGCCACCACTATATTTCTTTAGTCATCTGTACTATACGGACACATTGTCACTAACCATGGTGTTGTTGTTCTACAATTACTGGCAACAAGAGGCACATCTGCCGGCTGCCGTTTGGGGTGCGGCCAGTGTGCTGATGCGCCAGACGAACATCGTTTGGGTGTGCATGTGCTGTGGCATAACCATTCTGGATACATTGGTGCAGCAGTGCACCAAAACGCGACCAGAGAGCAAGCAGCAGATACGACTCTTTGGCAGCGAGGTGCGTAACAAGTGGACGATATATGGATATTATAATGTGCATAAATATATAATTTCGCTTACAGCTTTGGCTGCAGCTGCTCGGCAGTCCGCAACTGGTATGCAATTGTATTTTAAGGATTTTGGCCAAATGCTGCTTCTATGCGTCCATCATACTGCCCTTCATTGGATTCATCTGCATCAATGGCTCCATTGTCGTCGGCGACAAGAGCGCTCACGAGGCTTCACTGCATTTGCCACAGCTCTTTTATTTTACGATCTTTGCCGCCGGATTTGGCATCTCCAATACGTTACGCCAATTGCGTTTTGCTTTCGGACTGTTGCGGCGAAATCTGTTGCTCACATTGGTGGGCATATTGCTCATAGCCACAGTGGTGCATTTTAACACTGTGGTGCATCCATATTTGCTCGCTGACAATCGTCATTACACCTTCTATTTGTGGAGTCGCTTGTATGGGCGTTTCTGGTGGTTTCGCTATGCCATGTCGCCGATATACCTGCTCGCCCTGGTCCTGCTCTGCTGTGGACTTCGGCATATGCCGGATAGCTTTAAGCTAATGTTTCCGCTTTCTTTGCTGCTGGTCTTGTGTTTCCAGCGTTTGCTGGAGCTGCGCTACTTCCTTGTCCCATATGTGCTCTTCCGTCTGCATACGCGTCCCGCACGCAAAGGCTTCGCCGAGTGGCTGGAACTTGGCGTCCATCTACTCCTGAATGTAGTCACATTCTATGTATACTTCACCAAAGTCTTCTATTGGCAAAACTATCGCAAGCCGCAGCGAATTATTTGGTAAAATCAAATTTTATCATTCATCCACATAAACTGTGAAAGCTTGTCATTTAAATATTGCTTTTATTTATTCATTGCATTGCTACTATAAAAGAGAGTGAGAAATTGCTCTACGTTTGACAGTTTATAAAATTGCGAATCGGTTGTATGTATAATGTATAATAGCGTATATATCCTTAGTGTTGTGTATTCAGATGTTGTGCATGCAATCCCTAAGCACCCGATGAAGTTCGTTAATTGAGTCTTAATGGCTAGTTAAAAAGTTGTCCACATATATAATACTGCCGAGGCATACAGATACATACATATATATATATATATATATATATATATATTTAGAGATTTAAATAAGTACACATATTTACTACAAATATCAGTTAAGAACATTGGACTTGAACACTACTTTGAGCATGCAGAAAAATCTATAAAAATACATTAATGAATGCTAAGTTATTTATGTATAAGAGTGTATGTGTGTGAAAAGTATAAAAAAAAACTAGGCAAGAAATGTTTCTGGTAATTGTAATACTAATGAAAATACGCACAAGCCGAGCGGCCGCCAAAATCGAATCTTACAAATAGTTTGGCACACAACATATATATTCAAGTGGCCGTATAATTGAATTCCGCCCGATCTCTCTAATCAAAGGCCACCTTGCGCGTGAAGGAGGTGAGCGATGATATTTCGCTGGGATTGGAGTCTGAGGGCAGATTACTGAACTCAATTTCCTCGCTGGCGGCGGAGGCGACAATATTCTCATTGGACTGCGTCGTCTCATCGCTGTGACGCATTGTCGGCCATTGCTTATGACTGGGCGCATATAGGATGATCAGGGCAAAGATATAGATGTTCCACATGCCATAGACGCCAGTGAGAAAGGCCGATGTCAGCTGAATTTCAATATTCTCATTCCACTTCCAATGTCCCTCGGCCATTTGGCCCATGATGAAGCCAGCGACAGTTAGGCCAGCGCACAGCAGAGTGGCCAGCATAAGGAATTTGAAGCGATAGATGAGTCCTACAAATATATACAATAAAATGAATTTAATATATCAATAAAATATATAATTAAATAGAGGATGAAATGCAGTCTTTATATTATTATTCTTTTCAAATGAATTCGATGATTGCACACTTCTTCACTTCTTCACTTGGTAAACAAAAAGATGGCCACAATTAGGCCATATAGGCCGAGTACTTCGGCAAAGATCAGTATCAGAATAATGCCCACGAAGAGCTTTGGCTGCAGTGCAGCTGCCCGCATACCAGCATCGCCCACAATTCCAATCGCGAAGCCGGACGCCATGCCCGAAAGACCAACGGCTATGCCCGCGCCCAGATTGAGAAAGGCCCGATAGCTGGAGTAGTGATGTGTCAAGGAACCGCCCAGCAGGACAGCAACAACGAGGCCATAGATGGCAATAATGCCAGCCATAACGACCGGTATGATGGCCTTCATAATCAGTTCCGGATGCTTCACCGACATGGCTGCAATACCCAACGCAGACTTGGCGGTTCCATATGCAGCGCCCAGCACCGTAAACACAATGGCCGTTGTGGCGCCCATCACACAGAAAAAGCAAGCATATTGCGGCTGATCCAATGAGGCCTCAGCCTCAGAAACTGACATTCTTTTGGACAACTTATCGAAATAGACAGAAATATAGTACAGATATCTAACCAGATTGGACACTGCTCGTCTACTAGTTTATACAAAACTGGAGCAGCTAAGGAAACTAATTAATATGAGCTTACCCTCGTAGTGCAGACGTCGTGCTTGTGACATAGATGGCAAAGAGGTGCGCTTATCGCCAATATCCTTGAACACCTTCCACACCATGAAGCACAGGAAAAGGAAATAAATGGCAGCCGAGACGCCAGCGAGTACAATGAAACTCATCGCCACTTTGGCGCCTAGCGGCGTTGTCCAAATCGAGTAGAAGGGATTGCGCATCTGCACCCCACGCTCACAAATGTCGAACACAAAGAGTGAAATGCAACCGACGACAACAGCCGAGAGATGCTTCCAGTAGCGTGAGCGTATGGTTGATTTGCTGGGTGAGTCCTGGATTAGCATATGCTCGCCGGCAAAGACGAGCCAAAAGGAGAGCAGCATCGCATAGAAGATGCCCTGACGCACATCGCTCAGCAGCAGCATGTAGGGCATCTCGACGCTCAGCGTTAGAAACTCCAACGGTAAATTGAGGAAGCTCAACGCACCCCCCAAATACAGCAGCATGTACTCCAGCAGTGCCGGCGAACGTTGGAGTATGTGAACGCGACGCCAGAACCAGATCATGATGCCGATCACAAATGGGAAGAGCAGAGTCTTCAGCACCAGCCAAACCTGAGTGAAGCCACCGTTCTGATGTATAGCGGTCAATGTGAGATCGTGCATGTGACCAAACTGGAGATTCATCTGTTTGGGCGTGTCCATGGGAAAGCGCAAATTGAGCAGATAAAAATTGTGATGCAGTGCGCCCAGCTCGAACAATGGGATTATGTCGCAAGTGTACAGCGTCTCCAGGCGGCCAACGTGCGAGGCATGGCAATCCAGATAGCGCTGCTCCACGCTGTGCGCATACAGCTTCCAGTCAGTATCGGCATCCCTATGGTTGCGATACGCGAGCCGCGTATCGATTGTTAGCTGCAGCTCCTTGGGTGGCTCTCGCAACTCCGAGGCCGAGTCGTATGCAATATCCACCTGGAGTACACCAATTAGATTCTGTTGCCATCGCGAATATTGCAGCGTATTATTGTCACGGGGCAGCGGCATTTGGAAGACATACACCAATTGATTGGCCATCTTCAGTTCGTCCTGCTCAATGTCAATGTCTTGCAGAGATTTGCATGCCCCATTGCCGCGCGAATACAGAAAGAAACTGGTGTCATTTTGACGTCCGGGCACATCGCGGCACTTGCTGCCCAACACAGTCTGATGTCCAGCGGGCACCGGTGCAAAGAGGCCGCCCATCAGGAAGCATACCACTTGACACAGCATCAGGCTGCTGACCAATATGGACAGCTTGCGACCGCTTAAATTCTCAAGTATCGTGCCGGACATTTCGTTTTGTGGCGTCACTGTGGCAATCACTGTGCTCTATGAGACACGCTTTCTCTTTATCTGTCAGTTAAGGTAAACAAAATTTTGTATTTGTTTTAGCCGTTGCACGCTATAAAAAGAACTTGAATTTGTCGGCTGTCGTCTGTCGGCGAAACAAACAAAGCGGCGTTCGTATACAGAATGCTAGGGCTGTCGCCCAATGCATAGTTTGCTGTGCCAACAGCTGTTGCTGCTGTATGCCCATCAACCATATGCAAATAATTTGTTATCAAACTAGTTTAGTGTTTAAATTTAATAGTTTACTGTCCCATTCATATTAGTTCGCATATTCATGAAAATGGTTTGTATTTATGTGTAAGCTGACAGCCCTGGCCAGTTGCACATAGTTCCGATAGTCTGCCGTATATCGATGACATAAGCTGCCGGATGGTTGAGAAGCAAATTGGTTTTGTGGCTGCCACGGTTTTCACGTGGTACAAATGTACCAAACCTGTTACGCTATGTATTCAATGGTACGTTATAACACTGCTGCTGTCTGCTTAGTGTTATAACTTAGTAGCTACTTGATTTGGCTTAATTTTTTTTAATGTGTTTGTAGCTTAAAAAAACAATTAATTTATATTTGGAGCTAGTGTTAAATATGAAATTTAAGGAAATACTATAATTATAAATGTTTAAGAGTAGGAAGTCCAATTCATGAATGATCAGTCAATGCTCAGTCACTGCACAGTCACTGCTCATCTCTGGTGGATAACTGGTTGTAATGCGAACAGCTGTTCTCCAATTCATTGATAACAATTTAGCTCGAAAATGCAGCGAACACCTGTAAGTGCGTATTCCATTTAATTCAAATAGGAAAAACATTAAATTAATACTATATACATAAGCAGCATCTGCGGCAGTTAATGGGATTTGCCAACCGGCAACTATCCAGGAGCTGGATTCACAGCAGACACTTCGCGCAGCAGCAGCAGGCTTCGCAGCAAAGCAGATGGAGAAAAGTGCCCATTTTGAGGATGGGTTTTCTGCTGGCCGGAGCTGGTGTCATCGCCTACGACGGAGTGGTCAACGAGTTCACCTACTGCGGCTCCTCGGTGCGGTTTGTGCGCTCGCTGAAAACGGCCGCACTGATTGCCATCGACTATCTGGGACTGAACGAGCAGGATCCGGAGTATGAGAGGAAGATAAAAGCGTTGCACAAAAGTAGCGCTGAACGTTTGCTGGATACGTGTCTGCTTAATGGTGGCCTGTACATTAAGGTGGGTCAGGGATTCGCGGCCGTCAACCATATATTGCCCATTGAGTACACGAGCACATTGGCCAAGCTGCAGGATGAATGTTTGCCGACGTCAAAGGCCGATGTACAGAAAGTGTTTCGATCCGATTTTGGCCAGTTACCCGAGGAAATCTACAAGGAGTTCGATTACAAGCCGGTGGCAGCCGCCAGCCTGGCGCAGGTCTTCAAGGCGCGGCTGCCGAGTGGGGAGCAGGTGGCCGTTAAAGTGCAGTACAACGATTTGCAGAAACGTTTTATCAGCGACATGGCCACCATTATCTTTCTGCAGGACATCATTGAGTTAATCTTTAAGGACTACAATTTCGGCTGGATTTTCAACGATCTGCGCAAGAATCTGGTACATGAGCTCGACTTCTGGCATGAGGGCCAAAATGCTGAACGCTGCGCCAAGGATCTGCAAAAGCTGAGCTATGTACTTGTGCCGAAGATCTATTGGCCCCATACCAAGACGGTGAGGCCTCCACTTTTACTCCATTTCCAATGCTTTAATCCTATTCTAAATATGTCAGCGAGTGCTCACCATGGAATGGATGGATGGTCTGAAGATCAGCAATGTAGAGGGCATTAAGCGGCAGAAACTGAGCATAGCTGACATTGACCTGAAGCTATACAACATGTTTGCCGAACAGATCTTTAAGACTGGATTTGTGCACGCGGATCCGCATCCCGGCAACAGTGGGTAACCATAGCAATGCTTCGAACATACACACGTTAAGAAAACACTTCAAATTCTGTTCTTAGTATTCGTGCGTAAGAATGCTAGACATGGCAAGGCGGACATCATATTATTGGATCATGGCCTGTACGAGGAGTTGCCGGCGAACGTGCGTATTCCACTCTGTGATTTCTGGGTGGCCACCGTGCTGCGCGATGAGGCAAAGATGAAGGCTGCCGCCCATCAAATGAACGTTGTTGACCATATGAAATTTGGCGCCGTGCTCTTCCAGCAGCCGGTACAAATGAGCGAAGGAGCCATTCGTAGCAAGCTGACACAAGAGGACATTGACTATGTGCAGAAGGTGGCCAGAGAAAACTTTGACATCATAATGAGCACCCTAAAGGAAATGCCGCGCAGCTTGCTATTTGTCGTGTAAGCGAACCTCACCTCACATACATCTATATATATTCTATATACACATATATATATATCTATTTATGTTACAGTCGCAATCTGAACACTGTCCGTGCCATTGGCAACATGCACGGCGATGTGGTCGACAGGCCGCGCGCGATGGCTCGCCATGCTCAGCATTGTCTTTACGTGCAGCGTGGTGGATCGCCTTTGGAGTATTTAAAATGGTTACAGCGACGCTTCTACTTTGAGTACTGCCTGTGGTCGAAGGCATTCAGAGAGCGCCTGCTTAACTGGTATTTAAATTTTCTGTATTTTGTGGGACGTGCACCGGCATCGGCCAGGACACTTATGCGCGACATTAGGAAACAGGAGCAGCAAATTTTGACATGAAGATGCATGGAAAACAGTTTTATATTTTTCTAAATCGATGGTTAATAGGTCAACAACTAATTTTACTGTCAGCCGACAATATTTATTCCAAATTATTAGCGAAATAAATGCCATTTGAAGCTTCCAATGTAATGGACATATATATTTATATACGACAATTGGAACGGTGTATGGGAGTATCTAAATTCGATGTATTTTAATTAAATTGCAGCACACTTCTGCCAAGGTCGGTACAGTCAAACAGTTATTGGTAACCAACATTCACTGCCACTTAGGAACAAATCGATATGTTTTTTAGATTAGCAAAATGTGCAAATGGGCATCCTCACCATTTGTATACCCTGTGAACGGTGACTTCCCACTGGTAAAAGCGTTTATATATATGGCGTTTTTTGTTATGTTTAACAATTCATAATTTTCCGGTATTAGTTTTCTCTTGGAGCAAACGGTGTCCAAATTTATTGCTAGATAACTCCCATTAGATGCGAAACACGTAGTATTTGCATCTAGTAAGTAACACACATATTTCTGCACCGAAATAGGCACAAATGGGCGTCAACAACTACATATTTCCGGTTGTGTGGGGCGCCATGGCAGGCTTCAACATGCCAAAATAAATCTTGGCGCCCAACATATGCACGATTTGATCCACCGATGAGCACCGCCAACTTTCACTTCTTCTACCAAACCCATGTAGGTATGCAAGTATGTACATATATTTGTATGTACATACATCAAGTGTATCAGGTATCGTGTGGTGTACACAGAACTAAATTCAATTCAATTTCATTTAAAGTTACTTTCGTTGACTGACAGACAAGCGAGTCCAAGTCCTCTAAGCCCGAGTCAAGCTGCACAGTGGGCCTAAACCCACATATTTGTATGCGAATTGTATCACAGAAACAGGCTGTAAATTAGTGACGAGCTACGAATTAGAAAGAAGTAGGCTTTCGTATATGGTATTTTCATATAGAAATTTGCTAAAAATGCCTATAAATCCTATTGAATGCAATCGAACACGGTACATTTAAATAAATACTTAAATTATGTATGCTTCTATGGAATATCTAAATTACTTTATAATAATATTTTGTAGCCGCGTTCATTTCACACTTTCGACCATTGTTTGTGCCGTGTTGATGTTGGTGTTGTTATTGCTGGGCCCAGGCCTAAATATGAAATTAAAAATCAACGCTGAAGTGTGAAACGCTGGAAATGTCGGCTGTCTGGCGGCAGTCAGGCGAAGGCAAAGCGATACCTAGAGCCCATAGCCAAGAGTCTCTATAAGCAGCTGGGGCAACCATTTCGTTAGAGCATTTGCAGACAAGTCGCGGAACGAAGCAAAGGTCTCGAGCGGAAATCGAAATTAGCTGAACGGAAAAGCGGAAAAGGACAGTATCCATTTAGCAATGAACAAGGAGTTTACTATGCAGGGCGGCACGCCCATAACCCTGAACTGGCAACGGTAAATGGCATTCCCGTTCAAGCGAATAATCTAATCCAAATTGGACCAAGTTTAGGATCTGCGCAAGCTGGTCTTTGGCACAGCTGCGATACCCATGCGTGCCGAGTGGCTGCAGACGTCGTTTGTCTTTGGAGCACCGCCCAAGGAGGAGCTGGCGTATGGACTGCGTTCACCCAGAAATGCGACGCGTGGTCTCCTCTCGGTGGTGCAGGGTTTCATTCTGAAGTACTTGCTATTTGCCCGGAAAAACAGCCGTTCGACAGCCACAAATGAGTGCGTCACAAATGCGAGGGGGGTGGGGGGATCTAGGGTCAGTTTAATTGATGACTTAATGTGTCCATTTCAGTCCGTTGCTGGCCACCGCTGAAATGCAGCGAGATGCGCTTTTTAGCGCATTAATCGAGATATTGCGCACCATATCGGATAAGGGCAAGGTAACTATTGTGCTGCCCTCGGAGGATGAGGTCTTTGTGGATCACAGTGCCAGCTACTTTCACGATACGGTGACCGAAAAGGTAACACAATCGATTGCATAATCCATTTTCTATTGATTTCTTATCGGGCTGAATACGTTCGTTATTAAATATTTTCGAAATTGTTATCGAACATTTTCTAATTTTTCCAATTCTTACAAAAGCAATTTACAAAAAAAAAAAAGAAAAAAAGTTCTTTGCATTAAATATGAATATCCGTGGATTGAGTTTCACTTGGGATTAGACACCTCTTCCATACTTTCCCTTACAGTTATATACGTTTACAATTTCGCCCAACGAAGAGCTGGAACACTTTTTGAAGCGCAATTTCAAATATGTAAGAATTGAATTTACAGAAGTAGCTGCAAGTTGAAACTTGTAAAGATTTCTGTATCTAGAACTAATCGTATTTTACATAATATATATTGTCATACCTATTTGTTGCCTAATCCTGTCTAAAAGTTTACAGAAGCGGAAACGCCGGGCACATTGCTGTTCCTTTATAGCGCTGTACTCACACGCTCGATGGGAAAGTAAGATTTCAGCCTAGAATAGAGACAGAGAGTGTGTCTTTCATTCGAATATAATTTCCTTACCATTGATAACCATTATGATCTACTTTTTACATTGCGGCCAATTTAACTCTGCGATGTATCGCAGAGTGCGCACCGATTTGGACTCGACAAAGTCATCGCCGTTGACGATGAGCAATCACGAGGAGGGCTCCCTCATGATAGTCACCTTGCTGTTGACCGGCCGTGCCACGCCCTATATACACAATGGCGTTATCAATGTGGGCGACGAGAACAGCTATGTGCGTGTCAAGCAAATTGTTCAGATTGAGTTTGATCTTAGAACTGCATTCAATTCAATTGCAGGCAGTGGCACAGTATGGAGTATTGAAGCGTTGCATGGTCGGATTGCTGCTCTGGGACATTGAATCTACCAGCGTGAGTAGTATTCAAACATATACGATTTTTATATATATTCACATAGAAAATAAGACTTTAACCTTTTTTATATAATATAGAGCAACGTTTGAAAGTACTCAATACTTAGAAAATAATATATAATATATAATAATAATTAATTAAAGAACGGGTTGGCTTAAATAGAGCCTTTTAACCGCTTTCAAGCATTACAAATATAATATAATATATTAATAAAAAACTATCAGAACATAAGTAAATTTGTACGCAAAACTTCTTTGGATTTGCAAAACTTGTATTTTATTTATAGAAATCCATTTTCCACACAAAGCCTTTTATATCAAAATCATAGAAAATGTTTTACTTAGATTTCTTAAAAATATTTAGCAAGTTTTCAGCACATTTTATTATTTTTATTAGTATTATTATTTAAGGTGCAATAATATTGAGCTGTTATTCGATTTCACAGGCTGCTGTTAATCAGTCCCGGCAACCTGGATCGCGTCTAAAGACGCCCAACTATCCCATTTGGATAACCAGCTGCACTGGCCACTATGGCGTCATCTTCAATCGGAATCCGGATCTGTTGCGCAACTATCATGCGGAGTCGCGATTCGATGTCAACTATTATAGCTGTTCGGGCCATCAGATACTGATGACTATCGATAATCGCATATACAATGAGCAGGCATTGGTCATGTTGGAGCGACAACCAATCACACCGGAGAGCACCTCAGTGGCGGGCAAGCCTGCCAAGGATGAGGCCGTTACGGCCGGAGGTGCTGCTGCCGGTGCTGGTGTGGCTGGCGCTGGCGGCGGTGTTGGTGGTGCTGCTAGTGGCGCTAGCTCTGGCAACGATGTGGTCGCCAAGGAGGAGTCAATGCTCAACACGCCATTGCAGCGTTTGATTCATACCAAGTGGGAAGAGGCAACTATAAGCTTTCACGTGCAGCCATCGATGTTGAGTTATCTTTTTAGTACCACACAGTAGAACAAAAAAAAAAAACAAAAACAAAAAAGAAAGGCAGACGACAATTATTATTACAAAAACGTAGTTAAATATTGTGTAGACGATCCTTATGATCCAATCACGAGATACTTAGACACTAAAAACTGAAAACTTTTGATTAGGTCACGATCACGATCACATTCACCATTCATATATATCATTGAAGCATGTCAGCTTGTTATGTTGTCTCTTGATCTATGATATAAATCGACTTTCTTGGCGAATGACCAATACTACTCTCAACGAGTACATAGATGCCTGCGATACCTCTTCACATCCACATCCAAGTAAGTTCATTCAATAGTAGTTGTCGAAAATAGTCATGTTAGCACATAGTATCACATTTTCAAATACGATTACGAATTGAAATACTTATCCTGCTTATCTATGAATAGGGTATGAAAAACTAGCTAATGCATTTTAGAGCTAATTTTACCTTTAACAATCTAAATCTGTTTAATTTTATATTTAGAGTGATTCAATGGCAAAGTTAAATAATTATTATTTCAATCTATTAATCGTACTTATCTTAATCTAATACTCTTGTTGTTAGCTGCCGAGACATTTTTTTGATATAGGTTAGCTTATTCCTAGTCTAAAATCAATTTTCTGGTAACGACTCATGATTATAGATGATAGCTTAAGAAATATTGAATAGTAGCATAGTATAAATATTTAGTTATAATTAGTATAACTATATATTGCCGTGATTTGTAAGCTTTAAAGTAGTTGAAACAATTGCACAATCCTTTTAGAAGCATATTTTGCACTTAGATCAATGAGATGAATTCTACTGTTGCTGGTCTCAGAGCTCTGGTCAAAATGTATGAAACGGGTATCGAAAAAGATGAATTCAATTACAATTCGAACAAACAGCGATGGTAAATACACGTAAAATATTTCGAGTATCATGAAAACAAGAAAACAAACAACTACAACAAAACTGACAGATTTGTTGAAAACCGAAATCGAATTTTGACAAATATGTCTGTTACTGAGGCCTCTCTCTATACATAAAGTGCGACTGCAGGAACTCAAAGGTTGCCGCCTGGAGCCACTAGACGAATACAGAAAACAACTGCGAAATCAAATGAAAACACACCAACACGCTTCGAAAATTTCAAATGCACCACTCAATTAGTCAAACGCCAAACGTATAATGTCAACAGACATATATTTAAATATTTAAATAAATGTTCAAGCTATCTAAAAAAAATCTTTGAATTTTACACTCATCATTTATGGGTATGGGTAATTGAATGCGATTGTTTTGGTCCATTGCTTTCAGAATCAAAGTTCAAAAGTAGGCTTCAAAATATGCTTTCGATTTTAATATATTTCGAAGATCCGTTTCGCAGGTTAATATTAATTGGTACCCCCATAATAGAAATGAAAAATATTTTGAAAATATTTAAGAAATGTTTATCATTTTATTTAAATGTTGGTTTTGCTGTCGCACAAAAATGATTGAAGTTCCTTGTTATTCATTTATCAGTTTTTAAAGAGTTTTGTTTAATAAAAAATGTGTTTTGTATTTGTTGAATAGGAGAATAGTTTACTCGTAATTGTAGATTGGTTTTTGTAATTGTATTTTGTTTGATTTGAAATATTCAAGAATATTTTTATAATATATATACTTTAAAGAATTTATAAGAATATTTTAGTATGTTGCCATAACAATTCACAAAGATTTACCCATGAGATTAGTTTATAATTACTTTTTAAAGATTTTGTAATTTCCTAACTAAATATTGTTAATACTTGTACATAAATACTTAATTTGTATGTATATGCAATTGTATAAATTGTAGAAATTTTGTATTATTCTTAATTTTTTATATTTACATATCATATATTATTTGCATAGTTTTTGTGCACAATGTTTATAACTCATATTAAAAGTTTATTAGTTTGTTTGAGTGTTTCTTTTGTTGTCTTTTTTTTTAATTAAAATTTATATATAAAGTATGTTTAACCTAAACTTCAAATAATTGTATATATTGGTTGGCCTTTATTTCTTTTCTTTTATTTATGTTTCACTGCAACTATTTGCACTTTTTGTAATTGAATTCCATCAGCAAGACCATTGCCTCAAATGTGTTGTTGCCTTTTCGGTAATTTCTGAAACTATTTGCAGCTTTTCCTGTTCAATTGCCATTACCCACGGTATCAGTTGGCACGCGATTTATGGCCCCACGCTCCGATCCCAACCCAACCCAAGCCAGAGGGTTCTTTTTTTATCTCTCCGCTTCTCTGTCTGTCTGTCTGTTTGTCTGTGTCTGCGAGTTGGGGGTCTGGTGCAACGCCTTGATGTACGAGTGTGTCAACATGCATTATTGAAATGATTGCGGCCCACATTTTATGTACTGTTTGTTTTCAGTTCGGATAGCTTCGTCGCTGCTCTTTGTTTAAATAAGTAGTTGCCCGACTTTAGACCCAACACACCTTGTTCTCAATACACGCTCTGTCAGAGCCTTGAACTATTGCCACAATTTCGATTTGCGAATTGAAGTAATTAATGATTAACTTTCACAGTGAAAGCGAAATAATATTGTATTGTATTAGGAACAGAAACCATTGGTGTTGAGGGTGATTTAAGTGATTTACACAAAGAATATAATGTGTGAGTGATTATCATGATTGGAGAATGGTTAAACTTAAGAACTAAACCTTAACTTTAGGCGGTTGTCTTTCATAAAGTAATGCACTTAAATACTTTTTGCTTATAAAAATGTACCATCTTGGATTGAGTCTTTGCTTAAACCATGAACGTATTGCAAATATGTACAAAATATATATCGAGGACATTATAGTATACAATTCAAATATATATATATATATATATATATATATATATATCGTACATAATATCTGTGCAGCTATGTAAATTATGCCGGCTGGGGTCAAACCAAGTTGGCCATGCTTGCAAATATCGTATAAAGTTGTGCGCTTAGAGCCTAACTAAGTTACGTACATATGTATGCGTCTATCTGTAGTATCCGTCTGTGGGTACATTGTGATTACGTTAATAATAATTTGCAGGCTTTACACTGTGCAAAATTAATAATAGTCGGCTTAGAGGGACGACTTAAACACAAGCTGTACCTGTACAAACTGATTAAAGTCATGGACACTTTGTGAGCTCACTCGCTGCGTACACAATCGTAATCGCAAATATCATGTAATATCCTAACTAATCCTAAGTCCCATTTGTGCATCGTTCTACGGCCGCACCAGCAGCTTCTCAATGAACGCCAGATTCGTGTTGCCATAGCGCGTCAGGTTGAACGGCAGAGCAGCTGGATTCTTTTTCGTCTGCGTGTGCCAAGTGAGTATCTGCGGGTACAAACATTTTTATAAAATCTTTCAGTTGTACGTTAATTGTATTGCACTCACATCCCGGCACTCATCGGCGAGCAGTTCAATTTCATTGTTCTGCAGCGGCGCCAGACTGCGCAGAAAGCCATCCTCCTCGTAGCCCGGCTTGAATGGCATCTTTGCCTTCGGCCGCTCGTGCAGAAACTTGACGCTCACTGCAAAACCGGCCATATCAACCGGATACTTGCGTCCACCGATCCAGCCATCATAGTAGCCATCCAGCTTACCCGCACGTATAATGGGACTGCTGACGCCGGTTTTAGTCACCAGGCCAACGGGCCACATTGCCACCTTTTTGGTATAGCGCATCTGTTTGAGAATTCACAGATATATATAATTATTGATAGATTGATCAATTGATTATTAATAAGTATGATTTTCAGAAGCACTCAGTATTCCTTTTGTTTTAAGTTTGCCAGTGCAAACTGTGCATTCAATGGCAGTTGGGTGGTATTTGTAGCTGTGACCTTTTCAGTTACACACCTGTTCAAATATGTTAATATCGTAGGTGTTATCATCGTCGGCAAAGTAGAGGACACCCTCGGTGGCATTGGCCCGTAGATAATCGAGTCCACGATTCCGATTGGAGACACCGCGGGGCTTGGCACGCTTCGTCAGCTTATACTGCTCGGGCATCGGCGCTGTGTGGGTGTGGTGTGGTGTGTTGTGTGGGTTG
This sequence comes from Drosophila silvestris, assembly GCA_035043445.1. NCBI lineage: Eukaryota > Metazoa > Arthropoda > Insecta > Diptera > Drosophilidae > Drosophila > Drosophila silvestris. The sequence continues at coordinate 9,421,307 of JAWNMZ010000138.1, forward strand.
TGTGGGTTGTATGCAAGGTCGTTAATAGCACTCAAATGAACGACAATCATGTTAATGACAGACCAATACTCACCAACCAGATACTCGTAGGGAACACCAATGCGGTCCAGAGTGTGCGCGACCAACGGATTCGTCCGGTTCGCATCCTCGATGACCAGCCAGAGCAGGTTGAGCACATGCTTTAGCGTGTAGCCGAGTCGTGTCAGCTCCGCCAGCTGCTCGGGACGGCGATAAGTGGGCGTAATAATATACAGTGGCGGCTATTAGGGTAGATAAGCGTTCCGTATTATTGTATGCTACAAAAAAAATATACTAATACTACATGTTCTCCATTGTCGTGTATAAAGTGTGTCTATGTTTACATGCGTAACACGGCGTAAGCTCCCTTTTGATGGGCAATTATGCAAATTAATCCACGGCCAAGCTAAGTTAACTAGTTGAACAGTTCACTAGTTGACCGGGTTTTAGCTGCGTGTCAGTTGGAATACTCGCTATAAGCAGGCCACTCAAATTGCAAACATAATATATATATATATATATATATATATATATATATGTGTGTGAGTTTGCAAATTGTCCACTGTTGGCACACAAAACTGCATTCAAATTTATATGCAAAATAAACATAGACATTCTAATAGATACAAGCGCAGTGACGCACAGAAATGCAATTGAAAAGACAAAGCATTTATAATAATATTGGATTAGCATACAAAGTAGTTGCCATTAAAGAGAGAAGCATACAAAATGTTTATTAAAATAATTCAATGATTATCATATATTAGCTATAAATCTAAGAACATTTCCTAAGCAAAAAAAAAAAATTAAAATATATTTAATTAATATGCAAATAATATTGTATAATAAATAGCATTTGCTGATTTGTCTTTTTGATATTAAAATGATGCCATTCGTTAAATATTCCTTGCACTCAAACTCAAACCTTTTGATATTAAGCAATGGACCTGCCTTTGACATTGACTGTAGAGCATTTTTAGTTATAACTGCCTGCTAACTAGGAGAAATCCACAAATGAGCGAATCTTTTTCAATTGGCTTGCATTTTGCATTGCATTCAGAATCTGGATCATCATCAGCATGGTCAGACCTGCCACCCTACACCCCTCGCTGCCTGGTCCCCAGGTGGAATTGGAACACCCACTAGTTTGATGCCATTCAATGGCAGTAGTTGTTATTGTTGGCTGTTACGCGGTTTCGGTTCTTTCGGTTTCAATGTGCAATGCGCAATTTTCAAATTAGATTCATGCAAATTTTTTTTATTTATTTTATTTTTTTTAGCGTATCTTTTTGTATGCATTTTATTTATAATCTGGTGTCATCTGACAATTGATTAACCTAAAAAGCCATGCCATGCATACAGTTCATAATGGGAGTAGCCATAAATTGGTGCGAATTTTGTACGGTTCACAAAATTAGTGAATAGCTAACAACATTCAACGAACTGCATAGATTTGCACTTGCGCCAGATACATACAGATACAGATACAGATATAGATACAGAGACAGTTACAGATACAGATACAGATACAGATACAGCTACTTAATTTAACAAACAGAGCTATGAATTTAAATTTGAATTTGAGTGCGCCCTTTTCAAAGTTAACAATACTAATGAGTTGGATACTATGGTATGGTGTGCACATCTATAGTAAGGTCATCACCATCAATCAACGTAATGTGTGTGTGTGTGTGTGCCAGGGTAGGTAGAGCTAAAGCTACGTAAATTATGTCTAAAAGCGCTTGACATAATCGCATTACATTTATTACGTTCCATACTGGAACCTAAGCCAAAATCAATAAAACCAATGCTAACTGGTGCTCTTTCATTAACTTTCAAATTCCAACATGACAAGAAAATAGACAACAATTCGCATTTTCTGTACGCTTGTAAAGCGAATAATGAGTAATAACAAGTTAGAATGCTGATACCCTGCAGATACCCTGGACATCATCTTCTAAATACCTCTGGTAGGCTTGCTGATATTAGTGTGCTCAATATACGAATACGTTTTGGTTAGTCAAATCTAAGTTTCTAATCCGATTTGAATTAAATATTTACAGCGAATCTATTATATGTTAGGGTATATTATATGTATATCAATTTGATGGGATTGGAGATGCTTCCTTGTGTTATATAGTTTCACACTTTGCCTATTCTTAATAGGTTCAAGGTATAAAAATTCTCAAAACCCAATTCGACTATCGATTCTTAAATGTTTACGAATTAAATTCATTATTTTATTTATGTCTAGAAGAGCTGTGAGTTCATATTTGCACATGTTGGCAGTTTTATTAAAACCAAACAAAATTCTACATAGCTTTGCAAACAAAATTGCATTCTTTGTGAAAATGCAATTTATTTAATCAATTTAAAATTGCACCATTTGCTAAATAATTGAAATTGTGAAAATTCAAAGAAATAAAAAAACGGGGCTGATGGCAAACACTAAAATTAAAATTTTCGCAACAGACAGAAAGAGAGAGAGAGAGAGGGACAGCTTTGGCAGGAGGAGTCCTGTTGTCCAGCTTAAAAACTACATGTTAACTACACACAAAATGAACGGGTAATAGTTATACCAATCCCTGCAGGAAGTCTGCCACTCCCCCCCTCCCGCCACAGTTGAAATGAATATGAGACGCACTTGTGCCTTGTGCAGACAACTTAAAAAAGGAATTAAGAAAATTGGAAAATGTGTAAGGGAAACAAACAAAGCAACAAGACCAAAGCAGAATGGCGCCAATGAAGCAAGCAAGGCAACTGCGGGAAATTCCAGCGATTGCAAAAATTCCCACTTACAAAGTATATATACAAGTAACTGAACTATCTGCATATTCTATATACATGCATATATATGCAAGTGTTTTATTTACATATGTTGTTGTGTAAACGATGCACTCATATAAAAGATACTTATTACGGAAACATGTACAGCAAGAACATCAAATGTAACTTAAAGCTAATTGGTTAGTTCGAACTACTTTTGTAGTGTGTGAAATTGTTGTTGTTGTATGTATGTAATAAACAAACAAATATTTACGGGATCGGAAACGGCAACAAATTTTGAACGAATTTTATAAGTGACACCGGTTGATTTTCCCATTGAGTTCTGGGCGTGGCTTAGCTTGGAGATTCTTGTTGTTTTTAGTTTTTGAGTTGATGCTGTTGTTGTTGATGTTGTTGTTGTTGTAGTTGTTGTAGTTTTTGATGTTGTTGCTGCACCAGCAGTCGCTGTTGTTGTTGTTGTTGTTGTCGAGATGCTTTTGTTATTGTTGGCATCTGAAGCCGATGACAATATCAGTGGCAATGAAACCGTCGAGTAGAAAAAGTAGGACGAGCCGGAGGCATTTACAGGACCAGAACTGGTTGCGGTGGACGAGTATGTGACATTAGATGCACCACCACCATGCACCACTCCCTGTCCCTGTCCCTGTCCCAGTCCAATTGTGGTATTTTGGGTGGAGTTGTTGGAGCTGTTTGGCATTGGTGCCCACAAAAATGATGCGATGTATGACGATGACGATGATGATGATGATGATGTTGATGACTTTTCTGGTTGCTACATCATTAGTGATTATTATTTGATGTTGTTAAGGCATAGAGAGAACGTAGAGAACGAGAACAAAAGATACATTGTCACATGAGGCTGATGTATAATGTATATAGACACATAGACCAAAAACTATCTAGATAGCTAGCTGGCCGAAAGAGAGTATTCTAAATGTTGCATGCTTGACACGGCCAAAGGCCAATTGACTGTTAAATGTTCCCATACAACGACTACTACTCTATTTTTCAAGTATTATTTTATATATATTATATTATATTATATATATTTTGAAGAATATTATTATCGTGTAATGTGAGTTGGGAGCATCAACAACTGAACTGTCAAGCATGCAAACAATTTTTCAGTTTGCTCAAAATCTATATATGTAGATATAAATGGATATCTAGACACGTATAGGTTTCGACTAGTTTAATAATAAGAATGAATGGATGCATTCGAAAAAAGTGTGAATCTTCGAAACGATCGGTTATTGTCGTGTGCTATTTATTGTACTACTTAGCTAACACGACGAACTTTCAAGCAATTTCCTCAAGGCCAAACAAAACATGGGAAGGTATAAGGGGTGGGTGAGGTGGCGGCTTATCATAAATGCTATCTATCAGTTGGGTATCTAAAACATTCAATTTGGAATACTCACCTTGACGACTTCGTTGGTGGCGAGCGGCTGTCGGGACATGTGATACTGATATAGTACCATATAGATGCAAGTCGTGGCTACGAATATGGTCAGGTACATTTTAATGGATTTGCCCAGGGCCATTTTGTTGCTGAGATTTCCAGTCATTTTCGTATCTTTGGCCTGTATCAGAAGCATATATTGTTATTTTTCTTTATGTTGCCTTTGTCTTTGTTGTTGTTGTTGTTGTTGTTGCGTTTGGTTTTGGTTTTTTTGCGATTTGGTCTTGTAACTCGACTTTGGTATTTTGATTTCATTCGTTTGGCTTTGGTTGCAACTTTTGACTAATATGTTTACTCTTTGCAGATTTACATTTTTCTGCTTGCCCCACAAGCATTATTCGCCACCTCTGTTTTTTCCCCTTTATTTTCTGATTGTTTTACGCTGTTGTCGGGGCAATAAACGACTACGCACTGGTATCTAAATAATATTCAAACAAAATTAGGCAACATATTATTTTATTTACTTATTATATTATTTTATTACTCACATTTATTGCATATCTTTCCATAGTTCAATTAGGCGCATGACGCAACTGGGGAAAAACGTAAAGAATATTTTTCAAACATTTAGGAATCAATCATTGATACAAATTGCGCCATAAAGCAAATCATACATAAACACTATAAAATAAAAAATACTTTAAAAAAACCATTTAAAATTTGAATGATAGTTGATTGCTTTGCACAAATAAACGAGATTAAAAATCATTTCATCATTTGATATACGCAACTGTTGAAAACATAGCGCACAATAGTGAAGATAATGCTATCAGACATTCTACATATATATATATGTATATCTATATATAAATAAGATATATTAACACGCAAACAAATTTTTTTTTAATATTCATTAACAAAAAAAACAAGATTAAAAATCATTTCATTATTTGAAATACGCAACTATTGAAAACATAGCGCACAACTCTGAAGATAATATTATCAGACATTCTATATTTATATATATAAATAAGATATATTATGCAAAAAAAAATATTAATATTCATATCCAAATCAAAACCACAGAGGTAAATTACTCAAAAATGTATACATCAAATTGTGCTGTTTTCTCTAATTGATAACTGGTCTGATAACTGGGAAGCGATAGCAAAACTTTGTTTCTTGTCTTCTAATTGGTAAATACTAATTAGTTGTCAATTGTGTCAGTATTCCATCAATATGGCAATAAACCAATAAGCAAATTAATGTTAAATGCTACCAACTAAAAAGTTTTGAATTGAATAGTAAAAAGGACAAATGCGAAAGTTTTGATTGTATTAAGCAAGGAGTTTAAGCATTTTTTAATTGCTTGTGCTGAGATACCCTGTGGAAAAGAAGTTGAATTATCTGTTGTATAATGATAAATCAATATTAAACAGTTTTCCGCTTTTCAACTGTGTGATCCAAGTCAACTTGTTAACTAAGCCTTGTTTAACTTTTTCGCCTACTTTTATGTTGTTTATTGTTGTTGATTTTCAACAAGTCTGCCCCTTATGCATAAGTGGGCGTGGCTGTTGCTTGTTCGCGTGTTTAAGCATTTTTACAAAAAAAAAAAAAATTCATTTCACCATTGCTGATATGAAAGTTCAATGGCCAATTTAAAATCTTTTGCTTTGTTTGCAGCACGCTTGTAAAAGTTGGGCGCCGCTTTTTTTATTTTTGCCATACGCAACTTGCGTTAGTTCTTATATACCACTATATATATATATACCTATATATATACCTAGTTCAGCAAGTTTGCCTTTGCAATTAACACTGCACGCGAGATCTGAGTTCGGACTTAAGCACGATTTGAGTGACTCTTTCCATAGAAGTTCGCATACAAAACTCAAACATTTGTGCAGTTTTAAGAAATATTCAAACTTGGCCAGAGAAGAATCTCAATTTGAAATTGCATTCACAACAAATGGCAAATATGTAAACAGCAAGAACAATATCAAAGACATGCATGATTCTTGTATATGTTGCAAATCTTGTTATTGGCCATTGAATGAAAATGGGGAAATGTATGATGTAAAAGGGTCAAAAGAAAAGCGTTTTCAGGATGCTTGACAGACCGGCAAAAATGTTTAATGAAAATTCATTTAACAACATGTCAAAGCAATAAAGCCAAGAAGAACAAAAAAAGCTAAGCAAAAAGCCATTGTAAAAACAATTTAGTGTCAGAACTTAAACCATTTACATGACAATTCAGTCCACCCTCTGTGCTCCCTCTGTGCAGAGACACGGACATCAAAAATTACAAATAAAGGGAAAGAAACAAATTACACACACAGATACACACACGATACACACACACAGATACACACACAAAATAAGAACAGACATTCACATTCATAAACAAGAGCACAATGCAGATAGATATTAAAAGTGGAGAGCAAAATTCGAAAAGTGGGCGCCAAGCGGAGAACTCCGAGTGGAATGATACCTTTGCAGTCGCCCTTACGGGAAGCGAACGGGAACTGACTGGTTGGCATAACAGCAGGGCGCACAGTTGTCGCTCTTTACACCCGGATGCCATGTCCTTGAACGTAACATTGTCGGATTGCGATTGCGATTCAAAACAGTAAAAATAACCACCCACATTATATTATGAGAAACGAAAGCAATTTGCCATACAAAAACCATTGTCTATATTTTTATAACCTGATTAACTATATATTTATAGCCTGAATCCATTAAAAATTGATAATGCGAAGTGTAAAATGATATTATGCAATAGTATGTAACAGGCAGAAGGAACCATCTCAGCCATAAAGTATATATCCAAACAAGTAAAAACGATTTGATGCATATCGCTTCAATAGACCACTGCAAATATACTGCACAAAATGGAGAAATTCGAATTTAATTTCAGCTGCTAAGCCAAAACCAAACCCAAAATGGATAATGCTCCAGTTTGCGGCATGGAATGCGTTGTTTTCAGCGCCATTTCAATTTACTTAACTCATAATCCCGACGCCAGGCACACACCACTGTGTAGAGCAGATCTCAGCTGGATGATGCCATCTATGTTCATGTGTGGGTGGCCACAAGCAATTGCGTAATATTTGGTGTGGCCTTGGGTTCGGTGATGGTGGGAGGGATTCACAAGCACAAACACAAAAAAAAAAAGGAGCCGAGTGGAGGGAGCAGCCAATGTGAAATCGAGTCTTGTGAAGAAAGCCAACTCTTCGCATGATTTGTGTGTGCCCTGCTTGGCCCTGACTAGCCCTGACCCAAAACACATACCCAGATCCAGTTCTCAACTTGGCACCAAACTTATTGCATTTGTCGCTGGCGAAATCATATTTCAAATTTAATGGATTCGCTACGAGAACTCTAAGTTTCCTCCTACCAAACATTGTTCATGCCCCAATGAATTATAGTATATCAGGCACATCCGTATATCAGATCGAATAGAAAAGCTTTTGAACGTGCTACGTGCTAATAATATTTGATGGCATGTTTTTATGCTCGTATTGTAATCGAAACGAAATGAAACCAGTGGGAATAATGACAATTATTTTACGATACATTAGATACAAGATACATTAAGGTAATTAAACTCACATAGCTGGCAACAAAAGAATTCTTTATCCAAATATTAATATTTGTCTTCAAATTGTAATTATGCTTGCATATTCGTCATATTTAGGCGGGGCAACTATATATCGTATATAACTATAATAATAATAAAAATGTTCATGAATTTATCTATATCAATTCGGTTATTCATGAAAACATGTCGATAAGATTGAAGTATGCCGATGTCTATTAAATCAATTTGCATGACTTATCTTATGATGTTAAGTAGTATTAATTATTTAACAATTTATATTTATATAATGTGAAATGAATAAATCTAGAAATTAATTTGTTTGCCATGTTTTTCACACAGTTTTGATTAAATGATATACATTTTTATATATAAACTCTTGAAGAATATGTAACATTTTTAAGAACTGTAATTTACTAGAACTAATAAGCTTAGTGATAATATTTATGCATATGTTCTAAGTATACACGTAATCGTAGATAACATTTATATTTATTTACACTCTCGTCGATTATTATTATATTATTAGAAGAGAGGAATTAAATATATTAGACAATCGAGGTATCCAGCAATGAGTAGAGAGCAGAAAAGATGCGGATCATATGCCTATAACGATATCAAACCGCTGAAAGCAAAAGTGGATAGCAATGATAATAGAACATCCATTCTGAATGGGGAAATTGAGGAGCTACGCGAAAAGTTAAGTGATCATAAAGTAGATTAAGCTTTAAATAAGGAATTAAGAGAGCAGATAGTTAGATCTAACAGTGATTTGCAAACCAGCAATTTGCACTTAATCAATAATGAATTGAATGATCTTAATTCCACACAACTATCGCAAATCGATTTGCTGGAGTTGAAATAACAGCTGGAGGAACAAAAGAAAATCATTGAGCAAAAGGAACAAGAATTATCCAATTTATATAATGCACAACAAAGTAAAATAAATATCGATACAATCCAATTGATGGAGTTAAGCAATCAGTTGGAGGCACAAAACAAAACCACTGCGGCAAAGGACCAACATATGTATATCCAATATACAAAACGATGAAAACAAATGTGAACGGAAATTGAAGGAATTAAATGTGAAACCCGAATTAGATTGCGATCCTTTTGGAGATGCTCCGGGTGTTCCTGGATGGACAGATAGCCAGCAGCGAATCAACGGTCAAGAAGATTTCAACAGGTCTTGGGCAACATACCGTGAAGGATTTGGTTCCTTTGATGGCGACTTCTTCTTGGGCTTGGAGAAGATCCATCGCTTGACGAGCACCCAACCCCATGAACTCTATATTCATTTGGAATACTTTAATTGGGAAAGCGAATATGAGATATCATCGAAAGCGATGAATACCGACTGAGTTTAAGTGGATTCAGTGGCAGTGCCAAAAATCAGATGTTCGAATATAACAATAACCATCAATTTACGACATATGATCGTGAAAACTAACTACACTGCAATATGAATTATATTCTCGATTCGAAAATATAATTACACTAATTCTCAAATAAATAAATTACAAATTTTTATAGCCTGATCGTCACTTCAATATGGAAAACAATGTAAATCACCAGAAAAAGAAAAGTTCCTACTTCGTTATGAACCTTTTCACATTTTCAATGGTTTCAGGACATATAAGTTTTGGAAGTTGCCGCGTGTGATTCAAATTGGTAGCTTAAATATCACAATAACAGAAAATGATTCACATAACTATCTGAAATAGCTCATTCAAAGTTATTTAACAGTTAAATGACCAAATCAAAGCCAACTGCATAAATCCGATGAGAAGCAAATTAGGCCGGCAAGGGTATCAGGGCTTAGGGCTTATCGCTGGTTTTTATCAATTAGCCTAATGTCCAGAATTGTACAGTTGTCAAAACGGGTGTTTAACTGGACAGAAAATATATAATAATATAATAGAAATTAATTCAGCAATCTTTAAGACTCCTTTGGTTCGCAAAAACAATCCACTTAACTAAATTTCGTGATGTTCTTAATAGACAAAACTTACTCAAACATTTTACAAATTGTTGCCAACATTTTTCAAATGCAACCCATTGTATTTAAAGGTTGATTTCCGTGCTGAACAAAGGAGCCCCAAAAGCCATCATCAATTGAAGGCACGCACAGGCCCAGGGACAGGAATCACAAATGTTGTCTACCTTTCTTTTGGGGCAGTCGATAGGGCAACTGTTGCTACTCCCCCCCTTCCCACCAACAAGTTTGTTTTGGGCCCCAGGGTGCAAAACTGACACGAAAAGTTAAGAGCGCAACAGTTTATGAAAATGTGAACGATGAGTGGGAAAAACAGGTGTGGCTGGAATATTATAAGATATTGGATATTACCTCGCGTTAATTTACGTTGACTCAACAATCAAAAGAAACTCATAAAAAGATTAGATATTTCCGAGTCGTCAGGTCTTTATCATTTGTCTATTAGTTCCGTACCATTCCATTTCGGATATATTGCTGCACGTTGCAAAAATATCACTTAATAACTGCCGATCAATTATGTATGTACCTGTCACCTTCGTCAATGTTTGTATAACACTTCAGCGAGCTTTGCGTTTGATTACAGACAATCCAGAGGAATTACTAGGATCTGTCGGTGTGCAATATTTCTTTTCATATCAAACTGTCGCTTATCAATATATACATATATACAAATATATATTTATATATATACATATAACAACGTTGTTAAAGGATTTATGTTACAATGTAAGTCAATTCATACTGCTTCTACTCAAAAAAAAAAAAAAATCACGTAACGAAATCTTTTGGCTTAAATGAGAAGTATTTGCACAATTTTTTTGTAAATTATATGTAAATTGAAGCCATAGAATAAATAGCGATATAATTAAGAAATTAATGCAAATAGGGAACCGTTTTTAAATTCATATTTTCGGAAAGAAAATACAATACAATAGTAAATACTAAGCTGGCAAAAATAAACTAAGAGATTGGATCCTTCTTTCTAATCTAGATTCATGACTTTGTAGCGACGATTACGGCGATGACGATTGGCAAACGGCCATTTAAAGTAGTTGCTAAGATACGAACAAAGGTAAATTAAGTCGGATGATACAATAGACTAGTCCTTTTAAGGGTTCCCTATCATAGGGACGTACAGCAGGAGTTCAACCACATTATTCGACAGAAACTGAGAAACGTCGAAAGACATTTGCGGCAATCGAAGTGGGCAGAGGCTTCAGGTCTCAGGCAAGCCAAATATCTATACATATATCGATTTATATTATATTATTTGTATTATTATGCATTATGCTTGAACGTTCGCGCTTAATGGCTATATAAATGATGTGTTTGCAATTTTATTTTTTTTTTGGTTCAGTAGTTGCCTTACCTTTTGAACACGCAAATCATCAAAGCAAAGCCCAAAACATACTGAGACAGAAGTACTTTTTCTCTTAATTAAGGAGAGTGCTATTGGTATTTTTATTTTTTTTCTTCTTTTTTTTATATTCTTTGCAGGTACATATTTTCAATCCGAACGATTTGTGAAACATTTGCAATTCGCAAAAATTACTTGCATATGGAATTTGGAAATTGTTGTGAAATATGTATTTAAATTGCATTCCATTTTCATGGGAAATTGCAGTTTTTACTTAATGATAAGTATATGTACTTTTTGCTTGTGTTCAAATGATAGCAATTTGATAAAGAATGAATAATGGTTGAAGAGGCGCAACAAAAACTGATTGTTTAGGTTCCGTCATTTAGTTGTGAGTACTTAGAAAAGTATTTCGCTCATTTGTATATCTAGAAAAAAAAACAAAAAACAAAGCAAATAACAATGCGGCTTAAGCGGTTCGACAACTTGTGATAAAATAAAAATTATACATGCAAACAATAAATGAATATAGTATGAACATGTAAGTATGTGATTAGGTCTGTAACCATATACAGATATATGTACACATACTGATATGGAAAGGAACGCTTTACCATTAAAATTAATTTTCTATAGCGGCTTCTAAATGGTTTAGCTTCTCTATGCGTATTTATATATATATATATATATATATATATATATATATGCGTATATATATATATATTTATACTGATAACCATAAATTCATAATTTGATATGTTAAGGTTTAGCTTTGCTTTCATTCGTATTCTTTTTGTTTTTATTATTATTGTCGTTGTTGTTTGTGCTGCTTTTTGTTTTATTATATTTTTTTTGCTGTTCGCATTCTGTGTTCTTGTTCTGCATGAACATCAAAAAAAAAGGTCTATAAGCAGTATATATGTAAAAGTACACTAGTACTACACTATACTACTGTGCCTGTACAATGGAACGGAAGTTTCGATCTGTTTGTAGCTTATAATCGTACTTATATATATATATATACATATATAGATATATATTTATCACATATATCACAAGCGGCTCATTGTGAGGCAAGCATGGAATTGAAATTCCAATTCTTTGCAGCAAGTTAGCTTTTATGCTTGCAATCACTCAACTTAATTCAATATTGTACTTTAATCGATATATAATTTGTATCAGAAATACGAAAAATGCGCGCAGTTATCGATAAGCTGAAGTAAACTGAATCTGCATATGGTATTTCAAATTTGAAGTCTCTACCTCATACAGACGTGGCTAAATCGACTAGTCGGTTAATGCTGATCAAGAATATATAAGAATAAATACTTTTTGCGTTCCACTCATCTGTTTTCGATGCGTTCAGGGTATTCAAATAATGTTGCAAATCATTATTGATGATTTAAATGAAAGCCCACACTGAAAAGCATACAATTTTGCTAAATTTGCAGATATTCCGCCTTCAAACTGAACTTTATAAACATATTTATAAATGTTCATCTGCAGTAAATTTTAAATGTATTATGCTTTTGTAAAATTTGTTTTGGTTCTTGCTTCGAACTCAAAATATTAACCTTGTGTGACGTGAAATGTGAAATGTCTGCTTACGAATCAGTCGAGCTTAGTCCAACATATTTAATAACGCCACTAAGGCCATTATTATCAGTGGTACGTGATAACAGGCTTGAGATACTACTCAACCATATAAAAGTGCTGGAGGCAAAAGTGGAAAGCAATGATAATCATCCATCATAACATCCATTCTGAATGGAGAAATTGAAATTAAAAGTTGGGTGATCATATATTAACTAAAGGTCTGAATAATGACTTGAGAATTATGTTAGATCTTTTCATGTCTTCCAGCGAGCAGCAAAGCAGCGTTATAAACGAAATGAGCAACGAATTAAACATATACACCACCTCTCAGAAAAGTCCTCAGATTTATGCAAGAGATGTAATCTCCAAGCAACATCAAATCGATAGCGATGCAATCAAATTGAAAGAGTTAAACAATCAGTTGGAGGAACATAGGAAAAGCATTGAGCAAAAGGACCAACAAATATCCAATTTACAAAACACACTACAAGGTCAAAATCAAATCAAACGAGACTCTCCATCATCTTTCAAATGTTTAACTGTTTTCTTACATTCTCTACAGTAATTTAAATGCAAAGTACTATAAAAGTTGCCCTAACTGGAGGGACGATGGTCTATATTGGAATGGCGCAGTCAAAAGTGTCAAAATGCTTATTCGACTAGCAAAAATATAAAAGTGATTCAAATGCAATATGAATTGTACTTTCGAGTTGTAAATATATTTTAATGAATTCTTAAATAAATAAATTGGCACTGCAGTATAACAACATTTGATAAACTTTTATTCTGATTCTGATTAATAATATATATACACTTTACCGGGTCATAGATGCATCGTTCTGTTACATACTTTTTTATCTATATTATTTATACTCTTTTTTCCCATTTTAAATCGGTTCAGGGTATAAAATGGTCAGTTTCAATGTTACTTGGTGTTTATGAATGCTTTTTCGAGTATTTTATTATATTTCATATTCGGATTCATATTACGAAAAAATTATATTTTTCTTGTTCTCATTACTGCAGTTCTTTAAGGGCTCTTCGTGTGCTAGTATTATCAGCAAACTTTCTTAGATAATCAATTTCGAGTGCCGCAGCAGCTATTGCAAATGTCTTTCCGTCAAATTATAAAGAAAATTCCATTTCTTTTGGCAAACCGGCCAACGGAGAAAAGTGAAAAATTGTCAAAATTGCCAATTCAATCACAAGAAGAAAAACAATGCAGCCAGACAGAGAAAGACAGACAAACACAGAGAGAGAGAGAGAGAGAGAGAGAGGGAGAGAAGGAGAAAGACAAAAATGTGAGAAATTGCAATGCAGGCAAAATTTCGAAGTCCGCAACGAGTTCAAGTCGAATCGGACTTTGAGAGTGGCAGGTGGGGGTGAGAGACCCACTTGACTGGCGGCCAAGAGGAGCAAGCTGGGACTGCATTCGAGCTGGGTCCTTGAATGCTCCAAGGGGCAACTGCTGCCACTGGCCGACGATGACAAAGTTGGCACCAGGCGACTCAAGTAATGCAGAGCGGCATGCGAAAGTGGCAAGCAAAACAAAGGCGCACAAAATTGAATAACCTGCAGCCACATAAACACATACATACATCGCCTGCCTCCGCCAGCACATGAGTGCCAGAGCTACACTGGCAAAAACAAAAAAGAATGAAAGCAACATTGTGCGACTGGGTTGTGTTGTTTGGGGTCAGGTTAGAGGTAAATTACAAGTTAAAAACATAATAATTAAGTTGCTGTTGCAACTTGTAAGTGTAATTCTGGATAAGGCTGTGCAAGGTTTTGAAGCGTTTCCCGAACACGGATTGTGTTGATAATTTGAACATGCAAATCGAACATGCAAATATTAAACTAGTAACAAATTCATGATTAAAAAGCATTTTTTTTTTCGAAAATCAGTGGATAGTATTTGTAGCACAGCCTTTTGTGCAAATGCAGTCAGATTGTTGCTTCACAGCGATCAATTCGTCGAATTCAATTAAGGCGCATTTTGTGTGAAAATATGACCAATATGCTGCGACAGTTTTGGAGGTAGTCAGTCCTTCTTCTTGGTCGTTGCTCGCACAAAACAGCTTTCGAAATGGCATTTTAAAAAATGTAATTGCCAGTGGCAGGCAGCGAGGACGAGCATAGCATAACATGGCGTAGCCAGGAGGCAGGACAGGAACAGGACTTGTCGCGCAGTTGCTCAACCGCTTGAGTGTCTGTCCAGGCCAAATTGCAAGTCAGCTCTGGGGCTTTCTGTGTCATGTTTGTCAAATTGAGTGAAGTCCTCATCCTGCTACAGTTTGTTGTTGTTTTGGTTGTTGTTGTTGTTGTTGATATTCATGTCCTGTGCCCTGTCCGCAGCCCAAGTCCACAGTCATTCCATTTAGTTCAACTTACGCAGTTACTTTTCACTCGGACCACCCCAGCGGCGGCAACGTCTGGAATGGGACAATGAATCCATCAAATGACTTGCGTGCCCAAGAAAAGAGAGCCGGAATCGCCGAACCGGAAAATTCTTGCAAATAAAAATATATACATTTGTACTGGAAATTGCGAACTGAAATTTAGTGCTATTCAATTTTGTTAAAGAGCTCAAGTTGTCTTCGAAGCGCAATAGTTTTCTCTCTCTTCTGTATTAAGTATTAAGTCGAATAAAACCGTTAGAAAGTTGTATGTTCAAATAATACTTTTCTTCCAATAAAAGTACACAATTTGTAGCTAAAATATTTTGCCTTCCGTCAAAGGCTAAAGTGAAGTGAAGTAAATATGAAGAAATGCCGCCTGCGGATACTTTTTGTCTTGGTTTGTTGTAGTTTCTCCTATAAACTTTTGCTTGACAGCTGACAACAGAATTCTGACTGTGGCAAAACAGTAGAATGAACATTTCGGGCATGTTTGCAATGTGCTGCATAAAAAGCATTCACAAATAGCTTAAACGTTGCCCTGGCATATTTTGTCATCTTTTGTGGCAGCAAGCCGGCCAGGCAAACTATCTGCCTTCGAGCTGCTCCTTTTGCTCCATCATCTTGCAGCATTATGCGTCACTTTCGTTAAATAATCCACAATGTAAACCAAGCATTATGACAATCATTATTTCTAGCTACAACGTTTAAGAATTGCGACTCAAAGCGAAATTTGAAAATAAATACTCTTCAATACACATACAGAAATGAAAATGTATGCTATATGTTTTTACAGTTTTAAATATTTCAATTAATATTTTCTATTTTTTTACCACGAAATTCAGAACAGAAATTAAACATTAAGCCAAGTTACTGAATTATTGGTCATTAAAATAGCAGAAACGCTAAAAATAATAATTGAAACCAATTCTTTACTTTCAGTTTCGTTTCGGTTTCGACATCCTGATTATTCGTGCACTTAAGCGAAAACTTTCAGATAGTTCTCCTTAAAGCCTGTTAAATGTACACAAAATACACTTACGCGTTAACACGAAACAAGCATTAAAGCATAAAACAAAGTACACAATAAACTCTTTTTGAAATTTGAAAAAAAAAACAAACCAGAAACAGAAACAGAAACTAGACTAGAGCTCTACGTAATCTTAATTGTCATAATCACAGCGAGGGAGGCACAACACATATACGAACACATTTATATATATATATATATAATATATGTATATATATATATATAATATATGTATATATATATATATATATACAATATGTGTGTGTTAGTTACCATATCCTCGCGAGCCGCGTGAAAAATTAAAGCGTGACACAAATTACTCGACTCTTTGGGGCACACACTGACACACTCACACACACACACACACACACACACACACACACACACACTCACACACACACTCACATACTGAAATTCCATTAACCGGAGCAGAGGTGTTGCGGGAGCGGAGCTCGGGGCTCATGCTCGACAGCCGCACTGCGTCTGTCCCGAGGGCTTGAAGGCGACGAAACGCCTCCCGCATTTTGTCTACATATGCACATATGTAGGTGTGTGTGCGTGTGTGAGCGTGTGTGGGT
Organism: Drosophila silvestris; assembly: GCA_035043445.1. Lineage (NCBI taxonomy): Eukaryota > Metazoa > Arthropoda > Insecta > Diptera > Drosophilidae > Drosophila > Drosophila silvestris. Next base: position 9,438,068 of record JAWNMZ010000138.1, read on the forward strand.
ATCTCATCCTCAGTCGCACCTCGGGGGCCTTTGTTAATCATTTTTTGTGCGCGTAGATTTCGCAAGCACGCACATGTTGCAAAGAAGAGGAAGGGCGGCAGAAGGAGCACCAGGCCGAGGCCAGGCCGGCCAGGACAGGCCAGTCAACAGGACATCCCCATCAGCCATTTGCATATTAAATGTGAGTGAATATTCCTAAAGCACAAGTCCCTTGTTGTTCGCGTTTTAAAACACACATTGTTAAGTACAAAATGGCAAATTATATTTTTTGTCAAAATAAATCACAAGTAAAACGATGGAAATGAATTGGAAATAATCTGAACAAAATCCATTGTAATCTATATAGAATTGTAGAAATTGTAATATATATTCCTGAAGACTTCAAGCACTAGTTACGCATATAGTATTACAGTTATAATAATAATAAAAAAATACTGTTCCATTAAATATTGTTCAATATATACAATTTTAGCAAGTTTTTTTTTTTAATTCAACCCATATATTTTTACAGTGTACTCGTAAAGATTAGAAACTTGCTTGAATCGATTTTGTGAGTCAATAATCGAAGTGCTTGTCATTTGGTGTTCTTACTACCACTGGGTCTCTTCAATCTCTAAAACAATTGCCGCCTGTGCTCCCTGAGGCACCACATACCCCATTCGCCTTCCATTCTCCTATTTTCTTCAGTTAGCAGCGTTTTTTTTCACAGTTCGCCACCCCAATTAGCAGCTGCTTAGCTAATTTGAACAACAACACACGATGCTAATGGGGATATAACATCCAGAAACAGAAACAGACACACACGCACACACACACACACCAATAACAACGCATATGTGCACTTACCTCGAGGGATGGTTGGATGGCTCCCAGTCACAGTCTAGTTGTGTGGAACACGAACGTTTCGCACGGCGGCAGCAGCGACACTTTTGATGGCTACACTCTGTGCCATTCTTTTTAGGCAACAAATCGACAACTCTCGTTTTTGTTTCGCCTGATCATTTGCAGGTGTGCAGTTGCAAATTTTGTTGCTGTTGTTGCTGTCACTGTTGTTGTTATTGTTGTTGCGATAAATTCAAAGCGGTTAAAATGGTTTCTTTTTTTGGCACGTTCGGGTTTTTTGAATGAGTTTTCGTGTTGTTTGATACATAAAAAGGGAATTGGAAACAACATAAGCTCGCGACTCGTGCTGTTATTGTTGTGTTGTTGTTGCCAGAGCAACTTGCAAACAGGGGCAGTCGACAAAAAAAAAACAACAAAAAATAAATAGGAAAGCAAGAGTCAGGTGTGAGCCAAAAAGCGAGCCCCTTTTCACCTCAGCATTCTGCTGCAAAGCGCGCGCACCTTTAACCGAAAAGTGTAAATAAAATAGTAAAAAACAAAAAAGGTAGGCAAATGAAACAGGAAAAAGCAGCAACAACAACAACAACAAGCAGCACACGCACACGCGGAAGAAACAGAAGGAAAATCGAATGAGCCGTTGGGCGGATGGATAGAGATAGAGCAATACGGCAATAGGGGGAGACAGACCGCAGAGAGAGAGAGAGAGGGGAGAGAGAGAGAGAGAGAGAACGCATATGAGAGCCTGCGGCAAGAGAGGCAATGTCTGCTGCCAATCAACAAAATTTTTTTTTGCCTTGCCCTTTTGCCGTTTTTTTTGTTTCACTTTTCTCACAGGATGCGGCGTTTTAAATACTTATTCAATTGACACACATACATGCAGACATACATACGTATATATATTTGTACTTGTATAAGTATTTATAATTCTAACGGCGACCGCACGCAGAGATAATTTGACGACGGAGTTGCTTGTTATGCTTATTTAGAGACACTCCAAACGCAGTTTACGTTGTCGTTGTCCAGGCGCGCCAACTGCCTAGCTAAAACTAACTGTAGATTTACGAGAAATCGCACGGCGATACGCACGCTGCTATCTCACCCGCACGTACTGTTATTCCGAATGCGACTGAATGCAAAAGCGAAACGGAACGGAAACCAGAAACCGCTGCTCGACCAGCATTTTGATACCCCCTTTATACACTGAGCGCCAGCAGTTTATGCTCGCATGTATCGAAAGTGCTATTTCCATATGCAAATATACACTAGTATAAATTGTAGAACCTTTTCCAATTTGTATATAAAATAAATATGCATATTAAGAATTTAAGTGCTCTTATCTGCAGCTTTTACATTCCTCTATACATTTGTGTGGGGGTGTATGCTGTTAAAGGCTTATGGCAGACACAGCTGTGCTTGCGTTAACAGAGCGCTGCCAATAACAGAATGCCCAGCGCTGTTATCTTTCAACACACATATGTAAAATAACAGCTTTGAGTTGCGCGGTCGATTTTAAAATGTGGATATATATATTTTAACTGGGGAACTTTCATTATTCGTTATAAGTAAAGTCAACGCAAGACTTTAACAAATTGTTATTTAATATTGCTTTGTAAGTATTATGTATTAATATTATTTTCTTTTTAAAGAGTTGAACACGATTCGAATAAAAAACTTAATGCTTAAATAGTTTTGTATCAGACCCTGGAGTTTCGTGGCAAACGATATGCTTAACCAGGAAGTTTTTGGCAACTAAGGCAAAATTGACCACATTCCAAAAACTAAACTAGATTTGATTCGAGTTGCTTTTACATATTCCGCATACTTTAGGACTATAGATACATTCTTTGGAGCGTGGCCATTATGGCAGTATAAAAATATGATTAGCACTTGGCAGCAAAAATCTAAGGATCGATGAACGATATCATAATGCTAGCGTGTGCCCTTAGTTACCAGCAGACCCTCATGGAAATGGGTCAAACGGCCAGGATGCATCAGCATCCAGCCCTTCTTTGTCTCCGTCACGGAGCAGTTGTAGCGCAAAAACGCGACATCCACCGCGCCCATAATCGATGCCAACATTGTTCATCGCAATATTTATCGTGTACGTGGATGAATCGTGTGTGACGCAATGAAGGCTGCTCATTGGAGCTATAGCGCACCGTCAGTTCATTAGTGAGCGCGGCGGCTAAAAAAAAAAACAAAAAAATATTTATAAAAATAAAAATTAAATTTGGATTTTAGATAAATTCTGCACTCACATTGTGGTAATAGCCGGTAAAGATGCGCTCCTGCAGCGGACGCACAAACATTTGCAGGAACTTCAGATAGACCTGATCGAGTCCCACCTGACGCATATGGATATCACGTGTCGGCACCGCCTCATAGCCGCCCTCCAAACGTTTGTCCTGGTTCTTGCCTTCGGACCATTTGCCGAACGCCTCCATTATGGCGACCAAGTCATCGCAGAACGCATCTGTCACAATGTGTAACCAGTAGACATCTGGACACGGCTGTGGTATAACCATGCTCTCGTTCAGCTGCGCCGAATAATTGGGCTGTATATATTTGATGGTCCAATCATAACGATTGCTGAGCAACGTATGGAAATCGGGACGAACAACGGTGCTATTGAAATTCTCTGCATTGACCAAGTGGCCGAGATAACGTTGATTGCTCACATACATGAAGATGCCCTAAAGTTATATATATATACAGTTAGTATAGTTATAGTATAATAATAATAAATTTGTTCTGTTTAATATTTCATTTAAGCAGGAAAAATTAATTATTAATAGTATGTCAAAAAAAGAAAACAAATATAAATTAAACTGAAGAAAATCAAACCTTGTGCAAATAGTTCAATATCCCAAATATATATAATATATTAAGAGTTAGAATATCCGAAATATATACTACTAACCAATAACTTACCGCATCTCGCAGTGATTTGCTCAGGGCCATATCAGGGTCGAATTCGTTTGATCAAATTTGATAGCATCGAAGGCTACGCTTGATCAGATAAATGATGCTCACATGTGGCACATTGAATATGCCTCTAAAAAGAGAGAGAGAGATATATATATATCTGTTATGACGCACAGTAGCAATAGCGATTATGGACTATGTATGAGGTTTCGCAACAATGTTGTTGTGGAAATGGAAAGTAGCGAATACAGCGAAACAGACTCGATTAAATTCAATTTGAGCATTTGAACAAACAAACAAAGAGCACATTTGTCAGGGGGCTACCCTAAACGCAGTATGAACAAAACATTCGCCGCTGGCATACGAGGATAAACGGATCGCTCTCGGATTCGCAACGATTTAAAATGACCAGCATCTGGTTTAACCAGTGCTGGCTGCTGTTGCTGCTGCTCTGCCATGTACAGGCACAAAGTGAGTGATCGACAGATCATCCGATCTCTCACAATCTCCCTATTTCTTTAACTGTCTCTCTCACTCTCTCTCTATTTGTCACTCTCACTCTCCACTCTCTCTCTCTCCTCTCTCTCTCTCTCTCTCTGTGCTCCTATAGAAGCTCGGTGACCAATGTTCTGCGTCGCAATTCATGCGGGCAGAGGCAGTTGTCATCAGACTAGATCACAGGATGCCGTCAACTACTACGATCATGAGAATGTAAGTTACGCCCTCCAAAAAGAATCAAATATATTAAAATAATAAGCGTATATTTGTCAACAGGTGCCAAGATCATAAAATCGTCACACTTTGAACTGGATTACACTTTGGGCGCAAGATTACATTCTTCTGCATGGCACAGGGTGAGTACAAATTCAAAAATATACAAATGAAATGAACTTGGATATATCAACTCCTCTATTTGCAGGTAATCCACGTCCAACTATAACCTGGTTCAAGGATGGCGCTGAATTGTATCAGCATCGCTTCTTTCAGGTGTGTGTGTTGTATTTGCACTGAGACAAATTCGTTGGCAGTTTCAAGTGAATTGATTGGATTTCTTTTTTTTAAAGGTACACGAAACGCATCCGGAACCAGAAATAATTAAATCAAAAATGGAAATCGATCCAACAACACAAATGGATGCAGGTTAGTAAGAAATCGAAGAAACGATATTGAAAATAATATATATGTTGAATATCCAAATGTGCATATACCTTTCATATTTCTCGCTATTTATTCACCATATCTTTTTCACTATTAGGCTACTACGAGTGCCGAGCGGACAATATATATGCGATTGATCGGCGAGGCTTTCCTTGGATTTTACATAGTTAATTTTTAAGACCTTTCAGTTTTTGTGTCTGTTTTTTTGTTTTTCTACACTAATCCCAGCTCAACCGATATGCTGAACAAGATTTTGCAAATAAATGACAATAGAGTTTGGAATTTGTTTTCTTCGAAAATTCAAGTGCGTTTCGAAAACACTTTTTGCGCTTCAATTTCAATTAAGTTGATTTTGTGTTCTCGACCATTCGTCGCATTTTCTGCTCTGCCCTGTGGCTGTGTGGTGGGGTTTGGTGTGGTGTGGTGTGGTGTGGTGGGGTTTGGTGTGGTTTGGTTTGGTGTGGTGTGGTGTGCGTAACCGACAAATTGTCTCAATTACCCTATTTAAACAATTTTTTTGCATTTATTTTATTAAAATGTGTGCAAGCAAAATAAGCAAACAAACTGTTGCATGCAAATAAACAACAGTTATGTATAGTCGGCATCTGCACAGTGGGACAAATGTATGCGAAAATATATTCGAGTTCTAGATCTCTAAGAACTAACATTAAATGAACACTAAATCCAAAATATATATTTATATATATACATATATATATATACAATAAATATTAGTGATTAGTGTTGGGAAGTAAAACTTGAAACTTAAAAATTTGAATGGAAATTATCAAGAACCATCAACAAATTTGAGAGACAAACTATTCAATATATATCAGCATCAATGAAATCATATTTACAAACATAACGGATAAGCATTAAGCTTGTCTATTTATATGTTTGAACAAATGTTTTGGGTATACTTGCACCACTGTGCACCACAATTCAGTTTCACCGAATGCGCAGAATCAAATCAAACGAAATTGAGAGAAATATGAATGGACAACCTGTGGAGCTGCAGCTGAGTCTAAAATAAAAATAAAAAAATAACCGAAACGAGAACCAAAGCCAAAAAGCAAATCACCCTGGCTGGATAAAATGCGAGACCCAAGCGACGCCGCCAATTGTGGCAAATTAGATGGATGAGATGAGATGAGAAGATGCCAGAGCGAACAGCTGCCCAATCAGTTGCCGCTCAGACGAGATTCGCACAGCAACGTGGGCCGCTGTTTTGTGTTGTGTTCAACAATAGGATGCAAGTGAAATGCCTGTTAATCTGCATTGGCCTGAGCCTGGGCCTGCTGCTCCTAATCGCACCAGTGGGCGAGGCGCGTCGCGGCCGTGGACGTGGACGCACCAAGTCGCGAGTACAGATTGGTTTGCCCATAACGGGCAAGTATCTGTGATCCGAATCGGATCAATACTATAACAATAATAATGTGAGTGTTGGCAATTGTGCACACAAAATCATTTACTCAAAAGAACAACAACAACAACAACAACAACAACAAAACAATCTTTCGTTGCTAGGGTGCCAAAATCTTGCAGGCCTCGCACTTTGATCTCGAGTACGTGCTGGGCCATAAGATAGCGTTTCTGTGCGTCGCCAAGGGTAATCCCCGTCCGCACATCACCTGGTACAAGGATGGCGCCGAAATCTATCAGCATCTTTATATGCATGTGCACGAGTGGCGCATTGGCGATGATCGCGTCAAGTCCAAGATCGAAATCGATCCGGCGACACAAATGGACGCCGGCCTCTACGAGTGCACCGCGGACAATATGTATTCGATTGATAGGCGCAGTTTCAAGACAGATTTCTCCATTGCCTTCGATTAAACGACGACCCACTCTCATGTGCCCATTTCCATTTGTTTAAGCAATAAATTTGTTTGTAGCCCCGTAGAAAGATGGCTGCTTGTTTTTTGGTTTTTTGGCTTACATTAGATCCCGCTTCACAATGTCTACGTAGTCGTGGGAGCGTGCATAGTAACCGTTCTCGGAGAGCGCGCCCCAGAAGTTGCTCCACAGCTCGTGGTATTTGGAGAACACGGGCGCCGCAAATTGCCTGCAACGATTAATTTGCTTTATTATTTGCTTTGATTGACCAACCATCGAGTGGCCGAGACTTGCTCTGTTCACCGGAGCAGCGCACGGAGCAACTCGCGGTCATCGATATGCGCATCCCCATCCACATAGAAATGTAATCGCTGTGCTGCAACTTTGCCTTATCGCTGCCAAAAAATAAATGGAGTCATTGATCAGTCAGTTTGAGTGTCTTAATTCAAATTTTAAACACAAATTGTGTAAATATTGAGTTGACTACATGTGAAATATATTAAAAACAATTTTAATGAATTTCGCATGAAGGAATATTCAAAGAAAGGTTTCTAAGTTTATGTCAACTTCTACTAAATACTAATTTTGCACAATTCAAATTGATCTATATTTAAATAAACAAATATAGTTTTTTTATTGAGACATTAATTTAATACTTAATTAAATACAAATAAATGTTAGATAAATGAATTACTTTTGAGAGTAGAACTACTTTTTAGGCCCTTTAAGCTTTCATTTTATCATATTATTATATACTTATCAACAACTAGAAAAATACTCACAATGCCAGCTGTCTGCCTTGACGTTCATCCAGTTGATCCGTGGAGAGGACAAATTTGACGCTGGCATAGCTCTTGCCTTGATTGTTCACATAGGACGTGATGAGGTCGTCGTGGAGAGCAGCTCCGCTATAAATGAACAGATGCAGATTCTTTTTGGGATAGTTGAGTTTCTCAATGCCGGCGAGGAATAGATCGAAGAAAGGCACCGGTTGCGGCACCATCACAGCCAACGTAATAATTGGCAAATTTTGTTCCTGCCAAGAGGAAAAAAAAGATAGCAACTCTTAAAGGAGACATAAAGATCACATACATCCAAATCGAGGAGATACTCCATGCAGACGGTGCAGATGCCGCTAAAGGTTTTGGCCAGATAGTTGCCATAGGAATTCAAATCAACCTTGCTCAGCCCATTGCCATGAATGATATTGGGCTTGGTCAAGAAATTAACGTTCTCAACTATGCCCTGGTTGCTGTCCAGATCCACTCTCAGTTTCACATCATCCTTGGCGCCATGGAGATTCTGAAACAGTTTCGACTGTGTGTCCAGCTTCATTCCCAGCTTGGCACGCTTTGTCTCGTCGAGAAACACTTTGGTGTAGTACAACTGATCATCACCATGTCCTCGATGGGCTCCTCCAGCAGCGCATTACCTGCGGCGCATAACCAATGAAGGCGCCTGAGTTCAAGTAACGGGACTCCTTGCCCGCTACCTCGGGATACTGATTGGCCAGACTCTTGTCGGGCCAACAGTATTTCTCGGCCGAGAAGAGCAACTTGGCATCGGATTCCTTAAACTTTTGCAGAATCTCCTCGAGCGTAGATGTGATGATGACATCGTAGCTGCAGAAGAACTCATATTAAATTCCATTTATACAAAATTGACCAGCAATTTCTCACCTGTCCGTAAACAAGATAATGGTATCCTCAGCATCCTTAAGAGGCTCAATTGCTTTGCGCAGCAGATTAATCTTAAAGCCACCGCCAGCACTCTTCATATCGCCTCCTTTCCATTCCTCGCCCATGCCAAGAGTGGTCACCTGTTATGACAAAAGACACCGATTCTTTTAGAATATAATATAAACACAGCTTATATAAAAACTTTAATGTTTTCCTGAATTGATTAAGAGCCAGGAGGAACTTTAAATGTTAAAGATTTTGGGCAGTGCAAGAGACTTAGTAGGGATTTGGTAAAAATGCACACAGAGAATATTTCAGTTTGCAGCTTTATTGTGTATATATATATATAAATATATATATATATATATATATATTCTTGAAGAGAGTCAATCTAGTTGGTGATGCTTACTTCCGCCTGTTGCATACTCATTCATTATACCGTTGGAACCATTTGCAATAGTTAATAATTGTAATGAAACTTTTAGCTGTGCTCATTTAAATAATTTAAATTTGAATATCTGAAACAACGCGCTTATTGACTTTAAACATTGAAAGCATCTTCCAGTAGTCAATTTGCAATTACATTTCAATTCAAGTTTCTAAACTGACTCGTATATATATATCATATATATATATATAAGGCTAATATTGCAAAGACTAAATGACTAAGATTCACAATTCTTGAAATACACAAAAAAGAAGCAGCAAAATATGAAATTTAAGCAATGCTTTAGAACAAAAAGCCGGCTAACCAGCTTATCAGCCAGTTGTCTTTTTGTTTTTTCCTTTTCTTTTTTTTTTTGTGTTGTATTTCTGTGAACGTGATCGTAAAACTATATGCGACACTCACACACACACACGTATATATGTATGTATGTACATGAGAGAGAGAGAGAGAGAGAGAGAGAGTCATTAACATAAGGGCCGCAAAGCTTTTGTTGATAAGTAAAAATCATCTAAACAATACATAAACGGAACGTTCCAACTTCTATCAATCGTACTACATAATCAGGAACTGAATTGTGCCTACAGTGCGGGGGCTCTAACTGCCGATTGGTTAGTGCCTATGGCCGACGTGATTAAATACACATCCAAATATGTGCCACAAAGTAAACAACGAGACGAGACGAGACGAGCTGAGACGATCAACACATGCTGCCCCAGAATAATTCTCAGCCAATCTGTGTGCAGCACATCAGAGCCGCAGTCATCTGGAAGCCAGTGCGGATGCTTGGACATACATATATATATATATATATACATATACATAGAAATACAGACCCAGATACAAAGGCGACAATACAAAATAATAAAAGTGTGTCGCAAACGAGATAGGTCTCGGCAAGAGTTCATCTTTGGGTCAATAGTTTTATATATATATAAAAATATATATATATATATACATACATAATCAAATTCCAAATAACCACATAGTTGAATAGCTGCTTTAGCAATTCTTAAGTTGCCAACTATCAAACAAAGAATTTTGTTTCTATTTCCCCAGTGCTTTCTTTCAAGCATAATTTCTCTTGTTTTTTTGTGTTAAGAATAAAATTTAAATTTGCATTGCAAATTTTAGACAATAGATGAAAGAATTTTAACGGCATTTTTGACAAAGTGTTATCCATTTGAATATGGCAATATTTAATTCGATTACTCACCTCAATGTCATAGACTTTGGCAGATCGTATATAACGGCGATATCCATCGGTTGGTTCGCTGGCCACAGTGAAGACTTTGATTTTATCTGTTCGAAATGCGAAGAATAGATTAAAGAAAAAATCGAATTTAAATTAATAGTTAATTTAAATTAATTAGTAATGTTAGATTGAAAATATTTGTGATTGCCTTTTGTTACATATTTATATATTTTTAGTTCAAGGTGTTCTACAATAAACTTTTAACCTTTTTACTTTAAGATAGATACATTAAAATATCCAAATATTAGTTTAAAAAGGACACAAATTCAAATGCAAAAATAATATAAATTATTTTTTTACTTATATGCTTCTCTAAATTTACTTTTTGAACTTTTTACTGTTACTTGTGCGTAATATGGGTCATACACACATACATACACATACACAGCCAAATTTATGTGTGTCAGGGACACGAAGTCCTGGCGAAATCCTTGGCAAAATGCGCAAAGGAAAATCCATAAAATTAATAGCCATGTAAAAGAGCTAATTCGAAATATTCCAAGAATTGAAACTAATAATAAAAGCTAGATGGAATCTGTTGCACATCTTACAGCACTCAGCATTTCCGAGTGCCAACGAACGCGTTTGAGGGGGATGCTGGGAATGGGGGAATGGAATAGAATGTAAACAAAAACCACAAGACAGAGAGATGCACACATTGAGATCTGTATGTGTTTGTGAATGCAATTTAATTTTTTAGTGCTTATGTCGTGCTAATTCCAGTGATGAACTCATTTTTCTATATTCTAGAAACTCAATACGAACCGTTCAAATCTTTTTTGCTGCTTGCAGCTGCATCCGCTACAACTTCGGGTGCAGCATCAACGACATCTTCGGCCTCCGATTTGGAGTGAGCTCCTTGCACGAACAACAACAACAGCAACGACGCCGAAAAGAATAACAAAAACAATGCATTTTTTTTATGGTTTTGCATGGCGCTTATTTTCGTATACGCAATAAACACGAACACACGCACAAAATGTTTCACGCTGCTTTAAAATACACAATTATTTGTTATAATTGTCGCATATTCTGCGCTGTAAATTGAATATCAAGCGAATAAAATCCAAAAATGTTATTCCGCTACACAAGCGCACACAACAACTCAGATAGGATGAATGAATGAATGGAGGGCGACCACGCAGTGTAGTAGTGCTGTAAAACTTGCACAAACAGCGGCCTTAGTTATCGATACAGATTTATCGAACGATATTAAATGAAATTATTGGCGCACAACTTAAAATTTATTCAGCAAAATCTTCCGCGTGCCGGATTACATATGTAGATACATGAGTGTTGTTAGGGTATAAATGTAATTTACGATATATATATACACAATTAACTGAGCGACAGAGTTAAACAATATATATATATGTATACATATTTATACATATTTATATATATATATATATATATATATAGATTCAATGAAATCAGGGTATGCTTAGTTTGTCAGCTTGTCAACGCGTTGTATTGAGCATGTACACATCTATATTGTCTTATTTGAACAAATTGTATCAAAAATAAATTGACAAATACAAAAACAAACAAAATGAAAAACTCTTCAACTTATCAATTTATCATCATCTTGTATCGGAGGTGGTATCAGTTGCGATGCTGGAGGTATGTAAATCAACAAATTTCGACAGCTCCTTTGCGACTACAGCATGCCAAATCCCTTGGAGTAGTTGATTGCCTTGAGCAGACGCTCTTCCAGTTTCTCCTTGCTGCTGTACTCCGGCAGCAGCAGCACATTGAAGCAAGTGTGCGAAGTGGGCAAACGATCGCTGTCCGGTCCATGGCGCGTTATCAACAGTCGCAAACATTTCAGGCCACCAACGGGCACCCGGTCCGAGCCCGTGGTGAACTCGAGCAGCTTGCGCTTGGACTCGTGCGGCATGGCGTGCACAATGCTCCAGAAATCCTGTACAATTTGCGTTTCCTCCGTGTAGCCACCCTCGTACTCTGTCGAGTGTTCCAGCTCCACAAAATCGAACTCCTGCAAAATGCACACACACAAAAAAAAATTATGTAGACAAAAAAGAAACGCAACTATTCCATTAACTTACGCGGCTGCCGCAAACAAGCTTCTCAATCTCCTCGGGCCGGAAGAGTAGCTTCAGCGGCGACTCATCGGTAACCATTTCGAAACCTTTACGAAAGGCATTAAACTGCTGCTTTATGTTCACGTTGAGCAGAAAATCACTGTACAGATTGACAAACAGCCGCTTGTTATGCTGACCCACAAGCACCTCGCTGCCATGCGGCACCAGTTCGTGTTCGACGAGCTCGCCAAACACATTGCTATAGCTGATCTTGAACGTCTGCTCGAACACCTCCTCCATGTCGTGACCCTGGTAGTCCAGCATATCGTTCAAACTCTTGTACAGCGTCGGACTCCAATCGCACAAATCGTAAAAGGTGCCACGATAGCCCATCAGTTTCCGATAGACGACCATGGGAAAGTTCACAGCCAGGATGACATTGTTGTAAATGGCCAGGCCAATAATGATGCCAATTAGCGTGAATTGTGCGCCATTCTCAAAGGGAGTGGCATTGAACCTATAAACGTGACATATGAATTAATAAACTTGACAATTATTAATGCCTTCAATGATAAATTGGTAATATTTGCTAACCACATATTGTTGGTCTCCTCCTGCTGCACAAACATGCCAAAGGCTGGATTGAAAATCTCCTCAACGATCAGTTGAAAGAACTCTTTGGATACGCCACCCTCATCGATGCCCTGCTCACCGACAAACTCCACAACGAGCTGTTTCTTCAGATCCTTGGGATTGCTCATCGCAACCAATTCCAGCTGCAAAATCAAATTATACAATTATCTCCAAAATATATATTGCTCCTGCTGACTGAATCTCACCCCGATGAGTGCATCGTTGATTAGTTGATCGCGTCTCACTGTGAGCTTGAGATCGGGCCGTGCTCCTTCCTGGCCATCCTGGCCATAGTTATGGAGTATCGAATAGAGCGAGGAGTAACGTTCGCTATACATCCGCATGCGACAGTCGTAATATAAAGCATCCACCTTGGTGGCCGGCGTTAGGATGAAGGCGTACAGCATGAAACAAAAATAGTTGGTGTGACTGGAGCCCAATTCGCTCTCCATGGCCAGAGTCTTGTATGACAGATAGTCTTGATGCATCTGGATGTGTTCGCTGAGCGCCTCGTTGTAGAACTCCTCGAGCGGCACAAGTGGGCTGCGACAATCGATGAACGACACCTTTAAGAATTTCTCGAGCGGATCCTCAGCAAATTTCGGCATATGCGGCTGCTGCAATGAGCTATAAACGAACAGATCTTCGCCCTCCTCGTTGGCGGCCGCAGCAGCAGCGGCGGCTGCCTCGCTCTCGACCACCTCCTGCAGTGGCAGCCGGCACGAGGGTCGCTCAAGCACACTGGCCAGTATGTTGGCATAGAACACAATCTGTGCGAAGGGAAGTTAAATGAATCCATCAAATGGATGGCTGCTGGAGGGTGGACTCACCTTCAGCACTTTGGTCAAGCTTATGATATGCGCATTCTCGCGCACACCCTCCTCGTTGAGGAGCACCAGGAGCGTTATCTGCTGTTGGCAGGAGGACAACAGCGACTGCAACTGATCCGGACAATATTCGCCCCATATTAGCGCCAGACGGGCTTGCGCCTTCACTGGAATCGTGGCAGTCGCATGGCACAGTCTTGGCAACACTCGATCCAGATATTCCATGTCCGTAACGCTATTGTTAGCCGTCGCTAAAATAAAAAAATATAATAAAATAAATATATCTAAATAAATGTAATATTGATGGGTTCTTCTCACTGTTGGTGGCCATGTCGAAGCAGATGACAAGGCAATGGATGGCCTGCTCCCAGGAGAATGTCTCCCACGTCTCCTGCCTGTAGCTGAGCGAGCGAATTAATTCCGTTAGCTGGATGACGCTATTCGTCAGATTCTCGGAAATGACTTGACAGGGTGCTCCAAAGAGCAGACGCTTGATGCGTCGCAAGCCGAGAAAATCGATTTTAATGCCCCTATGTAGAAACTTGTCGTTTAGCTCGTGTTGCGATGGATCCATTGGCTCATCCTCATCCTCCTCGTCTTCAACGTCGTCGCTATCGTTATCGCCATGTGCATTATCGGTTTCATTTAGTTCACCATCCTCGTTGCGATATTCGTGAACCGTTTCCGTTTCCGTTCGCGTCTCCACTCTTTGCGTGCTGTCCTCATCCTTGTCATGCTCGCCCTCCAGCTGACGCAGCTGCTCCTTGTTCAGCGTCTTGGTCGATTTGGCCAGCAGATGTCGTCGCTCCTGTCCAGGACGACACTTGAAACTCTTGCTCAGCCGTTCGACGCTGGAGAAGACATGACAAATGGCCGTATGCAGACGGTCGTAACTATCCGCGACGACGCACTCCTCGTACAACGCCTCCAGCGTATCAGCGTCAAGGAACTCGGCCGGTGTCAGGGTCGGTGTGCGAGCACCCGAATCATTGCCACTCGATGTTGCCGGTGGCGTCTCTGATGTCTCTGCCTCCGGCTCCGCATCGGGCTCAGATTCTGCAACTGCAACTGTATCCGCATCGGTTGCTGCTGTTGTTGTTGCTGTTGTTGTTGCGGGCGTTGTCAATTGAAGCATATCGATGAGCATTGGCGGCCGTTTCTGTGGCTGTGATTGGGATTGGGATTGGGTGCTGGTTGTAGTTGTGGTGCTGGCAGAGGTGATGGTGCTGGTGGAGCTGCTGCTGCTGCTGCTACTGCTGCTGCTATCATTTGGCGACAACATGTCCACATCCTGATGTGGACTGTAAATAGAAGACTTTGATTGAATTTGATTCGATTTGGCGTGTGACTTGGAACTCACCTGTTAGCTGCTGGCGCCAGCGCCGGCGTCGGACTATTGCACAATTGTGCGTCCTGTGAGAAGAGCTGGAGTGCTCGGGCCGCCACCTCGTTGGGTGTCATGGGCGCCACCTTGCCACTAGAGGCGCAATTCGCATTGCTGCACTGGGCATTGCCACAGCCCGACTGCAGCTGATGGAAATAACGCTGTATCAGATTACGCACCGCAGAACGTTTCATCTCCGGTGTAGCACGCCCATTGCCACCGCCTGCTCCAGTTCCAACTGTTCCTGCTGCTCCAGTTCCAGCTCCAGCTGTTGTTGCTCCTCCTCCACCCTGCAGTGCTGCTGCCGCTGATGAAGTGGAGGCGCTGCAATGCAGAAATCATTTTAGATATATATATATATATCTAGAAATTAATTCAGTTTATTCGATTGAGGCTCTCTCACCTTGAGACGCCAGGCAACGGCGCCTTCTGTTGCTGCTGCTCATGTTCCTCGCCCCCGCCGCTCATTGAGCGTCCGTCTCTCTCTCTCTCTCGGTCTGTCTGCCTGTCTGTGTCCTCCCTTTGGGATCAAAGCGCACTTAGCTGGTGTGCTGTGTGGCGTGCAACACTTGGCGCGCCTGTTTTGCCTTTGTTTGTGTGCCAATTTCCCAACGCAAAATATATATATGTGTGTGCACACACACACGCACAACTAAAAGAAAAAGGGTGCAAAAAAATCGATGTCGATGTCGATGTCCCTTTTCTTCACTGGTAATTGTTGTTGTTGCTGTTGTTGTTCCTTTTGTTGTTGGTTGCCACTACTTGCGCATGTTAGCAACGTCTACTGCATGACACTTGAAATTCACAGTGTTTTCACTATTTAACAACTACGCATAACATAATATATGTACGCCTTTTTGATATTTAAACAAAAGTTGTGTTTTTAGATCAGAACAGAGTGCCTTTAATATTGAAAATCATCAACAAGCAGTGTTGCTAACGTTTGCAAAATGTTCATCATCTGTGTTGCCAAATGACTTCAGTTGTCTATCGATTTGGCGCAATTTATTTCTCATTTTCTATCGATTTTAACTATAATAGTTTTAAGCGAAAACGATATGCTTGAGAATTTTGCTTTTGGCAAGCGATTATTCTAAATATGTAGCAAGTATTGCTTTAAAATTTATAATAAAACATCACTTAATAAACATATATTTACATATTTACATTATATTATATGTATCTATATTTAGAAAGTAAATTCCATTATAGAATTTTGTTTACAGGTTTGAAAAGTAAGACTCCAAGTACTTGGAACCTTAACACAGAAATAAATCGCAAATTATTTGGCTATTTAAAAGCGAAACAAACTTGTAGGACTGAGATATCAATTTTACAAAGTATCCCACATTTGTTTCTCACAGTGCGCCGTATAATCGAGCCAGTGTTGGTAAGCAGTTACTGCCACACAGTCTGACGACTGTTTTTATCAGCTGTAACTCATTTGTCGTGTGCGAAAACATAATAAGAACAACGACGAAACGAAAAAAAGGTAGAACGACGAGCGCCAGCAAGAAAAACGAATAGATAAGAAATAAGAAAAAGAGAAATTACAAACGCCAGCAAAAGGACACACACATAAAATATTGCAAACAACATGAAATGGTGCAAGGGCAACAACAACTGACTGCGACAGGTAAACAAACAACAACAGCGACTCCAACGGGAGGATGACGTCGACAACGACGGCGACGGAGAGTGGCAACTGTCAGTTGCAGCTGCAGCTGTGCGTGCGTGGGAATGTTGCATGGCAGGAGCTGCCTGTCCATTTGCGCTCCGTGCTGCACAACAATCAGCGCGACTATGAGAAATACGTGTTCAACTACAGCTTGAGGAATCAGTTACGTTTCCGCGGAAATCTCGCCTCGAAGGTGTTCCGCCAGGAGCAACGCTACTACGAACTGCTTATCCAAAAGAATATCAATAGCCTCGGCGTCTTTCCCTATCATCTGGCCGACATTGTGACGAAAGGATTGCGTGTGACACCCTTCAATTATTATCTGGATGTGCTCAGTCAGCTGCTGCGCAGCGATAAAAGCTACGACACTTTACCCAATTTTACAGCGGCCGATTGTCTCCGCGTCCTCGGCATTGGACGCAACGAGTATTTAGCACTGATTAGCGAACTGAAGACGCATACGCCGAGAACGCTGCTGTTCAGTGGCAAGCCAAACCCGTTGGACTATTTACCGAGACTGCCGGTGCGCGTTCACATGGAGCCCTGGTGGCGTTTGGACATTGGCTATGTCCTTGAGACGGATATACGTCTGGTCACGCCCGGCGAGCGTAGTTTGCTCGATGATCTTATCGATTTTGGTGCACAGCCGACGGGCAAATGTGATTATCATGTCGTCCAGAGTCTCTATCGCAAGGGACTCATCTATTTGGATGTGCCCATCAGCGGTGAGGATCGCATTTCCATACCGCCATTACGTAACTTTGTCATGAATCGTGTGAGTGGCGATTATTTTGAGAATTTACTCTACAAAATCTTTGTGAGCGCCGATGAGCACATGACCATTGCGGAACTGGCGCAAATGTTGCAACTGGAACTGGACAGCGTTAAACAGGCGGTTAGCTTTATTTGCCGGCTGGGCTTTGCTCAGCGCAAGCACACAGATCATGAGTCCGGGCAATATCATCCCAGTTGGGCAGACAGCAACGAACAGGAGTTGCCACAGACGCCACAAATCACGCCGCTCAACTACAATATGTATGCCAGTGGCAGCAATTTTGACTTGCAACAGCAGCAGCAGCAGCAATCGAGTCCCAAGAGTCCCAAAACGCCAAAGCAGGAGAAGGATAAAGACAAAGATAAGGACAAAGATAAGGATAGTAGCTCCATTGGTTATCTATCCTCGGATGGCAATACCAGTGACTTTAGCTTTGCCAACATTACCACGCCCACGGCACCGAATAACAACAGCAACACCACCAACAACAATAACAACAGCGATGAGCAGGAGCTTAGCTCCGAGCTGGAGGATGGCAGCGAGCGCACGACAACCACAAAGGCCAAACTACAAACAGCGGCGTCATCGCAATCGGTGGCAGCATCCGCCAAGAGTGGCAAACGCGTTGGCTTCCTCTTCGATTCGACGCTGACGGCATTTCTGATGATGGGCAATCTGTCGCCGGGCTTGAAGAATCATGCCGTCACCATGTTCGAGGTGGGCAAATTGTGCGAGGAGAGCTTGGACAGCTTTCTGGCTGAACTGGAGCAGGTCTCGCTGCTGGATGCCGAGGGTGAGGGCGATGTTTCGCGCTATTTTGCACACGCCGTCATACTACGTTCGACGATCTGTTCGCTGCGTCCCCTGCTGCCCGGCGGCTTGGATCTGTTGCGTCTGGAGTGCCTCGAGGGTCTCGATTGGCAGACGCGGGATCGTGTGCTCGAGAAGAAGTACAAGCTGATCATCTCGGCAACGCCACTGACGGCCACCCTAAGTCACATGTTCAGCATTCCGTTCTTTGGACAATTTGTGCGCAGCTCCGATGCGACACCCATGTGGAGCAAGCTATTCTACAATCATATCACTGGTGAGTTTAGCGGTTTATGTTTCTGTTTATATTTATATTTATATTTATATTTATATTTATATTTAGTAGTAGTTAAATACTTGGGTATATTGTATATCTTAGTCGATTTATATTTATATGTTATAGTTTATATTTATATTTATATGGGTTATAAGTTATATATTGATATTTATATTGTATATTTATAATTTACCTATTTATATTAGGTATATTTAGTATTTATATTGTAGGTATTTATGATTTATATTTAGTATTTATCGATGTATATCTAGTAGAATGTATCACTTTATATTTGAAGTAGTTATAGCATTCTATATGTGTATATTTTGATATTTATATTTATATTGTATACTTTATATTTATATTTAGATCCTTATATTCTATGCGGAGTTTATATTTATAAATAATATAATAGGTACAATCCCCCAGTAATAATAATAATAATAATAATATAGGGTAAACGGTATTTTCAAGCCTCTTTGATGCATTTTTTTTTCGATTATATTTATTTTATATAAAATATTCGATTGACACATGAAATCTGAACAGATTTTTCACACTTTGCTCTTTCACAGGCTATGGCCCGCCCAGTTTGTTATTGTGCCGGGGCACGGTGCTCAAGACGCTGCCACGCCTCTTTCTGGGCTATGGCAAGCTGCTGGTGAACATTCTGCATTCGGATGCGTATGTGCTCAACTCGGAGAGCTTTCGCAATCTGAACGACCAGCTGAAGAACGGCTGTGTCCTGCTGCAGGGCTACGGGATACGCACCGCCGGCCAGCTACACTACGAATCGTTTCCATTCCACGCAACCGATGCCAGCCAGGCCAAATGGGCCAATCATCGTGCCGTACAGAAACTGGCCGAGCATCTGGATTTGCGCCATCAATGTGGATATATCACATTCCTGAACACGGGCGTGCCCGATCTGGGCTGTGAGGACTACGAGCTGCAGGTGAGACTGAAGCAGCCGCAACGGAAGCGACCCAACACCAAATCAAATCATGTGCCAAATGATCTGTTGACCAGTCCCGATGAGAATCATTTTGCTGCCACGCCGGAACATGGACCGGCCAACGATTACACATCGTCCGATTGCGGCCAGCTGTTGGCCAGCGAATTGGCCAAATGCACCGACAACAGTCGCGTCGAGCTGCTCTCGCAGAGCTCCGTTGAGTTGCCCATCGGTGATGGTGCTGAGCCAGTGGCGGCTAAATCGCAGTTGCCGGAATTGTCCGGCGTCGAGGATTGGACGCTGTTGGATGTGAATTTTGGTGTGCCGCTCTTCGATGTCGATACAAATACGCGGATCTGTGAGCAGCTGGTGCGTCATCTCTGCAGCGATGATAATCTGCGCCAGCTGCCCGCCAGCGGTCAGCATGCCCAGCAGCTGTTCCTCGACTTTGTCCGTCAGTGCATGCACTTTGAGGAGGAGCAGGAAGCGACACAGCTGCGTGAGCCACTGCAGCCGACAAGAAACTTACCGCATCCACGCATCAATCTGGCATTTGAGAATGGGCGTGTCGGCTCGTGGAATGGTCGTTAAAATGGCGACGCCTACCCATTGTATTCCAGCGAAGTCCAGCATTCAAACATTCCAGCACTCTCAGCTTACAAGTATTTTGTATTTTTTGTATGTATATCCAATCTTTTTATCAGTTGGGCCTTGTACAGTTCGAGCTAGCCAAGATATTTATATAAAACACAAAAAAAAAAAAACAACAAAAAACCAAAAACAAGAAGAAGAAAATTACCTTATCAACAATTAGTCAGCTTATTAGTTCTGTAGAGTTTTGCAATACGCAGTCAGAGGCAAGATACCCAAACAAAATAACCAAAACATTAACAACAAATTACATAGTACATATGTACATAATGAACAATGCTGCAGTTGTGCACTGCAATCAGAGTTTTATGTTGAAATCAGTCAGCTCAGATAATTATAACATGTATTTATTTATGTTAGCCGACATTTAATACAATTAATAAACGTTACCAGCTGACAAGTTGAACTAATTTCCCTAAATTTTGAATTGTATATGTTTGAAGCTGTCATCCCTTTAAAAATAAATCAGAAGCTTTTAGCGATCCTTTTGCAGTTTCTGTTATTCCCACAATTAGCACAACTGAGCCACGAAGTCTTCTTTTTTGTGGAGTTTAGACTTGAAACATCCGAAGATCTTAAAATGATGTATATATTCTGGTTTTTATATCCTACATTTTTCTCGAAGTAGGTAGAATTTTAGAAAATTTATTATAATAGCAGTGATAATTTATATTGACAATTTGAAAATACAAATCATATTTAATTTGCATCAATTTTAAATTGTAGCTGGATGTATTTTTAACCACGCCACGCCAAACTATATCATCGTATCTTCTGGTATCAGAACTACCATTTATTGTTAGAATATGACATCATATCTGTATCATTGCCACTGAATCCACGTCAACTCAGTTGGTATTCCGCCATTAAAGTTTTCCAGATTATATAGAGTGGACATTTTTTTTACCTCTGATTCGTTGCCAGATAAATTTAAATCTGCCAATATCATTTCACTTTTTATGATATCGTTTTGTAATTTGTACATTTATTGGCTCTTTTGTTTGATGGTTTTCTAATGTTCCTGGAAACCCCCAAAAGATTTCAACAAATCCGTCTTTTTCGTACATATATTTTAAAAGCACTTATCTTATCTGCAATTGGACTCACAATGTGTTAACTGGACTTCGACAGCGTCTATAATAATAGTGCATATACTCAAATATGGAGCGCAGAAAAATGAAATAGAATAGTTCAGAGATAAAAACAACGCTGAAGCCAAACATGAGACTCATAATGCCGCCAGTTAAAGCTAAAAAAAGTTAAATATATATACTTATATATATATATATATATATAAATATAGGTTTGTATTCATTTGTATGGTAACTTACACATATATTCTGTGATCCCCGTGTAGGATGATCTCACATTGCTGCGAAAGTAATTGTCATCGTGATAGAAATTGACTATGGCCAGGTTCGTGCGTATATAATCTGTGGAGAAGTTCTTAGAGTATTCGTTTTGAACCTTAACGCCCCGCTGATTAAATGGTATGGTGGGTATAGAAAACGGATTCGGAAAGTATTGGATATCATGGCAGCTGGGCAGGCAGAGCTCCTTACACACCGTACTCTCACCATCGACAATTTCCGTTTCCGCTCGCTCCAAACAATCGAAGTGAGACACATGGCACACGGTTGCATTGCGATAAATCAATGGCAGATGATATGGTATGCAATTGCAGAGTTTCACAAAGTGATCGGCATCGCATTCGGCCTCGCAATTTCGGCGAGTGTAGTATTTGTAGAAAAGTAGTTCCTGCTCGTCGCTAAATATGCATTGACGCCGCTGGCGATCGATGCCACGGATATTTGTAACGGCCTCATAACTATTCGGCACGATCCTATAGTTGGTTTCGTGTCCAAGCATTATCGGTAGACCCGATTCCTTCAGACGCGGCTGATCGATTGAGTTATACATGAGCATCTGAAATAAGTCAAGCAACTTGAGAGCTATTCCAAACTTACCAATTGCTCCATAAAAACTCCATCAAAACTAAACCGATCGAAAAATAATTCTACATTTCGATTCGAAATCACGATTCTAGATCGATATTGATGTTAAGATTCTAAGCCTGCTTTGCATACCTTAAATCCTTGTCCATTTGTGGATGAGCAGTAATAGTCATCTAAATGGCCATTGAGTACGATTTGTAGACCATTTGCAATACCAACACCGATGCCACGTCGTGGATAGAAACCAGCTGGCAATTGCTTTGGATAACCACTGATTGGATGCCAATCGATGGCAATATCCGTGAGTCCGTTCGACGAGGTGTAATCCCGTATCGTGGTCGCACTTTAATCATGTATGTATCAAATATTAAATTGTAGTCTTATCCGTATTGTGTGTAGTTTTGTAGTTTACCTGTGCTTGTACAGATAATACGGATGAAGAATGTTGAAGACACAGCAGAGGCCCTCATCAACGAAAAACTCCCGAAAGAGATCGGTGCAGGGCATGGATTTCTGTTCGAATATGCAGGAGACAATCATTTCATCGCATTTGTGCGAAATGTTCATAATAAAATTGGCAAATGTATCCTTTTTAGTATGCGGCTTAACATATCTGTACTGTGTATAATTGTAGTCCTGAGAGCAAGTCTTCTGTAGCATCGCATACTCCTCAGTTCCACTGTAAAAGTTCCAAATGTAATGTACAGAATAAATATATTCGTAAGCATTCTTCTCTTTATTGTTTACTGTTGAAAGTGTGCCACTTTTGAGTTGATTGCTTTGTTCATGCTGCACACAGTTATCGCTGGAAAGGGTATATCCTGTATGGGTGTCATCGTTGAGCTAATACCGATGATAACTGGCGTACTCTCCCATTTGTTGAACACATTCAATGCCAGATTGATGGCCACACAGAGCGCGATGACAAACACTTTGCCAAAATAGAACTGCACCCAGCCGTGGAGCCGACCGTCCCAAACATATTTCAATCCGTGCAAGGATGTGGTACTTAGGAATTCCTTTGACCTTCCTTTCACCCTGTTCCACAAAGTGTTCGGCAGCGATGATTTATTGACAACCATTTTGGGAATACTACTGCATAACTTGGTCTCTTATATAGTAGCTGGAAATTACCATTCGATGCAATTACTTAATTGATTTCCATTCCACAATTGGTCAAATGTAATTGGAGGTTTTCTTTAATGACTTTTCTAATTATGATGCACAACAAATGTATTTAGCTTAAGTTGACTTAGAACCAGCAAAATACTTATTGTTAAGTAAGTTACTGAAACAAGAAAATACGCTTTTTCAGGCAAGCCGAGAACTAAGTTACCCTTGTAAAATTGATAATGAGTTTGGTTTGAATATCTTTTGTCATATAAAAAAATGTTAATATGCTGGAAGTCATCCGTTAACAAATAGTTTCGATGATACAATGGCTTAAAGTTGATCATTTATTTATTTATCATATATCAAGCAGATATTTTTAAGTAGAGAAAATTAGTTAGAAATATTAATATCAATTTTTGAGTGAAGAATACTCTTTTAGCAGATTGTCAAATCGTAACCGGAAGCGCAACTTTACCGATTGAAATTCAGATTCGGAACTGAAATTCGACATATTTTTCAAGCATTAACGAGTACAGATAAAATATGGAAACAATTGCTAACCTTTACCAAAACCGGAAACGAAATATGAATCAGTTTGGCTTGGACTCAAATTCATCTAAACGATTAATTACAGAAAATTCAGTGATAAGCTTTGACCAAGTCCCAAATGAAGTGAATTGACAAAATATAAATGGTGGACAAATATGAATTTAATCACAATTAATACAGTTTGCTTTGCATTTACATATGGCTTCCGTTGCTTTATATTACACTATAAGCTTAAAGATGAGGCTGCTCTCTCCGCGATCTGCTTGGCGGGTTGATTACTGTTGCCACTCGCACTTCCACTTGCGTTGCCACCGCCACTGCCACTGCCACCGCCACTGCCACTGCCACTGCCACTGGCACGCCTGTGCCTGTGCGAGGAGAGCTGGGCCCGGGAGAGGACGCTGCCATCGCAGCTGATGCAATGATAGTGCGTGTGTCGCAGTGCATAGGTGCACGACGGAGAGGCGCAGACCTCACTGCTGGCTATCTTGCGGAAGCCAGCGGATCTCACATACTCCAGCCGCATATGGAGGCGACGATGGGCGACAACCTTATTGGAATCGGTGCAAACGTAATCGCATTTCCGGCAATGGAAGTGCGATGATTTCTTTGGAGCTTCTAAAAAACGATGCACAATTCATTTTACATTATAAAAAATAAAATAAATACAAAAAACAAGAGACTATGTCGTGCTTATCCTATATATTATATATCCTTGCAAACTTTAGTCAACTCACTGACTTCAAAGTGTAATTAATTTGTTGAAAGCTAGATGATATTGTTGTCGAATCTTGATGATTATTTTGCCACAATTTGAGGAGCGTAATAAAACGGGTTTTTCATCTGTTCACTGATCGTACATATGGCAGCTTTATGGTATACTAATCTGATCTTTATGATTTTTTGTTTACGTATTGGAAGTAGAATAGTTCGTGTATTGGTCAAGTTTAGTTCAAATTGAAAAGAGGTTTATGAAAGAAGTCAGCCTTCGACCGATCATTCCTAAGGAAGCTATATGATATAGTAGTTTGATCTTGATGATTTTTAGTTAAATTATTAGGTGCATATAAGACCGCCAATTGGGACAAGTATGGCTTAGATTTCTTGAGAAACAAACAAGTCCATACAGGATCTCATCTTGCGACCGATTATTCCTATGCCCTAAAGCAAAGATATGGATATATATGCTGAGCTTAATCAAGAAACTGACAGACGGACAGATGGATAGACGAACTTGTACTGATCCTGTCGGCTTTTGATGCCTATGAAGAATATGAGTTGCATCCTGCTGACCTTTACACACCTTTGCACAAGGCATACAAATATAAAGAAGGAGAACAAAAAGTGCGCACCTACCCGTTGCAGATGTGGACGATGTGGCATAGGTGCAGTCGGTCACATGGCATCGCATATTGGCGCGATATTGTCGAAAATCATCGCCCATCAGGGTGTCCATGCGTTCATGCCGCGCCGTATGTTGCACGAAGCGAGTCTTGTCACAGAAACTGTAATGGCAATCCCGACGATTGCAATGGAAATGCGACTGATGATTGCGATAGCCGCATCTCTCGAATTTGCAATCCTCATTGAACCGGAACTTGAGGTAGCCCATGGGTATATCCTGGTCACGTGTACGCTTAACACTAACTCGACTCGTCGCTGCTGAAGTTGGTGTCGCCGTTGAATTTGAATTTGAATTTGGTTTTGGTGCACACTCCTCCCCAGCAGAAGATGTGGATGCTGTTGTTGCTCCTGCGGCAGCTGTTGCTGTTGCTGTTGCTGCAACAGCAGCAGCTGCATTTATTAGCAGCATCTTTTGCTGGGCGGCCTGCTCCAGCAGCAGTCGCATATCCAGCTGGCCAGCGGCCAGAAAGCTGGGCAGCAGCACTTGTCGCTGATACAAATCAAGTAGTTGCTTGAATTGCATTAGTTTTACACCCGTTTCCGTTTCCGTTTCGATTGCCATTGATGTGACCGTTGCCATTGCTGTTGCCGTTTCCGGTTCCGTTTGTTGCTGCTGAACCGCACGCATGCTCAGATCTTCCGGCTGATCCGACACGCTGTTGCCGCCTGCTGACTGCTCCGCCGCTGCCGTACCTGCTGCTGCTGCTGCTGCTGCTGCGCTTGCATTCTCCGGATAAAAGGTGCCCGCGGCACGAACAACTATAAATTATAAATTGCACACACACACATTGTATAAACTCAGATTGATGTCATCCCATTAATATTACGCACCGGAAACCCGCTCCAAGGATTTGCTGCTTGCCGCCGCCTGCATCGAAAACATCAACTGCAATCAATCAATCAATCAACGATTATTAAAATGAAACCAAGTCCAGAGATCACAATTTAATGATATAAAGTATGTCATTGCATATTACGTTTTGTTGAAGACGGCACTAAATTGACCAGAAAATGGTTAGAATGTTAGACAACTGAAAACATATTATATCTGGGCTACTCCACAAAGATGACAAATGGTTGAGTGATATATAAAACTATGGCACATTGATCTATGTACTGGAATAGAAACCTGTCTGTCAGAAGAATACTCTAGTCTAGTCTAATATAGATCCATAGATCAGTTGGGTCTTAAGAACGTTAGTTGCTGATTCCAGTTACATTTGAAATTTGACACGCTGATCAAAACTATCCAACTTACTGGAATTGGAGAGCGACTTTCAGCCAACTCCAGCGTTGAAGTGGCTTTTATTGCGTTGGGTCCATTGGCCAAACTCCTTCTTGGCGAGTCGACAGTCCAAACACGTGCTCTCTTCCGACTGTTGCGACCATGTTGGAGTTCAGCTGGACTTGGAGCACTAATTGCTTGCGTTGTTCCACCACCAAGTCTGTGGATTGTGAGGAGGCGGTCCTCGTTGCCATCGCTGGGTGCTGCCAATGGGGCACAAGTGGCCAAATCATTTTTCTCCAACTTGAAACTAGTGAATATGGCTTGGGGCGAGTGTTGAGCCTGCAGCGAGATCGAAATATGATTTCCGAATGATAATTAATAATAATCTCTTTTGAATACACAAATATATATAATTAATAGCATAAATCATTAAATATAAATATTTCCAATATTCTGTTTGTCAGTACATAACTTAATGAGATCATGCCAAATAGTCATTGTTCTTGGAGATTATATACATTTATATTTCAACAATAAGAACTCGATGCGTTTTTCAGACCCACCCTCCACCCACCCACCCCTCTCTCTATTACCTTAAAAATTGTAGGCGCTGCTTCAATGTTGTTGTTGTAGTGGTTGTTGTTGCTTTTTTTCATAGTTTCGGATTTATGACAAACAGTCGGAACCAGTTTATTATTTCCGAAATTACTGTTAATGTTTGTTGTTGGCCCAAAATGTCACTATTTAAATTTTGTTCACGCATCAAAATCAATAATAATTAAATAAATAAAAAAAATAAGGCAACGTTAAAATAAAAACCAAATACAAAAAGAGAAACCACAAAATGCCACTTAAATAAGGCTAGCCTACGAATACCCTATAGTAATAATTATCTAACCTAACCAAAAAAATAAATATATATATATGCATATATACATAAAATAAATGGGATTATTTCCAAAAGTTTACATTCATTGCCTACATATGCAAGTATATGTCTTTAGTTATATTTAAAAAATAAATATTTATATATATTCTGGGGAGTAGAGTATAAAAAAGTCGTTGCAATAATTTGGGGGCATTCGCATTCATAAAAATAATTACTCCAAAATATTGAAAAAGACAATGAAACGTGTTTGGTTTTACCTGATAAGTTGTTGCTGTTGCACACACAAACACACACACACACACATAGATATAGTCATTCATATAAGTACACACACCTTATATGATTAAATACAATATATAGAAGTTATTGTAGTTGTGTCGTTTCTTTTAATCGTCAAATTCGACTCTCGAGGGCGGTCACCGAGGGTCGCTTTAGAAGTGATGAAACAATTGAAATTGTAACTCATCAAAAAATACAAAATAAATATAAAATAAACAAAACTCTGAATTGCTCAGATTTTGAATCAGATTTATGATTGATACTCAGAGTAAATTGATTTGACGTAACGTAAGGAAATGGAAGCATTTTAGGCAGCAAAATATATAGAAAAATGTTGAGTTTTAAACTCGCATTCAAAGTTTGCATTGCATCAATTGTCCATTGGGAAACTCGGTTTATTGACAAATCCGAATTCAAACTGGAAAAATCTAACTAAATCTAACAAATGTTTAGATATTTTCAAAATGAATAAACTCTGATAAAATCCGTACTATGCTGAGACTCTAATAATGCGCACTAAACCAAAATTAAACAAATTATTTGTATTTATAAATACTTTTTTTAAATAGCGGTTTTTTTTTAGCTCTCTTCCTGTGTCTGACAAATGTAGGTCTTTATTGCGCTTAAGCAGACGACTTTGCTTTATTACCCAAAAGAAACACAGAATACCGCAAAAGGCAATGCACAAAATATTTATTCAAATTATTCGATTCACACACACACACACACACGCACACACACATAAGTGACAATCAGAAAGATACAAAATAACAATTGTATGTACTTGGCCAACACCTGCCTCACACCTCACCTCCCGGCTAGGCCACCCCCCGCCTCATCTACGGCCAAGAGGCTGACGCGTGGGCTTGATAATCGTAAACACACACACACACACACACACACACACACACATATATATATGCTTACGCACTTGTGTGTGCAATAGCCGACAAACTGGGCTCAAAAATGTAGAAATTATGAAAATGACAGTTAAAGGCAAAAAAACGTACGCCAGCCAGCTAAATAGAGGAGTGAGTGTCTGTGTGTATGTGTGTGTGTGTGTGTGTGTGTGTGTGTGTGTGTGTGTGTGTGTATATATGAGTGGGGGGGGGGGGGGGTTGAAATAAATGCGGAAACACTCGTTGTCAATATTAATATGACGAATATGGCAAAAACCAAATCCGAAAACTCAATTCAACACACGGCACATAAAATGCCACATTTGGCACACCCCTCCCCTCCCACCACCTGCTCACCTCCTCTGAAAGTCTATCAATGCAAATAGGCGCAAATTCCTATGTGAGTATATATATA
Organism: Drosophila silvestris; assembly: GCA_035043445.1. Taxonomy (NCBI): domain Eukaryota; kingdom Metazoa; phylum Arthropoda; class Insecta; order Diptera; family Drosophilidae; genus Drosophila; species Drosophila silvestris. The sequence goes on from JAWNMZ010000138.1 coordinate 9,466,975, forward strand.
TATATATATATATATATATATATGTACAGTATGCATTGGCATTAGTTAGGGCGCGTTGGAGGCTAGACAAACCAAAAAAAAAAAAGGAAAAACAATGAAAATAGTATTCAAAAGTGACACGAAGAAAAACTATTTTAAAAGCGACAAAAGCAAAACATTCTTAATCATTTTAGCTAAATAAGTACGTAAATCATATTAGCAATTAGTATATATATACATATATTATTCCTTAAAAGTCTATGTCTGTGCAGATTTGTAAACAAAACGATTTGTAAAGTAAAAATCGCACTAAAATTGAGAAATGGGCGTCAATGGGAAACTGTTTACATTATGTCAATGAAGTGTTTGGACACTGGAAAAAATTCATATTTTCATATATATAACCGTATAACTGTATATTTATATAACGGAAATTTGTGTTTTTCTGAGTAGCCATTTCTTACATCTCTTAATTCAAGTCTACATTTTTCTACAATTTTGTTTTGATTAAAATTTGTCCAATTTAAATGGTGCAATTTTTTATGTACATAAATTAGCTAAAATTAGCATTAGCTTTTTACTTACTTTTATTATCATTAAAAACTTGAGTTTTCAATTTACATAGTTTATAGCTCATTTAATTTTATTTGAAAACAATTTACAAAATTTACAATTTGCAAAAACCAGAAAATTGTTCTAGATTTTAAGGCGACTTTCATTTCTTTTTTGAGTGTATGTAAAGATAGATGGAGTAAAATATTGCTCCGATTTTCGAAAATGATCTCTGAGCAATTCAATGATATAAAAAAGATTTCTTTAAATTTGCTAATTCTTGAAAAGCAGTTCAAATTTGTTCACAGTTTGAGCATATTTAATTTGTTTATGCGTAAATTGAACGCTGTACATAAAGTACTGATGAACTTGGACAATTCTGATTGTACATTGAGAGATAGTGAGAAGAGAGAGAGAGAGAGAGAGAGAGAGAGAGAGAGAGAGAGATTGTTTTACTTACGCTTTTGTAGACCTCCACAAAGCGATTCTTTGGCGGCCTGCCGCGTTTGCGATTAAAGAAACCATCGATTGAGGTGATTTGTGTGGGCGGAGCGGCCAGCTCGTTGCTCTCGCTGGTGGTGGCATCCACAACCGTTGACTCCGTGCCACTGCTGATGTGCTCCATGCTATGCCAGCGCAGTCGACCCGGACACTTCACCTGCACCCGTTTCCCGCTTATCTTTTAGGTTTGAGGGCACTTGCTGAAAGCGACACGAATTTCAATTGCAAATTGATACCTTGGGAATGCAATTGGCAAGTTGGTAATACCAAACAGTTTTAGCCAAAAAAAAAATGAAAAAAGAAGACGAAAAAAAAGGCAAACAGAAACACAAAAATGTGACTCATAAGCAGCTCACAAGGCGGAGCTTAATGCCGCATCGGCGCCAGTCAGCAGAAAAAGAACACCTTAGTTGTGAGAGAGCTCGACTAGCAGATACCCTGCAGCCAGCTATTGCATATAGTCGATATCGATGTCGATATCGATATCGATAAAAGCACAGGCTGTAGTCATATTTGCCAAGTTTCTCTTTAAAATCAGTTTGCAATTCTTCTAATTTCTTTCGACTTATGCAGGTATATATATATATATATATACATATAATTATATATTTATTTGCTTATCATTGCGTGTGCGTGCTGATAGTGGATTGCTCAATATGAACAGACAGACTGAGAGACTGAGAGACTGAGAGACAGAGAGACTTGCATGGCTTAATCGACTCGGCTTTTGTTGCTGATCAAGAATATATAATCTACAATCTATAATATATATAATATATAACGGGTGCGTCTTCTTACACTGCTTAGAATGTATCATACATTGGAATTCAAGTTCCGTTAGTTTTGTCCAAGATTTTTGGGTTTTTCCCTTTTTATGGTTTAATATTTAATTGGTAAAAAATAGATGAGTTGCATACAAAAATTTGGAATGGGCATGGAAAAAAACACTCTAACCTGAGGAAGTAGCTAAGATCCTTGTTTACAAGCATATTGGAATGAACAACAGACAAATATCAATTATACTATGTCGATCGGCATCAGCAATTTGGAAGACAATGAGATAGAAAATGAGTAGCTACGAAGGCCAAAGGCCGACGGCTATCTGAGTTCTGAATAGTTGTTGAATCGATGTCAATTCGAATTTTATTATTATTATAAACAAATCTGGAGGCGGAACACATTATTAAGTTGTTATTTTCATGTCATTTCTACATATTATATTAATTTTATTAGCACTGCCTTTAATCGAAATTCGCAACTCAACCTTAAAATTAAACTTAAACTTAACTGCTAAAAATTAATAAAAAATCTTATGTTAATGTTACAAATGTAATTCCTTTTTTATTTGACGTGCATTTAAAACAGCTAACTTTTGTGGAACAAAAAAAAAAAAAAAAAAACCAAGTGCCTTTAATCGAATTTCGCGGAGTGTATAAACATTATTGGGTCTAACTTGCTTCCAACTGCCTGCATTTTTTATTATTGGAATATACATTTCAAATGAAGATCAACAGATATTCAACAGATATCTTCAAACTGAACTTTATAAACATATTTATAAATGTTCATCTACAGTAGACACACTTGAAAGTATTCCCACTTATTTGTCTACTCTCTTTAAGATCGTCCACTTTAAGATTTGATGCTCATCATTTGTATCTAAAAATGGGGAACTAAGTTCAATCGTCTCTAAAATGAGCACTAGTTCAGTTATAAATAACTAAATATCTATTATGATTCTGTCAAATATGATTTGATGCTACTGCGAAATAAATAAATAAATATATATGTATACATATATATATATATATATATATATATATATATATTGAACTTGTGTAGGTATATTGTACGCATATATGTGAGATGTCTGTCGACGCTTATCTGTTGCCGTGAACCTGATCCAGGTTCCCCTAAAGCCATTGACGTGGTCCATTATCAGTGGTGATTGATAACAGCATCGTTCGATGTATATAAAATGCTATAAAATGTCGGTGGTCCGACTCTGAAAATTCAGTCTACATCTGTTTCTATTGAGACCAGTGGCCACAGCAGGAAAAGATGGAATTAAATTGGGTTGCACTTACTTTATACATAAGTCTGATCCTGATCAAAGGCGAATCCTCTTCCGTAACTTCAGCTACCAACAATGAGGTGAATAAATAAGAATTAATTATATTAGACAAGCGAGTTATTCTAATTCTAAATTATATCAGATCCGCAAAGCATCCAGGACAGAGGAGGAACAATGCGGATCATATGCCTATAAGGCCATGAAACCACTGCTTATCTTCATAGAATCGATGAGGACAGAAGTGGAGAGCTATGATAATAAATCTTCCATTAAGAATAGGGAAATTGAAGATCTTAAATTGAAGGTATCAAAACTGTGAATCAAGAATTGAGAGAGCAGATTAATACGTGCTTGAGAGAACAGATCACCAACAAGGACAGCGAATTAAAGCAGCTACAGCTAAAGTTAGACCAGAAAAATGAATATGAAACTAGAATTCAGGAACTGAGAAACTATTACAATAGAACAGCAAGGCAGGACTCTGAAATCAAGGAGTCGCAGAAAAAACTAGTTGATCAAAATGAAAATGTCGCCATCATACAGGAATTAAGAAATCAGATAGATTTATGCAAGAAGAACAATGGCAATTTGCAATCAATCAGGAATGAATTAAGCAATTTGCAATCAATCAGGAATGAATTAAGCAATTTGCAATCAATCAGGAATGAATTAAATAAGCTCAATTCACAGAAATGTGAGGAATGCACAAGTGATGTAATCTCCAAACAAAAACTTCAAATTGATAGCGATGCAATCAAATTGCAGGAGTTTCAAAAAAATATTGACCTAAAGAACCAAGAAATATCGAAATTAAAAGGTCAAATTAATAGCGAGGCAGTCAAATCGAAGGAGTTTCAAAAACAGTTGGAGAAACATAAGGAAACCATTGAGGAAAAGAATCAACAAATATCCAAATTACAAAACGTGAAAGTGAAATTGGAGGAGAAACCCATAGTTGGTTGCACTTCTGGAGATGCTGGTGTTCATAAAATCAGTTTCTCTAATTACTCCTTTGATGCTTTATGTGACTCTGGGACAGCAGGTCCTGGATGGACAGTTATCCAGCAGCGAATCAATGGTGAAGAAGATTTCAACAGGTCTTGGACAACATACCGTGAAGGCTTTGGTACCTTTCAGGGCGACTTCTTCTTGGGCTTGGAGAAGATCCATCGCTTGACGAGCTACAAACCCCATGAACTCTATATATATATGGAGAGATCTTATGGCAGTATAGAATATGCGAGATATCAACAATTTGCCATTGCTGGCGAAAGCGATGAATACCGACTGAGTTTCAGTGAATTCAGTGGCAATTCAGCAGATAGTATGTCAGAATTGAACAATAATCAGAAATTTTCGACATATGATCGTGATAATGATAACTGGAATGATGGCAATTGTGCATTAACATACCAAGGTGGATGGTGGTACCCTGACAATTGTGGACATGTGTAAGCAAATGACTCTCTTCTTCATCTCTATTTATATATTAAACTGTTTTCTTCTTTTACTCTACAGTCACTTAAATTCAAAGTATGACAGGATTAATTACTTGCGTTCTGGTAGTGTATTTCGGTATGGCAGAGTCAAAAATGTTAAAATGCTTATTCGCCCAACATAAATATAAAAATGATACAAATGTAATATGAATTGTACTTTGGAATTGTAAATGTAATTAAAAATGAACTCTCAAATAATTAAATTGACACTGTAATTACATCAAATTTTATGAATTTCTACTTGCGTGATTTCAACTCTCCGACGGATAACTTAATAACTGTATAAATACCTGAATCTATAATAATTTCCTATTTTTATCTTGGGAGCAGTTCACGATAGAAACAGATTTAATGGCTGACCTATTCAAGTGGCGAGGAGTGTACCGATTGAGAGAAATGGTATATTTTGGCGTAACGCAGTCAAAAATGTCAAAATCCTTATACGCTCAGCAAAAATATAGAATTATATGAATTGTATTTACCAATTATGAATATATTTACATGATTTTTCAAATAAATAAATTAGCATTGAAATGATGGCAATTCTTCGCTTTTCGAGATTTCAACTCTCCATCGGATATGGATAACTGTATAAATAGCTGAATCTAACCATCATTTCTAAATCTTCAGATTTTCAAATACTAAAGAAGAAGAAGAGTTTATGGAAGGTGATTCGGGTTTGGTAGTTATGAGGATAACAGAAACTGCTGAATACTTACGATTTATTTTGGAATATTATGGAAATATCTATATATATATATATATGGAAATTGAATGCCAATCAGATCAAAATTTATATACGAGTATACACACATTATAGATCTCTACAGACAATATACAATCCCTAATCAATTCGGTAATTAACCAAATAGAAAATAGAATAATAAAATATTTCTATATTTAATATTGGGAACTCCTTCGAGAAGAGTTTCGATATATTTTTGAAATTCATGCTTCTGCAAATGAATACATTTTTCAAATTGATAGAATTTGGAATTTAAACACCAACAATTCTGATTTTTATTCTATTTTCTTAAATTTTATTTATATTTTCTTAAATTTTTGGAACGTATTTTGAAGTACTCGATTGAAAGACCTGCCACAATTTCAGAAGAAGAACGTGAAGCGGTCTCTATCGCTGCAGTGCAGCAGTTGCAACAGTTGCACAAGTTGCAACATTGCATTGCAGTGACTCCTTTTGGCCGGGCTATTTCCGAGAACGGTTTGCATATGAATCATATTAAAGTGAAGATTGCATAAATTTTATGAATGCAATTCTGGAATAACTAACAAACTGCTTGCTGCAAATGGTAAAAGATAGTTTTTTAAAAGACTTCTTGCTTGTTAAAAGAGTTAACAACTAATTGTGGTTGAATTTCAAATATTTACATTTTCAGCAAGTGGTTAAGAATAAAAGGAAATTTTGACTTTGCATTTGAATTTGAATTTGAACATTTTGCAATCCATTCAAATCCATTATGGATAATAAGCTATTTTTTCTTTTTCTCTTATTTGGTTTATATATATTTTTTAATATATGTAATTAGTAGCTCATTGTTTGGGCGATATTGTCCATTAGTTGTGCATTGACTAATTACAATAGGCCATGCACTAGCAGCAAATTTAACCGCTGTCTGATTGCCATTAATCGATTAGCTAACTTTAGTCTGGGTGCGTCCTTTGGTTCCTCTGGCCGGGAGAGAGATTAACGATCTGCATGCGAGTATTTTAAGTCACTTAAGTCATTTATTGGTATCCATTTGAATTACTTTACACACACACGCGCACACACATTGTGAGTCAAAGGAAGGCCGCAACTTGAAACCACAAGGAGTCTTAACAAAAGACTAGATTTCTCAGATTACGTTGACAAGCAGCTCTCCTTATCCTTATCAGATATTAACATCTCGCTCACACACAAACACACACTCGCAACCACACACGACGAGACAGAAGGAGTGAGAGAGAGGAGAGCCTGATTTTTCACCTACCAATCATAGAACAAGCATTATTTGAATTCTTTATACCGTCTACAAAGTCTACAAATTAAAACACAACTCGAGAAATTCACAAAAATTGAAGAACAAGTTATGCGCCAACGAAACGCGTCTGTTACCGCCAAGCAACGTTGAACGAGTGACAAAGGTTGCGCACAAGCAGCTCACGCGAAGCCGAACTAGACACACTTGCTGCCGATTGGCTCAATGAAAGCTTGGCTCAGGATCTGATTGCTCTTAGCGCGCTCTACGTAAGTTCAACGGAGAGTAAGCGCCGGCATGCTAGGCGAGAGCATGTTTGGCTTGTGACACGACTATGCACTCTTAGCCGAGACATAAATCATAAGCTTGCGCCTCCAGTCACAAGCCAACGGGAATAAAGAGTTGTATTATCGCTTAAAGCTTCACTTGGTTCGTGTCTAAGAAAGCTCGTTCCTTTTTTGATTTAAAAAAAAACATTTGTTTACATTTAAAAAATAAATTTTTTTTGTAGTTTTTGTTTATTTTTTACTCAACTTTTACACAGAGAAAAATGAAATTGCAATATATAATTAAGAACATAAATCATTAAATATAAATATTTGCAATATTCTGTTTGTCAGTACATAAATTAATGAGATCATGCCAAATAGTCACTGTTCTTGGAGATTATATATATTTATATTTCGACAATAAGAACTCGATGCGTTTTTCTTAAATTAGGCTATAGAATTAATTATCTAACCTAACTTGACAAATTATATATGTAAATATATATATATATATATATATATATATACAATTTTTATTTATGTATATTCTGGGGAGTAGAGTATAAAAAAGTCGTTGCAATAATTTGGGGCATTCGCATTCATAAAAATAATTACTGTGTGTGTGTGTGTGTGTGTGTGTGTGTGTGTGTGTGTGTGTGTGTGTGACGCCATACTTTTGGCGTCAATGAGAAACTGATTACAGTATGTCAATAAAGTGTTTGGACACTGGAAAAAATCATATTTTCATATATATAACCGTATAACAGTTCAATTTACATAGTTTATAATTCATTTAATTTTATTTGAAAACAATTTACGGCAAAACCCAGAAAATTGTTCTAGATTTTAAGGCGACTTTCAGAGAAGGGCGATTTCCGGCATTTTCGACATTTTCGGCAAATTTCTTTTTTGAGTGTATGGAAAGATAGATGGAGTAAAATATAGCTCGGATTTAAGAAAAATATCTCTTAGCAATTTAATGATATAAAAAGATTTCTTTAAATTTGCTGATTCTTGAAAAGCAGTTCAAATTTGTTCCCAGTTTGAGCATATTTAATTTGTTTACGCGTAAATTGAACGCTGTACATAAAGTACTGATGAACTTGGACAATTCTGATTGTACATTGAGAGATAGTGAGAAAGAGAGAGAGAGAGAGAGAGAGAGAGAGAGAGAGAGAGATTGTTTTACTTACGCTTTTGTAGACCTCCACAAAGCGATTCTTTGGCGGCCTGCCGCGTTTGCGATTAAAGAAACCATCGATTGAGGTGATTTGTGTGGGCGGAGCGGCCAGCTCGTTGCTCTCGCTGGTGGTGGCATCCACAACCGTTGACTCCGTGCCACTGCTGATGTGCTCCATGCTATGCCAGCGCAGTCGACCCGGACACTTCACCTGCACCCGTTTCCCGCTTATCTTTTAGGTTTGAGGGCACTTGCTGAAAGCGACACGAATTTCAATTGCAAATTGATACCTTGGGAATGCAATTGGCAAGTTGGTAATACCAAACAGTTTTAGCCAAAAAAAAAATGAAAAAAGAAGACGAAAAAAAAGGCAAACAGAAACACAAAAATGTGACTCATAAGCAGCTCACAAGGCGGAGCTTAATGCCGCATCGGCGCCAGTCAGCAGAAAAAGAACACCTTAGTTGTGAGAGAGCTCGACTAGCAGATACCCTGCAGCCAGCTATTGCATATAGTCGATATCGATGTCGATATCGATATCGATAAAAGCACAGGCTGTAGTCATATTTGCCAAGTTTCTCTTTAAAATCAGTTTGCAATTCTTCTAATTTCTTTCGACTTATGCAGGTATATATATATATATATATACATATAATTATATATTTATTTGCTTATCATTGCGTGTGCGTGCTGATAGTGGATTGCTCAATATGAACAGACAGACTGAGAGACTGAGAGACTGAGAGACAGAGAGACTTGCATGGCTTAATCGACTCGGCTTTTGTTGCTGATCAAGAATATATAATCTACAATCTATAATATATATAATATATAACGGGTGCGTCTTCTTACACTGCTTAGAATGTATCATACATTGGAATTCAAGTTCCGTTAGTTTTGTCCAAGATTTTTGGGTTTTTCCCTTTTTATGGTTTAATATTTAATTGGTAAAAAATAGATGAGTTGCATACAAAAATTTGGAATGGGCATGGAAAAAAACACTCTAACCTGAGGAAGTAGCTAAGATCCTTGTTTACAAGCATATTGGAATGAACAACAGATAAATATCAATTATACTATGTCGATCGGCATCAGCAATTTGGAAGACAATGAGATAGAAAATGAGTAGCTACGAAGGCCAAAGGCCGACGTCTATCTGAGTTCTGAATAGTTGTTGAATCGATGTCAATTCGAATTTTATTATTATTATAAACAAATCTGGAGGCGGAACACATTATTAAGTTGTTATTTTCATGTCATTTCTACATATTATATTAATTTTATTAGCACTGCCTTTAATCGAAATTCGCAACTCAACCTTAAAATTAAACTTAAACTTAACTGCTAAAAATTAATAAAAAATCTTATGTTAATGTTACAAATGTAATTCCTTTTTTATTTGACGTGCATTTAAAACAGCTAACTTTTGTGGAACAAAAAAAAAAAAAAAAAAACCAAGTGCCTTTAATCGAATTTCGCGGAGTGTATAAACATTATTGGGTCTAACTTGCTTCCAACTGCCTGCATTTTTTATTATTGGAATATACATTTCAAATGAAGATCAACAGATATTCAACAGATATCTTCAAACTGAACTTTATAAACATATTTATAAATGTTCATCTACAGTAGACACACTTGAAAGTATTCCCATTTATTTGTCTACTCTCTTTAAGATCGTCCACTTTAAGATTTGATGCTCATCATTTGTATCTAAAAATGGGGAACTAAGTTCAATCGTTTCTAAAATGAGCACTAGTTCAGTTATAAATAATTAAATATCTATTATGATTCTGTCAAATATGTTTTGATGCTATTGTGAAGTAAATATATATATATATATAGATGGAAAAGATGGAAGTAAATTGGGTTGCACTTGCTTTATACATAAGTCTGATCGTGATCAAAGGCGAATCCTCTTCGAAACTGCAGCTACCAAAAATGAGGTGAATAAATGTGAATTAAATATATTAGACAAGCGAGTTATTCTAATTCTAAATTATATCAGATCTGCAAAGCATTCAGGAGAGAGGAGGAACAATGCGGATCATATGCCTATAAGGCCATGAAACACTGCTTATCTTCATAGAATCGATGAGGACAGAAGTGGAGAGCTATGATAATAAAACATCCATTAAGAACAGGGAAATTGAAGATCTTCAATTGAAGATATCCCAATATGAATCAGATTCAATTAAGAAATTGAGAGAGGAGATTAATACGGGTTTGAAAGAACATATCATCAACAAGGACAGCGAATTAAAGCAGCTACAGCAAAAAGTTAACCAGAAGAATGTATTTGAAACTAGAATTTAAAATTAGAGATCAAATCCTGAGCATAGAAATATAACAATAAAAAAGCAAGTCAGGACTCTGAAATCAAGGTTGCTGAAGAAACTAGTATCGTATTAGAATAAGAAGTCAGATAGATTTATGCAAGAAGAACAATGACAATTTGCAATCAATCAGGAATGAATTAAGCAATTTGCAATCAATCAGGAATGAATTAAATAAGCTCAATTCACAGAAATGTGAGGAATGCACAAGTGATGTAATCTCCAAGCAAAACTTCAAATTGATAGCGATTCAATCAAATTGCAGGAGTTGGAGGAAATTGGAGGAAATAAGAAAACCATTGAGGAAAGAATCGACAAATATCCAAATTAAAAACTATGTCAAAAAAGCGATATGAAATTGGAGGACTTAAGCGAGAACCCTTTATTGGCTGCACTTCTTTTGGAGATGCTCCGGTGTTCATAAAATCAGTTTCTCTAATTACTCCTTTGATGCTTTATGTGACTCTGGGACAGCAGGTCCTGGATGGACAGTTATCCAGCAGCGAATCAATGGTAAAGAAGATTTCAACAGGGGTTGGGCAACATACCACGAAGGCTTTGGTACCTTTGATGGCGACTTCTTCTTGGGCTTGGAGAAGATCCATCGGTTGACGAGCTACAAACCCCATGAACTCTATATACATCTGGAGAGATTTGATGGCAGAATATAATATGCGAGATATCAACAATTTGCCATTGCTGGCGAAAGCGATGCATACAAACTGATCGTAAGTGGATTCAGTGGCACTTCCCTAGGAGTTATGGAATATTTTAACTGCTGCACAAAGAGAGCGCTGCACAATGAGAGCGCTGCTAAAGTTGGCTGCTGCAGCTCAAACTGCACTTAACATAATGTGCATAAGTACTTAAGATTAACAACATTTATATTAGGCCACGCAGGGCTCAAATTCAAACATATTCGAGATTCAAATCAATTATAGTTCTTTGCTGCTGCTGCTGCTGCTGCCAAAATACTCCCCCGTTGAAAGACTCCCTTTCAACAGAATCCTTAACAGGCAGCAGGCACATCTTGTTGACAGCTCTTCTGATAAGTCCTTTGGCGTCTTCAATTCAGCAACTCGAGCAATGCCATCCCTGCCTGGAATTAAAGCAATCACTCTGGCTCATAGGAAGCGGATTCTCTTCCTTGTCGAGGACTAAGTCATCCACCTGAAGAGATCGAGTCGGAGATCTCCATCTAGCACGATGTTGCAAGAGTGCAAGACACTCCTCTCGCCAACGAAACCCAACGAAATTGTGTACGTGGATGACTCGCTGCAAATCATCAAAAGAGTTGCAGTCCATCCTCGTTAGGTCCGGCTCCAGAATTGTTGCAGGAGTCAGCACATCGAGATCGCCAAGATTTTCTGCAATTGGAACTAACGGTGAAGAATTAAATGTGTCCGCAGTTTGGCAGACAAGTGCTCGTCACTCATCAAAAACGGGCACCGACTGGTCAACACAGCGGTAATGGTGATGCCTTGTGTCCTTCCTCAATGATCGAGTTGCGTGCGCTGCTCTTCTTGGCCTGTGGCAGCAATTACGTCATTCTTGCATCACCCCTCACTACTGTTGTTGTTGTTGGAGCCGGTGTTGTGATTGCTCCAACTACTGTTGCGGTTACAGTTGCAGCTACTCCTGCAATACCTGCTCCATCGCACTGGACACTTGTCCATTTTGGTAGGGCTCACTTCGGAGTTTGGAGCAGCAGCTACAGATTCAGTGTTGCCACTGTTGATTGGTACTGGAGCATCTGCATCCACTTCCATGGGCTGCATTGCCTGCTCCGTGTCAACAGTTGTGCCTTCTGCTGCTCCCGTCAGCTGATGATCCTGCTTGCTGTGCTCCTCTAGAGATTTCTCCTCGCTACTGTTCAAATCAACGCTGCAGCTGTCAACCTCCCAAAATCGTCGAACAATCTCATCCAGTCGATCATCAACAGTGGGGAAGTCATTCAATGCGGAATTTGAGGACCAACAATGAAGTTTGGCTCAAACGTTGACCACCACCTGCGACTACCCAGCCAAGACGAGTCTTTTGTAATAAAGGTAGTCCAGGTACGAGCTGATCTGACCAACGCACAGCAATCAAAGAACATGCTAGCTCCAATCAGCAAATCCACACGATGAGGTTTGTAAAATGCGGGGTCAGCCAGTCGTATGTTGGCTGGAATGTTCCAATTTTGTATGTCAATTGCAATGCCAGGCTGACTGTCCGTAATAGTGGGTGAATGTAAGTGAATCGGCATAGTCCGATACTTGAGACTTGAAGCAAATTTCCACCGTATGACATTCAGTACGAACATTAGTGTCACCGAGACCGGACACTATAGTTGTAGATCAAGTTTTTTTAATTGTAACTGTTGCGCCAAGCGAGAGGTGACCAGATGCAGTTGAGAGCCCGAATCCAGTAAGGCTCTGCATGGAAGAAATACGCCCGAACGACAGTAGCACGACTTCTGATGATCCATCGTGTGCAACAAGAAAAGCAGAAGCCGATGGTGCAATGAAAGACGAAGACGCAACGAGAGCAGAGTCAGATGATCCATTGGCGGGCTGCTGGGAGATGGTGTCATCAAAGTGCAGAAGGGTATGATGCCTATTACACAGACATGACATGACAGTGTCCACTGCACTGCCCGAGAATGGTGTCCGAGCTTTAAACAATTAAAGCAAAGAGCCAACTCAACTTCCTTGTGTCGCAGTGAGGGAGACAAGTTTCCAAATCTGATGCATGCATAAATAGTATGGCCGACAGTTACAAAATGGGCACGGAGAATTGTTTGATTGGGATGCCACAAAAGCTCGTCTACTGTGGTTCGGATTTTGATTGTTTTTTCCTACCTAAGAATTAAGGAATGATATCCCTGCATGCTCCAGGTTCTCTAACTCTGGCATCGCTTCTCCAAGAATGTGTAGAATTCTTGAGCTGAGGTATTTGGTCCATCGGTGCAGACTCCTCCCAACAACTCTGAGTAGTGATGTCCAGTTTATGGAGCAGCATGTATATGAACCAGCCAGATATTTCCTGGGAGCTACCCAATGACTCAAGCGCGCGCATATGGGAGTTGACCTTGTCCGAAAACTCTCGAAGTTTCCCTGCTGAGGTCGAATCCACCTTCTTGAGCCCAATAATCTCCTTGATGTGCGATTGGAAAACGAATCGCTTGTTGTTAAAGCGTTTGCTTAAAATGTTCAAAGCCGCACGATAATTTGCACTTGATATTTCTAGCGAACGTACTGATTCTAAAGCTACGCCCGATAAGCACGACCGCAAGTGCTGAGGCTTTTCAATGTCACTAAGCTGAGTGTATGTGTCAATAATTGAGTTAAACATGGATATGAAATTAGCGTATTCCGTGTAACCACCAAAAAGTAGGCAGCTTGAGCTCAGGTAAGCGCGGTCGATGCGAAAGATCAATATGTATAAAGAGCTGACCGCTCAGCTGCCGACTCAACCGACTCAACATGCCGAAATGTTGACGATAAAGAAGGCGATTCGTTCAAGCAGTTCAAGCTGCCTTTTTAAACGACACGCCACTTCTACAAACAGCCTCAGAAACTGCTTAAATCACTGCCTATTTCGTCGTAGTCAAGACGTTCCAGACTGTCATGTACGAGGTTGAATGGGGCTTCCGTTTTCTTTAAAAGTTCTAAGTTTGACTTAAGTTGAAACGAATCAACCGAACGTATCGTCGACACCGGTCACAACACGTCTAGCCTCTGTAGCGCGGCATAAATTGATTCCGCCTTGCGCTTATAAAACGAACTAGCTGCAGGCACACTATCATTGGACACGACTGTTGTTGTGTTCATGTTTAAGCTTAACGCGCACACAAAATTGCAGCCAAACGCACAAAACTACCGACAACAACAAATGCACCGAGAGAGAAACGGTCTCTATATGCTCAATCGCCCACGCACAGCTGCTTATGTACACGAAAAAGTTCACAAAAGTTCAAAGCGAAGCAGAGGCACACGAAGCGGCGATTGAGTAGCGGATTTCTTTTGCACTTGTGTTGTTGTTTAATTTGTGCACCTTTGGCTGTGCTCAAATTATAGTTGTTAATCACTTGAATCGCTAATATTGTCTTATGTTATTGTTTATTAAACGCACTTTGTGGTTTTATTACAATACACGAGCAAACAAATCACGTCGGGGTCACCAAATGTTTGCGCTATCAGCTTTTTGATAGCTTTATGTTCCAATTAATAACACGAAGTTATTTTCACGTTCTAAAGTTTATTTAATATATACTTAGACTAGAAGCCAAACGCTTAGTCTTTTCTATCAACACTTTGCTTATTAAAGGTTTGAAGCCAATTGCTAAACCTTTTCACAACAAGAATAACTATAACCGATCAATGAGCTATTGCTATGCGAAGCAACTGATTAGCTGCAGCAGCCGCCCGATCAGAGAACGCTTTTTATCGAGAGAGATTGAGCGCTGCACAAAAAAAGCGCTGTGCAATAAGAGCGCTGTGCAATGAGACGCTGCACAAAGAGAGCGCTGTGCAAAGAGAGCGCTGCACAATGAGAGCGCTGCTAACACTGGCTGCTGCAGCTCAAACTGCACTTAACATAATGTGCATAAGTACTTAAGATTAACAACATTTACATTAGGCCACGCAGGGCTCCAAATTCAAACATATTCGAGATTCAAATCAATTATATTTCTTTGCTGCTGCTGCTGCCAACAAAGCCAGAAAAGTTAAAATGCTTATTCGCCCAACATAAATATAAAAATGATGCAAATGTAATATGAATTGTACTTTGGAATTGTAAATGTAATTAAAAATGAACTCTCAAATAATTAAATTGGCACTGTAATTACATCAAATTTTATGAATTTCTACTTGCGTGATTTCAACTCTCCGAAGAACAACTTTATAACTGTCCATAATTTCAAGATCTTCTGTTGTTTGAAGAATATAATAATTTCCTAGCAAATATAGACATGTAACTAAATAAGGGTATTGATTAATATTTGTGCTCGCTTCGCTTATCATGCTGCTCGCTTCTTACACCTACACGCCTCGTCTTATCAAATTTGCAGCCTCTAACTCCATATAATAAATTACTTCTTTGGGATATTTATCTTGGGAGAAGTTCACGATAGAAACAGATTTAATGGCTGACCTATTCAAGTGGCGAGGAGTGTAGTTACATCTATTCACGCATTCACAGATCTCTGGGCTCCACATAAGACACATCAAGATATTTCTTTGCGTATCTTGCTATAGCTATGTATTTACAGAGATTCGGACTTGACTCAATCGACTTGGCTTTTGTTGCTGATCAAGAATATATAAACTTTATTGGGTCTAACTTGCTTCAACTGCCTGCATTTTTTTATTATTGGAATATACATTTCAAATGAAGATCAACAGATATTCAACAGATATCTTCAAACTGAACTTTATAAACATATTTATAAATGTTCATCTACAGTAGACACACTTGAAAGTATTCCCACTTATTTGTCTACTCTCTTTAAGATCGTCCACTTTAAGATTTGATGCTCATCATTTGTATCTAAAAATGGGGAACTAAGTTCAATCGTCTCTAAAATGAGCACTAGTTCAGTTATAAATTATTAAATATCTATTATGATTCTGTCAAATATGATTTGATGCTACTGCGAAATAAATAAATATATATATATATATATATTGAACTTGTGTAGGTATATTGTACGCATACGTGTGATATGTCTGTCCACGCTTATCTGTTGCCGTGAACCTGATCCAGGTTCCCCTAAAGCCATTGACGTGGTCTATTATCAGTGGTGCTTGATAACAGCATCGTTCAATGCATATAAAATGCTATAAAATGTCGCAGTCCGACTCTGAAAATGCAGTCTACATCTATTTCTATTGAGACCAGTGGCCACAGCAGGAAAAGATGGAATTAAATTGGGTTGCACTTACTTTATACATAAGTCTGATCCTGATCAAAGGCGAATCCTCTTCCGTAACTTCAGCTACCAACAATGAGGTGAATAAATAAGAATTAAATATATTAGACAAGCGAGTTATTCTAATTCTAAATTATATCAGATCTGCAAAGCATCCAGGAGAGAGGAGGAACAATGCGGATCATATGCCTATAAGGCCATGAAACCACTGCTTATCTTCATAGAATCGATGAGGACAGAAGTGGAGAGCTATGATAATAAAACATCCATTAAGAACAGGGCAATTGAAGATCTTAAATTGAAGGTATCCCAATGTGAATCAGATACAATTACGAAATTGAGAGAGCAGATTAATACGGTTTTGAAAGAACAGATCACCAACAAGGACAGCGAATTAAAGCAGCTAAAGTTAGACCAGAAAAATGTATATGAAACTAGAATTCAGGAATTAAGAAATCAGATAGATTTATGCAAGAAGAACAATGACAATTTGCAATCAATCAGGAATGAATTAAATAAGCTCAATTCACAGAAATGTGAGGAATGCACAAGTGATGTAATCTCCAAGCAAAAACTTCAAATTGATAGCGATGCAATCAAATTGCAGGAGTTGGAGGAACAATTGGAAGAACGTAGGGTAACCATTGAGGAAAAGAATCAACAAATATCCAAATTCCAGGGCCAAATTAAAATCGATGCAATTCAATCGAAGGAGTTTCAAAAACAGTTGGAGGAAGATAGGAAAAACATTGACCAAAAGAACCAGAAATATCTAAATTAAAAGCTCAAATTAATAGCGAGGCAGTCAAATCGAAGGAGTTTCAAAAACAGTTGGGAGGAACATAAGGAAACCATTGAGAAAAGAATCAACAAATATCCAAATTACAAAACGATGTCATAAAATGTGAAGTGAAATTGGAGGAGAAACCCTTAGTTGGTTGCACTTCTGGAGATGCTGGTGTTCATAAAATCAGTTTCTCTAATTACTCCTTTGATGCTTTATGTGACTCTGGGACAGCAGGTCCTGGATGGACAGTTATCCAGCAGCGAATCAATGGTAAAGAAGATTTCCACAGGAATTGGGCCGCATACCGTGAAGGCTTTGGTTCCTTTGATGGCGACTTCTTCTTGGGCTTGGAGAAGATCCACCGCTTGACGAGCAACAAACCCCATGAACTCTATATACATCTGGAGAGATTTGATGGCAAAATAGAATATGCGAGATATCAACAATTTGCCATTGTTGGCGAAAGCGATGCATACCGACTGAGTTTCAGTGGATTCAGTGGCAATTCAACAGATAGGATGTCAGAATTGAACAATAACCAGAGATTTTCGACATATGATCGTAATAATGATAACTGGAATGATGGCAATTGTGGAGTAGCATACCTTGGTGGATGGTGGTACCATGGCGATTGTGGATCGATGTAAGCAAATGACTCTCTTCTTCATCTCTATTTATATATTTAACCGTTTTCTTCTTTTATTCTACAGTCGCTTAAATTCAAAGTACTTTTACAGTTATAATGACTGGAAATATAATGGTATATTTTGGTATGGCAGAGTCAAAAATGTTAAAATGCTTATTCGCCCAACATAAATATAAAAATGATACAAATGTAATATGAATTGTACTTTGGAATTGTAAATGTAATTTAAAATGAACTCTCAAGTAATTAAATTGGCACTGTAATTACATCAAATTTTATGAATTTCTACTTGCGTGATTTCAACTCTCCGAAGGATAACTTTATAACTGTATAATTACCTGAATCTATAATAATTTCCTAGCAAACATAGACGTGTAACTAAATAAGCGTATTAATTAATATTTGAGCTCGCTTCGCTTATCATGCTGCTCGCTTCTCACACCTACACGCCTCGTCTTATCAAATTTGCAGCCTCTAATTCCATATAATAAATGACTTCTTTGGGATATTTGTCTTGGGAGCAGTGTGCGATAGAAACAGATTTAATGGCTGACCTATTCAAGTGGCGAGGAGTGTACCGATTGAGAGAAATGGTATATTTTGGCGTAACGCAGTCAAAAATGTCAAAATCCTTATACGCTCAGCAAAAATATAGAATTATATGAATTGTATTTACCAATTATGAATATATTTACATGATTTTTCAAATAAATAAATTAGCATTGAAATGATGGCAATTCTTCGCTTTTCGAGATTTCAACTCTCCATCGGATATGGATAACTGTATAAATAGCTGAATCTAACCATCATTTCTAAATCTTCAGATTTTCAAATACTAAAGAAGAAGAAGAGTTTATGGAAGGTGATTCGGGTTTGGTAGTTATGAGGATAACAGAAACTGCTGAATACTTACGATTTATTTTGGAATATTATGGAAATATCTATATATATATATATATGGAAATTGAATGCCAATCAGATCAAAATTTATATACGAGTATACACACATTATAGATCTCTACAGACAATATACAATCCCTAATCAATTCGGTAATTAACCAAATAGAAAATAGAATAATAAAATATTTCTATATTTAATATTGGGAACTCCTTCGAGAAGAGTTTCGATATATTTTTGAAATTCATGCTTCTGCAAATGAATACATTTTTCAAATTGATAGAATTTGGAATTTAAACACCAACAATTCTGATTTTTATTCTATTTTCTTAAATTTTATTTATATTTTCTTAAATTTTTGGAACGTATTCTGAAGTACTCGATTGAAAGACCTGCTACAATTTCAGAAGAAGAACGTGAAGCGGTCTCTATCGCTGCAGTGCAGCAGTTGCAACAGTTGCACAAGTTGCAACATTGCATTGCAGTGACTCCTTTTGGCCGGGCTATTTCCGAGAACGGTTTGCATATGAATCATATTAAAGTGAAGATTGCATAAATTTTATGAATGCAATTCTGGAATAACTAACAAACTGCTTGCTGCAAATGGTAAAAGATAGTTTTTTAAAAGACTTCTTGCTTGTTAAAAGAGTTAACAACTAATTGTGGTTGAATTTCAAATATTTACATTTTCAGCAAGTGGTTAAGAATAAAAGGAAATTTTGACTTTGCATTTGAATTTGAATTTGAACATTTTGCAATCCATTCAAATCCATTATGGATAATAAGCTATTTTTTCTTTTTCTCTTATTTGGTTTATATATATTTTTTAATATATGTAATTAGTAGGCTCATTGTTTGGGCGATATTGTCCATTCGTTGTGCATTGACTAATTGGAATAGGCCATGCACTAGCAGCAAATTTAACCGCTGTCTGATTGCCATTAATCGATTAGCTAACTTTAGTCTGGGTGCGTCCTTTGGTTCCTCTGGCCGGGAGAGAGATTAACGATCTGCATGCGAGTATTTTAAGTCACTTAAGTCATTTATTGGTATCCATTTGAATTACTTTACACACACACGCGCACACACATTGTGAGTCAAAGGAAGGCCGCAACTTGAAACCACAAGGAGTCTTAACAAAAGACTAGATTTCTCAGATTACGTTGACAAGCAGCTCTCCTTATCCTTATCAGATATTAACATCTCGCTCACACACAAACACACACTCGCAACCACACACGACGAGACAGAGGGAGTGAGAGAGAGAGAGAGGAGAGCCTGATTTTTCACCTACCAATCACAGAACAAGCATTATTTGAATTCTTTATACCGTCTACAAAATCTACAAATTAAAACACAACTCGAGAAATTCACAAAAATTGAAGAACAAGTTAAGCGCCAACGAAACGCGTCTGTTACCGCCAAGCAACGTTGAACGAGTGACAAAGGTTGCGCACAAGCAGCTCACGCGAAGCCGAACTAGACACACTTGCTGCCGATTGGCTCAATGAAAGCTTGGCTCAGGATCTGATTGCTCTTAGCGCGCTCTACGTAAGTTCAACGGAGAGTAAGCGCCGGCATGCTAGGCGAGAGCATGTTTGGCTTGTGACACGACTATGCACTCTTAGCCGAGACATAAATCATAAGCTTGCGCCTCCAGTCACAAGCCAACGGGAATAAAGAGTTGTATTATCGCTTAAAGCTTCACTTGGTTCGTGTCTAAGAAAGCTCGTTCCTTTTTTGATTTAAAAAAAAACATTTGTTCACATTTAAAAAATAAATTTTTTTTGTAGTTTTTGTTTATTTTTTACTCAACTTTTACACAGAGAAAAATGAAATTGCAATATATAATTAAGAACATAAATCATTAAATATAAATATTTGCAATATTCTGTTTGTCAGTACATAAATTAATGAGATCATGCCAAATAGTCACTGTTCTTGGAGATTATATATATTTATATTTCGACAATAAGAACTCGATGCGTTTTTCTTAAATTAGGCTATAGAATTAATTATCTAACCTAACCGACGAAAATTATATATGTAAATATATATATATATATATATATATATATACAATTTTTATTTATGTATATTCTGGGGAGTAGAGTATAAAAAAGTCGTTGCAATAATTTGGGGGCATTCGCATTCATAAAAATAATTACTGTGTGTGTGTGTGTGTGTGTGTGTGTGTGTGTGTGTGTGTGTGTGTGTGTGTGTGTGTGTGTCGTGTGTGTGTGTGTGTGTGTGTGTGTGTGTGTGTGTGTGTGTGTGTGTGTGTGTGTGTGTGTGTGTGTGTGTGTGTGTGTGTGTGTGTGTGTGTGTGTGTGTGTGTGTGTGTGTGACGCCATACTTTTGGCGTCAATGAGAAACTGATTACAGTATGTCAATAAAGTGTTTGGACACTGGAAAAAATCATATTTTCATATATATAACCGTATAACAGTTCAATTTACATAGTTTATAACTCATTTAATTTTATTTGAAAACAATTTACGGCAAAACCCAGAAATTGTTCTAGATTTTAAGGTGACTTTCAGAGAAGGGCGATTTCCGGCATTTTCGACATTTTCGGCAAATTTCTTTTTTGAGTGTATGGAAAGATAGATGGAGTAAAATATAGCTCGGATTTAAGAAAAATATCTCTTAGCAATTTAATGATATAAAAAAGATTTCTTTAAATTTGCTGATTCTTGAAAAGCAGTTCAAATTTGTTCACAGTTTGAGCATATTTAATTTGTTTACGCGTAAATTGAACGCTGTACATAAAGTACTGATGAACTTGGACAATTCTGATTGTACATTGAGAGATAGTGAGAAAGAGAGAGAGAGAGAGAGAGAGAGAGAGAGAGAGAGAGATTGTTTTACTTACGCTTTTGTAGACCTCCACAAAGCGATTCTTTGGCGGCCTGCCGCGTTTGCGATTAAAGAAACCATCGATTGAGGTGATTTGTGTGGGCGGAGCGGCCAGCTCGTTGCTCTCGCTGGTGGTGGCATCCACAACCGTTGACTCCGTGCCACTGCTGATGTGCTCCATGCTATGCCAGCGCAGTCGACCCGGACACTTCACCTGCACCCGTTTCCCGCTTATCTTTTAGGTTTGAGGGCACTTGCTGAAAGCGACACGAATTTCAATTGCAAATTGATACCTTGGGAATGCAATTGGCAAGTTGGTAATACCAAACAGTTTTAGCCAAAAAAAAAATGAAAAAAGAAGACGAAAAAAAAGGCAAACAGAAACACAAAAATGTGACTCATAAGCAGCTCACAAGGCGGAGCTTAATGCCGCATCGGCGCCAGTCAGCAGAAAAAGAACACCTTAGTTGTGAGAGAGCTCGACTAGCAGATACCCTGCAGCCAGCTATTGCATATAGTCGATATCGATGTCGATATCGATATCGATAAAAGCACAGGCTGTAGTCATATTTGCCAAGTTTCTCTTTAAAATCAGTTTGCAATTCTTCTAATTTCTTTCGACTTATGCAGGTATATATATATATATATATACATATAATTATATATTTATTTGCTTATCATTGCGTGTGCGTGCTGATAGTGGATTGCTCAATATGAACAGACAGACTGAGAGACTGAGAGACAGAGAGACTTGCATGGCTTAATCGACTCGGCTTTTGTTGCTGATCAAGAATATATAATCTACAATCTATAATATATATAATATATAACGGGTGCGTCTTCTTACACTGCTTAGAATGTATCATACATTGGAATTCAAGTTCCGTTAGTTTTGTCCAAGATTTTTGGGTTTTTCCCTTTTTATGGTTTAATATTTAATTGGTAAAAAATAGATGAGTTGCATACAAAAATTTGGAATGGGCATGGAAAAAAACACTCTAACCTGAGGAAGTAGCTAAGATCCTTGTTTACAAGCATATTGGAATGAACAACAGACAAATATCAATTATACTATGTCGATCGGCATCAGCAATTTGGAAGACAATGAGATAGAAAATGAGTAGCTACGAAGGCCAAAGGCCGACGGCTATCTGAGTTCTGAATAGTTGTTGAATCGATGTCAATTCGAATTTTATTATTATTATAAACAAATCTGGAGGCGGAACACATTATTAAGTTGTTATTTTCATGTCATTTCTACATATTATATTAATTTTATTAGCACTGCCTTTAATCGAACCTTGAAATTAAACTTAAACTTAACTGTTAAAAATTAATAAAAAATGTTATGTTAATGTTAAAATTAAGTGCATTTAGTCGAATTTCGCGGAGTGTATAAACATTATTGGGTCTAACTTGCTTCCAACTGCCTGCATTTTTTATTATTGGAATATACATTTCAAATGAAGATCAACAGATATTCAACAGATATCTTCAAACTGAACTTTATAAACATATTTATAAATGTTCATCTACAGTAGACACACTTGAAAGTATTCCCACTTATTTGTCTACTCTCTTTAAGATCGTCCACTTTAAGATTTGATGCTCATCATTTGTATCTAAAAATGGGGAACTAAGTTCAATCGTCTCTAAAATGAGCACTAGTTCAGTTATAAATAACTAAATATCTATTATGATTCTGTCAAATATGATTTGATGCTACTGCGAAATAAATAAATAAATATATATGTATACATATATATATATATATATATATATATATATATATATTGAAGTTGTGTAGGTATATTGTACGCATACGTGTGATATGTCTGTCCACGCTTATCTGTTGCCGTGAACCTGATCCAGGTTCCCCTAAAGCCATTGACGTGGTCTATTATCAGTGGTGATTGATAACAGCATCGTTCAGAGCATATAAAATGCTATAAAATGTCGGCAGTCCGACTCTGAAAATACAGTCTACATCTGTTTCTATTGAGACCAGTTGGCCATCGCAGGAAAAGATGGAATTAAATTGGGTTGCACTTACTTTATACATAAGTCTGATCCTGATCAAAGTCGAATCCTCTTCCGTAACTTCAGCTACCAACAATGAGGTGAATATATAAGAATTAAATATATTAGACAAGCGAGTTATTCTAATTCTAAATTATATCAGATCTGCAAAGCATCCAGGAGAGAGGAGGAACAATGCGGATCATACGCCTATAAGGCCATGAAACCACTGCTTATCTTCATAGAATCGATGAGGACAGAAGTGGAGAGCTATGATAATAAATCTTCCATTAAGAATAGGGAAATTGAAGATCTTAAATTGAAGGTATCAAAACTTGAATCAGAATTGAGAGAGCAGATTAATACGTGCTTGAGAGAACAGATCATCAGCAAGGACAGCGAATTAAAGCAGCTAAAGTTAGACCAGAAAAATATATGAAACTAGAATTCAGAATGAGACATCAGATAGATTTGCAATCAATCAGGAATAAATTAATCAATTTGCTTTTAATCAGGAATGAATTAAATAAGTTCAATTCACAGAAATGTGAGGAATGCACAAGTGATGTAATCTCCAAGCAAAAACTTCAAATTGATAGCGATGCAATCAAGTTGCAGGAGTTTCAAAAACAGTTGAAGGAACATAACCAAACCATTGAGGAAAAGAATCAACAAATATCCAAATTGGAGAAGAATCCCTTTATTGGTTGCACTTATTTTGGAGATGCTGATGTTCATAAAATCAGTTTCTCTAATTACTCCTTTGATGCTTTATGTGACTCTGGGACAGCAAGTCCTGGATGGACAGTTATCCAGCAGCGAATCAATAGTAAAGAAGATTTCAACAGGTCTTGGACAACATACCGTGATGGATTTGGTACCTTTGATGGCGACTTCTTCTTGGGCTTGGAGAAGATCCATCGGTTGACGAGCTACAAACCCCATGAACTCTATATATATGTGTCATTTTTTAATGGCCTAATAGAATATGCGAGATATAAACAATTTGCCATTGCTGGCGAAAGCGACGAATACAAACTGATCGTAAGTGGATTCAGTGGCAATTCCAGTGGTTTGATTTCAATATTGAACAATGACGAGAAATTTTCGACATATGATCGTGATAATGATAACTTGAATGATGGCAATTGTGCATTAACATATCTTGGTGGGTGGTGGTACCCTCCCTCTTGTGGATATGGATATTTGTAAGCAAATGACTCTCTTCTTCATCACACAAATATTTAACTGTTTTCTTCTTTTCTTCTACAGTAAATTAAATTCAAAGTTCTATCGAAGCATTAGGAACTATTGTGATAATGGTAAATATTGGAATGCCTCAGTCAGAACAGTTAAAATGCTTATTCGCCCAACATAAATATAAAAATGATGCAAATGTAATATGAATTGTACTTTGGAATTGTAAATGTAATTTAAAATAAACTCTCAAGTAATTAAATTGGCACTGTAATTATAACAAATTTTATGAATTTCTACTTGCGTGATTTCAACTCTCCGAAGGATAACTTTATAACTGTATAATTACCTGAATCTATAATAATTTCCTAGCAAACATAGACGTGTAACTAAATAAGCGTATTAATTAATATTTGAGCTCGCTTCGCTTATCATGCTGCTCGCTTCTCACACCTACACGCCTCGTCTTATCAAATTTGCAGCCTCTAATTCCATATAATAAATGACTTCTTTGGGATATTTGTCTTGGGAGCAGTGTGCGATAGAAACAGATTTAATGGCTGACCTATTCAAGTGGCGAGGAGTGTACCGATTGAGAGAAATGGTATATTTTGGCGTAACGCAGTCAAAAATGTCAAAATCCTTATACGCTCAGCAAAAATATAGAATTATATGAATTGTATTTACCAATTATGAATATATTTACATGATTTTTCAAATAAATAAATTAGCATTGAAATGATGGCAATTCTTCGCTTTTCGAGATTTCAACTCTCCATCGGATATGGATAACTGTATAAATAGCTGAATCTAACCATCATTTCTAAATCTTCAGATTTTCAAATACTAAAGAAGAAGAAGAGTTTATGGAAGGTGATTCGGGTTTGGTAGTTATGAGGATAACAGAAACTGCTGAATACTTACGATTTATTTTGGAATATTATGGAAATATCTATATATATATATATATGGAAATTGAATGCCAATCAGATCAAAATTTATATACGAGTATACACACATTATAGATCTCTACAGACAATATACAATCCCTAATCAATTCGGTAATTAACCAAATAGAAAATAGAATAATAAAATATTTCTATATTTAATATTGGGAACTCCTTCGAGAAGAGTTTCGATATATTTTTGAAATTCATGCTTCTGCAAATGAATACATTTTTCAAATTGATAGAATTTGGAATTTAAACACCAACAATTCTGATTTTTATTCTATTTTCTTAAATTTTATTTATATTTTCTTAAATTTTTGGCACGTATTTTGAAGTACTCGATTGAAAGACCTGCCACAATTTCAGAAGAAGAACGTGAAGCGGTCTCTATCGCTGCAGTGCATCAGTTGCAACAGTTGCACAAGTTGCAACATTGCATTGCAGTGACTCCTTTTGGCCGGGCTATTTCCGAGAACGGTTTGCATATGAATCATATTAAAGTGAAGATTGCATAAATTTTATGAATGCAATTCTGGAATAACTAACAAACTGCTTGCTGCAAATGGTAAAAGATAGTTTTTTAAAAGACTTCTTGCTTGTTAAAAGAGTTAACAACTAATTGTGGTTGAATTTCAAATATTTACATTTTCAGCAAGTGGTTAAGAATAAAAGGAAATTTTGACTTTGCATTTGAATTTGAATTTGAACATTTTGCAATCCATTCAAATCCATTATGGATAATAAGCTATTTTTTCTTTTTCTCTTATTTGGTTTATATATATTTTTTAATATATGTAATTAGTAGCCCATTGTTTGGGCGATATTGTCCATTAGTTGTGCATTGACTAATTGGAATAGGCCATGCACTAGCAGCAAATTTAACCGCTGTCTGATTGCCATTAATCGATTAGCTAACTTTAGTCTGGGTGCGTCCTTTGGTTCCTCTGGCCGGGAGAGGGATTTACGATCTGCATGCGAGTATTTTAAGTCACTTAAGTCATTTATTGGTATCCATTTGAATTACTTTACACACACACGCGCACACACATTGTGAGTCAAAGGAAGGCCGCAACTTGAAACCACAAGGAGTCTTAACAAAAGACTAGATTTCTCAGATTACGTTGACAAGCAGCTCTCCTTATCCTTATCAGATATTAACATCTCGCTCACACACAAACACACACTCGCAACCACACACGACGAGACAGAGGGAGTGAGAGAGAGAGAGAGGAGAGCCTGATTTTTCACCTACCAATCATAGAACAAGCATTATTTGAATTCTTTATACCGTCTACAAAGTCTACAAATTAAAACACAACTCGAGAAATTCACAAAAATTGAAGAACAAGTTAAGCGCCAACGAAACGCGTCTGTTACCGCCAAGCAACGTTGAACGAGTGACAAAGGTTGCGCACAAGCAGCTCACGCGAAGCCGAACTAGACACACTTGCTGCCGATTGGCTCAATGAAAGCTTGGCTCAGGATCTGATTGCTCTTAGCGCGCTCTACGTAAGTTCAACGGAGAGTAAGAGCCGGCATGCTATTGGTTAGCTGAAAGGAGCGAGAGCATGTTTGGTTTGTGACACGGCTATGCACTGTCCGCCTCTAGTCACAAGCCAACGTGAATAAAGAGTTGAATTATCGCTTAAAGCTTCACTTGGTTCGTGTCTAAGAAAGCTCGTTCCTTTTTTGATTTAAAAAAAAACATTTGTTCACATTTAAAAAATTTATTTTTTTGTAGTTTTCTTTTATTTTTTACTCAACTTTTACACAGAGAAAATGAAATTGCAATATCTTGCATTTGTTTTGTATTTAAATACATATATATATATTTATATATATATATATTTCATATTTTGATTAATTAAAATTTGTTAAATTGCTAGAATTTGTTAAGCGCTACTAAAGTTTAAATTTGTTTGTGGTTTTTACATACTCATATATACATATATATATATATATATATATACATGTATATATATATTGTATATTAATATTGTTTGTTTTTTTGCTCTTGCTTTGTATCCTTCTTTGTAGGCCTTAGGTGTGTGTGTGTGTGTGTGTGTGTGTGTTATAGATATAATATATGGAAATTGTTAAACATTACTTCTAGTCACATATATACATGTATATTGTATGTATGTCTGTGTAGCTACTTGATTTACAACATTGACTTTTTTACTCCCATTTTCGAATGTGTTTTGATGGCGAAATTGGTTTAAGCAACTTGTTAACTTAAGTTGAGTATTTTTTAAATTGATTTTGGTTCTTTCGTCATTTCTAATAACAATAATGATAATGATAATGACAATACAATTAATCATCTAATTTTTTTTTCTTTTCTTTTCTTGTCTCTAATGGCATCTTAAGTTTTGCATAATTCGGTGATTGTATCGAGTCAACAAAATTACAACAAAATATAATATAATATTATAATAAGTATGTCTTATTTAGTTAGTTTTTTTTTCCCAAAAATCAACTTGTTTGCAGTTTTATACATAATTGAAAATAAAGATTTCGTATTTAATCACATGGTGGGATAATCGCTTAAATACATTTTTTATACGCTTTTCTTCTTCTTTTCTGTTTTTTATTACAAGTTAGTTAATATATTGCATTTAAATATGAAAATGTTCAATGTGTGTGTGTGTGTGTGTGTGTGTGTGTGTGGAGAGAAGTGTAGTTTATTTTCGACTTCTTCGCATTTCTTCGAGTATTTTTTTTTTAAATCTTTTTTTGAGTTGATTGTTTATGATTATTTCGAAAATTGTCGGAATTTGCTTCCTTTCTAACACACACATACGCGCACACACATGCATACATAGATACTACCTATATATGTGCATTATATATACATATAGGAGAATGTAAAAACTCTACAATTGAAACAGACACAGACACATATATTCGTTTCATAAATATATCACTATATATATCATATTCATAAATAGCTAATTGTTCATAGTTTGGTATTTGAATATTCTTTCCGTCGTTTTCTTTTACGTTTTTGTTTGTTTGTATTTTATTTTTATATATATCATTATTGTTTACAAATACTTTGAGGAGCACTGGACGTGTCTAAGATTCAAGTTCTTTATACATTTTACACCCATCCATTTTGGAGAACAACAAACCAAAAATGCGACAAATGCAAACAAAGAAAATAACTTGACAAAAAAGTGTTCAACATTGAAAGCTTTGCGTTCTACGATTTTTAGAATTTCTTTTTCTATTTTTTTTAAGCCTGGCGTACAATTAAAACAAAATTGTTTAAGTGGCAAATTATATTTTAAGTTCTACAAATTAAAAGGTTTACATTTATTTATGCAATACTTTAGTATTATGATTTAAGAAAGAAAAAAAATCAAACGTGTCAAATTTTTTTTGTTGTTTATTATTAAATAGATCACATTCATGGTTCTATTTTTTCACTTGCTTGCATAGTTTTTATGTTCACATTGTTTTTTAGCTTATTTTTGTTTTGTTTTTTAATACATTAGATACGCTTAGATCATGTTGTTCTGTTTTTTTTTTGTCGCTGCTCTATTTACATTTGTTTTTCTTTTTTTAAATAATTTTAAATGTAAGCAACTTAAAAACTGAAACGATATGCGAATTTGTTTTGTTTCTATTTTGATATAAGTTCGGTTTATTTATTATTTTATTTATTTTTTTTTTTGTGAATTTTTAAGGAGAATGCTTTGAAACTGAACTGTTAAATATAAATATGTTTTTTTTGTTATTTTTTTTATGGATATTTTTTCACTTTTAAATGTAAAAGTTTTCGTTTTTATTCTTCATTTTTTTTTTTTGTGTATAGCTTTTGCTTTATACGAGATCTTTTTTGGGGGGGGGATGGGTTGAAGAATAATAATAAATAAATTCTTTTTGTTTTGTGTGCATAAATTATTAAAATGTATTCTAGCTTAAATTTTTGTCAAATACTTGTAGCTTTTTCAGATGTAATATTTTTTGTTGCAGCTCTATAAAAAAATAAATTTTTACAATCGGCATTTTACAATTTGTTAGATTTGAAATTTGTTTTCAGTTTTTGTTTAGTTATGCTACACTATAAATTATTTTAAAATTTATTAACACAGATGACTTTATAGACTTCTTTCGTTTTTTTTTCCCAAACATTTTCATTATTTGCCCAAATTTGTCAATTTCTTGATCAGTTTTCTTTTTTAGCCGATTTTACTCATATTAACACAAACACCCAGCTGCCACACATTATATATTTAATATATACATATATATATATAGTAAACATGCTTATTAATGATTTATGCATTTATGCCAATTGTTAAGTGTCATTTTGTTGTTGTAATTGTTTAATAAACTAAACTAAAGTTAAATACACAGCTACACACATTGAATTCTCTGCTTTTGTTTTAGTTTTTAATATTAAAATCTTAATCTAGAAACACATCAAATATTATAAATATATATATATATATATGTTTATATATATATATATTGTATATATCTATAAAGACAGACAGAGTTTGGAACTCTGCACAGGAAAAAAATTGTAAGTAAAAAAAAAAAAAGAACAGAATAAATTGACTTGAAATGTTTGTGGCTAATTTGTTGAAAACATTTCTTTGTTCATTAATATTTGTGTTGCGTGAAAAACGTATTTTCGAGATATCGTTTTTAAGGTAATACAAATCAGATATATTTACGTGTACAAAGTATTCAAAATTTCTTCATCTGCTTTTAAGTATATATATATATATATATACGAGTGTGTGTGTGTGTGTTTGTTTGTTTGTTTTGTGTTTCAATATTCATAATTATTATATATAATATCACATCAACTTTGTTTTTTATTTATATTTTTATTTTCTGTTTGCAGCTGCTTCTCTTCAGTTTCTGCTCAACACTTTTGCCTTATTGTTTGTTTATCAGACATATATATATATATATATATATATATGAGCATATATAAATTTTGTTTTCCATATATATATACGCAAGTATGTATGTGTATAGAGATTTTATAGCCTAATAAGATCGCGAAGAAAGACATACATATCCATAAGTACATACATACATATATATATATATATATATATATATATATATATATATATATCTATATATATATATATATGTACATATATCATAGATTTCTTGCACATATTTTATACATATGATCAACTAGCACATTATATAGAATTTGTATTTGCTCTTTTTATCTGATACATAACTCTCTCACTTTCTCGTCATACATAGCTTATTCGATTAATACTCTTTTCTTGTATTTTCTCTTACTTTTGGAGTCTTTTTTTTTTCTTTTGTTTTGGTTTAACAAAAAGGAAATAAATAAATAAGAACAAACGGATAACCGGCAATCGTTCACTGAGTGAAATTTTGTTGAATCTTTTCCCTTTTGTTTACAATATTTTTAATATTTGTGTTTTCGTTTGTTTTTTGTTTTTCAAAAAGTTCCTTTTTTTATAAGCCAAAAAGTCAGTCCAATAAGAGTTTTAAGTTGCCTGCAACTGCAGTTGATTTGTGTTTTTTTGTTTTGTTTTGTTTGTGTTTTTAGTTATGCTTAAGGTTTTAAGGTCTCAAAATACATCATTGTTGTTGGTTTATATTTGTTGTTGTTGAGTTGATTTGTTGATTTTTGTTGGATTAGTTGAGTTCTGGTCCAAAGTTTGTTTGCCTCTATGGGTTCATTTCTTGTATTTTAATTTTTTTTTTTATGGGTTTTTAGTGAAAGACGACGACGTGGGGGAGGGGAGGGAGGGCGTGGAGGGCGGGGGTGCGGCGCTTACATAGTGAAAGCTGCTGATATTCGCTGTTCTTTTTCGCCTGCTATATTTTCATCTTCTGCTTCGTCTTCTTCATATTATTTGTTGTCGTTGTTGTTATTGTTGTTGTTCATCATTTACTTATTCGGAGGGATTGTGTGTAATGAGTTGAGAACAGCGCCACATCCACATCAACGACCTCCATATATAAATAAACATATATATATATATATATATATATATATATATGTATATGCTTGCCTCATTGTGTTGTTGCATCTACTCGGAGGAGTAGAGCTTGTTCTTGGTCAAAGTAAAATCGGGACTGATCACAATCGTATTGCTGCGCGTTAGATTTCTATGCAAAGAGATAAATCAATTATTATAATTGAATATATTTAAAGCTTTAATTGATATAAATGAATTCAACTCACTTGATAAACTGCGGCAGTCGGGATGTCCAGCCGCTCTTGTCCTGTTTGAGCGTCAGATAAAGCTCGAATATGGAAACAGTGTCCGGGTCCACTTTGAACGAGGCAATGCGCCTGCAAACGAATAAACAATAATTATCAAATAGTCCAGTTATAACTCTGAGCTTTAATGCTCTTGTATGCAGAAGCTTCTAAGTCAAGCTCAAAATTATCTTCGCGAAAGCTTTCTGCAACAAAAGCTGTGCGCCAATGTCCTATTTCTTATATGTATTGGTGTCTTGTCTTGTCTCTTTTAATTATTGCTTTGCTCATTACAGTTTGGACGGAGTGCTGTTTTATCGGCTTTGCAATTTGTGTTGTGAAAAATAAAATATATTTTTGTGTTTATATTTAAAATTGTTAAATACCCTAGAATAAGTCATCAAAATTTATATATATTTTTCTTTCTATATTTTTTGAATATATACAACTACATTTTGAATACATCTATTAAACATTTTTTGATATTTTGGAATGCAACTGCTGAGCTTAAAAAAGCATACATTCTGCATGGAATTAGTAACTGCTAAGCGAATTATCTCAAAAGCTTTTACTGATCTCAAAGCTCATTGTCACTGTCGCTGTCACTGTCTCCATCTCTGCCGCACTCACCTGACGTTGTTCGGCTCGCTCTCGAACTCAATGAATATGGTGCAGGCACGCTCGCCGCACGGCTCTCGCTCCGACATGCGTATTACTTCGGCGGCAATGCGCTGCATGAGATCGTTGGGCAGCGTCACCTCGGTGCAGGCGAGATGCTCGCTCTTTGCATCGCGCAGCTTTGCCTGCAGCTGCTGCGAAAGCTCCTGCACAGCGCTGGCGCTCACATCGTCCAGATTGTCAATGGCGCCGATGCGTGACGCCGACGTCGACTGCAACGGCGACGCTGGCATCATGCTGGGCATGTAAGCGATATCAAAATTGGCCGCCATTGGCTTAATGGACGCCGATGCTGCGGCGGCAGCTGCTGCTGGTGCAGCGGATGATGATGTTGAAGAGTTGGAGGAGAGACGCGGTCGGGTGTTGAGCGATTGATGCTGACGCATGTGCAGCACCGATGCCGGATGCCCATCGACAACGTCAACATCAACGATATCCACGTTTGCGTCGTTCGCAGTTGCTGCTACGCCCACCAATGCTGCTGGTGCCGTTAGCGGACTCGTCCAGTCTGCGAAGCGATTGCGTGAAAGGAGAACAAAAGGAAGAGCTTTTTTTTTAGTCACCACATCGACCGGCAAAATTCACACAAAAGAAAAAGCAGAAAAAAACACAGAAATTGAAACCAGACTAAAAGAAACCGAAAAAAAAAACAGCTGATGTCTGCGTTGCGCCACCGGCAAAAAGCATTGCAATCATTCACATAACACAAACACACTCTTTCTCTCTCTCTCTCTTTCTGTCACTCTCACTCTCTCTCCGCTTTGTCTTGCGCAAGCTCGAAATTGCACTCATTGGCTGTGCGCAGACTCGGCAAACACACTCAATGCTTCCAAGGCGCGGGGTGAGCTGAAATCACCTGGCAACAACAGCTGGAAAATCAGCCGTTCACTTGAGCCGCATCTACCCCTACCTCCCCCACACTCCTCCTCTTCATCAACCAGCCAGCCATTAGGTAATGCGTTGCGCTCTCTTCGCCCCTCTCTCTCTCGTATATACGGCCTCATCGTTTCCAGCTGGCGATTGCGTTTCGTCCGTCTCGTCCATCGTCCATCGTCCGTCGGCCCCATCTCCGTTTTGCTCGTTTCGTTCGTTAGTCAGCAGTTTCTTTTGACTGTGCAGCAGTTGCTACTGTTCTCCATTTCCCCTTCCCCCTTATCAGTCTTCTTCACTTTGGCTCTTTTGCCTTTGGCCGCTGAACACAGTTTTTATTATAATTTTTTCTTTTTGCTTGTGCAGTTGTTATTTTAATACTCAAGTATACAAATACAAAACGCTAAGCTGAGCACAGCAGCCGCACAGTGGAACCAAACTATAGGAAACTTTCAACCAAAGTCTTGAGAAATATTAAATGTAATATTCTCTGCTTTGACACACACACAATGATAAAAATAGCACAACTTTTTTATTTTATTTTTTGTTAACTTCAAATTACTATTTCTTTGCATTTCCATTAAATTGAATTTTCTACTAGTATTTACATTAAACATGCATGTATTTTGTTTTGGAGTGTGTTTATTTTAGGGGCCTGAATGTATATATGTAAATAAAGGAAAAAGTTAAAAAAAAACCTATACCTAACTGTTGTCCTATTCTTTATAATATATATGTATTTATGTAAAATTAAGCACTTTGCTTGACTCGACGACGATTTCATGTAATTAGCGCTAAAGCTCGTTGTGCTGTCTCCCATACATACATACAATGCTGATTCTCCAATGCATAGACTGAATGAGATATTTCTCTCTTTTCTCTCTCTCTCTCTCTCTCTCTCTCAATATCTATCTCTGGTTAGGCGCACCCGCGTAATTAAGAAATTAACGGTACATGTTTGCGGCTCTCTTTATGTGTTCCGCTGCGTCTGTCACTGTGTTCATGTGTATGTTGTATAAATGTATGTATGCATGTGTGTTTGTCAAGTGCGCTATGATAAGGGTTTGTGTAAACCTTACACTGCAAAGTCAAAAGCGAAAGCGAAAAGGAAACAGACAAGCACACACACACACACGCATTCACATTTTATTAATCTTTCCCGCACTTCTCCATGACTGCGAGCACATCGCGCGACATTTGTGGCTGCTTGTCTTACATGCATTCAAAATCGGCAATAACAACAACAGCACAAGAAAAACAATAACGCTAACAGAGCCTAGCAGCAGCATCGCTACCAATTTATGTATGTGTGTGTGCACACATACGCATTTTATGCAGCTACCTGAGGCGAATGTTAAAGCTCGGTTTGTTGTTATTGTAGCAGCGCCTGCTGTCGTCTGAGCAGCAACAGTAACAGTAACAGCAACAGCAATAAACCTCGAAATCTCTTGCCATATGCAAAACAAAAAGAATGTGATGGTCGGTTGTATTGGGGTGGGTGTTTACAGTTGGTGCTTGTTGAGATTGTGTGGCCTTGAGTTGAAATTTTCGTTAAATAGGTGCATAGATGGTTTAAGGCTCTGTTTCGATACTATGGAATAAGTACATTAACCACACGACAAATTCTCATTTACAGCACAATAAAATAAAATACACACATACATAGATATGCATGCAAATGTTACACACATACATATTTAGATATGCATGTAGATGTTACACACATACATGCACATACATATATATGTATGTATATAGTATGTAAATAACATATGAACATATTAGGGTGACCCAAAATTGTTTGATTTCAAATGTGAAAACAAATAATGAATTTACTAATGAATAATTATAGATAAGCTGCAACGATGATTTTTATCTAATTTAGCTGAAAATCATGCTGTTTATGTTTCAGTTAATACGAAAGACAAAAAAAAAGTAATTATTAAACAACTTTATTTGGGTGCTAGATTTCACAGATTGTATAGCATATGAATATGCATGACTACCACCAACTCATAGCTGGCCTTCGATAATAAAATTGCATGCGCTCAGTCAGTCATGAAATTAAATTGACTGCAAATACACACACACACAGAGAGACACACACACACATACACGTATACAATACGACGGCCGACCAAAGAGTGCGAAGGAGATGGCCTGAGCTGCTGTTGCTTTTGCTGCTGCTGCTTCGCTTGCCATGGAGCTTTCAGGTCTGCCAGTCAGTAAAAGGTGTGCATATGAGAATGTTTCTGGCAGGCGGGCAGGCATGTGTGTATGTTGTGTCTCTGTGTGTGTATATCTGTGTTTGTGTGACGACATGTTGTTGCATGTCGTTGTCAAAATCGAGCTGCCTACCCACCAGTGTTGGACTTTTTAGCTATTTAATAGCTTGTTGCAGACTTTCTGAAACGTACGTATTAAATATGTAATATTGATGTCTGCATCAATAGTTATCAAAATTCGATTTTTTATTCGCAATTTTAAATTGAAATTTTTCTAAACTGTTTCTAGCTGTTTTTTTTTTGTTAAATGGCAAAACTGCCTCTCTTTTTGCACTGCTCTCTTGTTGTTGCCAGCTTGCTATTGCCTTTGGGTGATTTTAAATTTTCGGCTGGTTTACATATGCATGGATATGTATATGTGTATGTATATGTATATGTATGTACACACATACATGCAAGTCCACAGTTACCCAGCTGGGATCGTGTTCGCGTCTAATTTGCACGACGGCAAGTTTAAAGTGACAGGGATTAAAACAGGATGTTGTATAATCCGCACGTCAGACACAAGGAACAGGATATGCTTACACAGGACAAAAAAGAAAGAAAAGAAAAGTGCACAAAAAATGCACAAGGCACAAATTTAAAAATCATGAATTTTTCTTTATGAAAATTGTGATTCTTATTTAATGCGTAGAGAATTCAAAAGATATGCCTTTGATTTAATTGGATTCATAGCTAATTCTCTTATTTATGCTAAGAAGTCAAATTCCAACCCTCAGATAAAAAAAAATCAACATATTGCTTTACAAGAAATTAAAAAAAAAAAATGAAAAAAGAAGCCAAACAACATCTTTGTGCGTTATGGAAATTTGTACATTTTTAATGTCCGAGAGATTTGTTGAAAACATCAAATAAAGTGTTTTCATGTGCTATCAAATTAATTGAATCAAATAATGGGCTATTAAACTTGGAAGCAAGAAAATGAAAATAAATAATATAAAAAATGTTCGAAGCACATTAAAAATGTGTAGTGCAAATGTTTCGAAATGGGTTTCAATAAAATCAAAAATTCAATTACCATTTCAACGTCACTTTTTTTTTTTTTTTTTTTATGGTTTCTTAAAAAGTGAGCTTTAATTTTGAAGGTTAAGTTCTGAAGCAATTTGTTGAATTTAATAAGAATTTTCTGTTACATATTTAAAAAATATATAAAATTTTAGAAGTAATTTATTTTTATTAAACAATGTAATTTGCGATAAATGAAAAATATGGACAAATAGTCATCACTATTTTTATTATTGTGCGCAATGCTAATAATACAATATTTTTGGTTTTTATTGAAGGAAGCAAAGGGAGTAAATAGAATAAAAAAATACAA
The DNA here is from genome assembly GCA_035043445.1 of Drosophila silvestris. Taxonomy (NCBI): domain Eukaryota; kingdom Metazoa; phylum Arthropoda; class Insecta; order Diptera; family Drosophilidae; genus Drosophila; species Drosophila silvestris. Next base: position 9,503,985 of record JAWNMZ010000138.1, read on the forward strand.
CATTCAACATATATTTTTTTAAATATATTTTCCACTCATTAAACAAAATCAAATTATGCCAGCAGAAGAAAAACGAGTAGAATATTTTTTTGCTGATCTTTTGGTCTACAAGTGTGATTATGTTTCAGGTAAATAAATAAACATTTTATATATAATATATATTTTTCACTCATTCCCAAAAAATAAACGTATAAATATATATAAAATAAAATGAGCAGAAAAACGAGCTTTTCATTGCTTTTCTTTTTTACTACAACTTTGATTATGTTTTCAATTGAATTGGAGATGTAATAATATTTTTCGTTGGGTGTGTGTAGTACTCACCTTTAACTTTAGTTGTACCAATGACACCGAATTGTCCCTGAATGTGATTTTGTACTGAGAGCACTTCCATCTTCATTTCAAATTGGAATTTATTTCACTGCGTTGCCGTTGTTCGCGCTAATTGGAAACTTTCTTGACTTCGATTATCGCTGCTTCTTCTTCTTCTACTACTACTACTACTATTTTTGCCGACGCGTTTTTTGTTTTTGTTGATTTATTTTTATTGTGATTTGTGGATAGTTGTAGAATTGAATAAATTTGTGTGGGTGTGTGTGTGTGTCTATATATATATATATATATCTATACATATATGTGGTATATATATATATTGTATTAGAAATGCACTTTAATCACAAGAATTTGATTTGATTTTTGTGTGTTGTTTTTTTTTGTATTTTAAATCTGATTTGCTTTCATTTCAATTGAAGAATTATTTCACGTTTTACGGCACACAATTTTCTCTCTCTCTCTCTCCCTGTTCTATTTTGTAGCTGCTCTTTCGCTCTCTCTCTCTCACTTTCGCTCGTTTAACAGATAATTGCAAAAAGTATCAACAACTAAATTTGTTATTCTAGTTTTAAACATTTATATTTTAATACATTGTAAAAAACAAAAGAAAAGAAACCAAAAAAAAGCCGAAATTGCCGCCCGTCCGTCTGTCTGTCTTAGCCTCCAACTCGATTTACTTTAACTATCTATCTGTCTCTCTCTCTTCTTTTATTTTTGAAATTTGAACGCACAGCACTTGAAAATTGTAGTTTTTTTTTTTTTTTTTTTGCTTGTTTGCGAATTGGTTTGAAGTTCTACATGTGTTTTGTGTGTGTGAATGGCTGCTTGCTGCTGCTGCTGCTTGCGACGTTCCGTTCCCGTGCGTGCATCGAGTGGCGATGTGTTGCGTGCGACGGCCGCTGCTTGACTGGACACTAAAATATACAGCGATGAACGACGATGGCTTCCTCGCTCTCTGCTGCTGCTGCTGCTATTGCTTTCAACTCAACTCAAATCGACTCGGCTCGGCTCACAGCTGTGCATGCAGCTGTGTCTCTCTCTCTCTCTCTCTTTTTGCGAGTGTGGGTGAATAGTGTGTTTAGTTTGCTGCCAGCTGATGAATAAAAGCTTGGCACAACTACTACAATAACAACAAAATGGAGAGCAGCGACAACAACAACAACAACAAACTGCGGCCACGCACACAACGGGATATGACGATGGCTGAGAGCAGCTTGGGCGGCAACTTCTATGACGGAGCAGTTCTCCAAAGCTACTATCCGGCCGGCGAGGCACGCACCCGCTTTTATAGTGAATTTTCCGTTAGCCGGCAGCGCTGCAGGCGTCGCTGTCGCGACCGTTGCTGTCGTTAACGTGTGAGTGACTTTTCCCCTTGGCCGTGAATTGACCATGTATTGAGAGTGTCAAATGAGTGCATGAGCGCATGCGCTCTCCCTCTCTCTCGCTTTTTATAAGCCTCTCTTGAGTGATTTGGAACAGCTGCACTCGTTTTGCCATCAGCTGTTGTTGCACTGCTCCGAATTCCACTCAAAGGGAGAGAGAGTGAGTTGGTTACTCTTTCGAGGTGTGCTCTTCCATTTAAGAGCATCACAGCAAAAAACTCAAGAGCAATTCGAGCGTCAATTACAATGAGCGCATCTCAATGGAATGAGGCTTTGCATAACAGCAGCAAGAGTTCAAAATATACTTGCCTTCCGTGCGTGTGAAGTTCACTATAATTCCAACAAGAAGTTAGATCTGACAATAATCGCATTTACTTAACTACGTGCTTGCACACGAAAGACAAGGACAGAGTGTTGCTGCTACCTTCACACACACATTCGAAGTTGCTGCTATTTTCGCACACATTCATAACCCTTTGACACCTAGCAGACACATGTAGGGCTTGGTCTCTATTCTACTACTATTGCACTACTATTCTACTACTATTGTGCTAATATTCTACTGCTATTCTACTACTATTCTACTGCTATTTTACTACCATTCTACTGCTATCTACTACTATTCTACTACTATTCTAATACTATTCAACTACTATCCTACTGATATTCTACTGCTATCGACTACTATTCTACTACTATTCCACTACTACTACTACTACTACTACTACTACTATTCTACTACTCTTTGGATCTACTGCATATCGATGCTACTGATAGATTCAGGTATTTTTATACATTATTCCATATCCGTCGGAGACTAAATTTTACTTGGCTACAAATAAGTAGAAATTCATAAAATTTGATGTAATTACAGTGCCAATTTAATTACTTGAGAGTTCATTTTTAATTACATTCACAATTCCAAAGTACAATTCATATTACATTTGTATCATTTTTATATTTATGTTGGGCGAATAAGCATTTTAACATTTTTGACTGTGCCATACCAAAATATACCATCAGAACGCCAGTCATTAATCCTGTCATAGTACTTTGAATTTAAGCGACTGTAGAATAAAAGAAGAAAACAGTTAAATATATAAATAGAGATGAAGAAGAGAGTCATTTGCTTACGCATATCCACAATAGTCAGGGTACCACCATCCACCTTGGTATTTTAATGCACAATTGCCATCATTCCAGTTATCATTATCACGATCATATGTCGTAAATTTCTGTGTTATTGTTCAATTCTGACATCAAATCTGGAGCATTGCCACTGAATCCACTTAAACTCAGTCGGTATTCATCGCTTTCGCCAGCAATGGCAAATTGTTGATATCTCGCATATTCTATTCTGCCATAAGATCTCTCCAGATGTATATAGAGTTCATGGGGTTTGTAGCTCGTCAAGCGGTGGATCTTCTCCAAGCCCAAGAAGAAGTCGCCATTAAAGGAACCAAAGCCTTCACGGTATGTTGTCCAAGACCTGTTGAAATCTTCTTTACCATTGATTCGCTGCTGGATAACTGTCCATCCAGGACCTGCTGTCCCAGAGTCACATAAAGCATCAAAGGAGTAATTAGAGAAACTGATTTTATGAACACCAGCATCTCCAGAAGTGCAACCAACTATGGGTTTCTCCTCCAATTTCACATTTTATGACATCGTTTTGTAATTTGGATATTTGTTGATTCTTTTCCTCAATGGTTTCCTTATGTTTCTCCAACTGTTTTTGAAACTCCTTCGATTTGACTGCCTCGCTATTAATTTGACCTTTTAATTTAGATATTTCTTGGTTCTTTTGGTCAATGTTTTTCCTATCTTCCTCCAACTGTTTTTGAAACTCCTTCGATTGAATTGCATCGATTTTAATTTGGCCCTGGAATTTGGATATTTGTTGATTCTTTTCCTCAATGGTTTCCCTATGTTCTTCCAATTGTTCCTCCAACTCCTGCAATTTGATTGCATCGCTATCAATTTGAAGTTTTTGCTTGGAGATTACATCACTTGTGCATTCCTCACATTTCTGTGAATTGAGCTTATTTAATTCATTCCTGATTGATTGCAAATTGCTTAATTCATTCCTGATTGATTGCAAATTGTCATTGTTCTTCTTGCATAAATCTATCTGATTTCTTAATTCCTGTATGATGGCGACATTTTCATTTTGATCAACTAGTTTCTTCTGCGACTCCTTGATTTCAGAGTCCTGCCTTGCTGTTCTATTGTAATAGTTTCTCAGTTCCTGAATTCTAGTTTCATATACATTTTTCTGGTCTAACTTTAGCTGTAGCTGCTTTAATTCGCTATCCTTGTTGGTGATCTGTTCTTTCAAACCCGTATTAATCTGCTCTCTCAATTCCTTAATTGTATCTGATTCACATTGGGATACCTTCAATTTAAGATCTTCAATTTCCCTGTTCTTAATGGATGTTTTATTATCATAGCTCTCCACTTCTGTCCTCATCGATTCTATGAAGATAAGCAGTGGTTTCATGGCCTTATAGGCATATGATCCGCATTGTTCCTCCTCTCTCCTGGATGCTTTGCAGATCTGATATAATTTAGAATTAGAATAACTCGCTTGTCTAATATAATTAATTCTTATTTATTCACCTCATTGTTGGTAGCTGAAGTTACGGAAGAGGATTCGCCTTTGATCAGGATCAGACTTATGTATAAAGTAAGTGCAACCCAATTTAATTCCATCTTTTCCTGCTGTGGCCACTGGTCTCAATAGAAACAGATGTAGACTGCATTTTCAGAGTCGGACCACCGACATTTTATAGCATTTTATATACATCGAACGATGCTGTTATCAATCACCACTGATAATGGACCACGTCAATGGCTTTAGGGGAACCTGGATCAGGTTCACGGCAACAGATAAGCGTCGACAGACATCTCACACGTATGAGTACAATATACCTACACAAGTTCAATATGTATGATATATATATATATATATATATATATATATATATATATATAGTATATCATATATCATATTTCGCAGTAGCATCAAAACATAATAGATATTTAATTATTCATAACTGAAGCTAGTGCTCATTTTAGAGACGATTGAACTTAGTTCCCCATTTATAAGTACAAATGATGAGCTTCAAATCTTAAAGGGGACGATCTTAAAGAGAGTCGACAAATAAGTGGGAATACTTTGAATTGTGTCTGTTGTAGTTGAACATTCATAAATATGTTTATAAAGTTCAGTTTGAAGATGGAATATCTGTTGACTGTTGATCTTCATTTGAAATGTGTATTCCAACAATTAAAACTTCAGGCAGAAGTAAGTAACTTTAATCAAATAAAATAGAGTATATAATATTTTTGGCAGCAGCAGCAAAGAAATTGAATTGATTATGAGTTGTTAACATGCTTGAATTTGGAGCCCTGCGTGGCTAAATATAAATAGCTTATTGTTAGTCTTAATTACATATGCACATTATGTTAAGTGCAGTTTGAGCTGCAGCAGCCAGCGTTAGCAGCCCTCTCATTGTGCAGCGCTCTCATTGTACAGCGCTCTCATTGTGCAGCGTCTCTCTCTCTCTCTCTCTCTCTCTCTCTCGATAAAGTGCGTTCGCTGATCGGCCGGCTGCTGCAGCTAATCAGTTGTTTCGCATTGCTCTAGTTCAATGATCGGTTATAGTTATTCTCGTTGTGAGAAGGTTTAGCAAGTGGCTTCAAACCTTAGAATAAACAATAAACAATCTCGTTGTGGAAAAGACTAAGCATTTGGGCTTCTAGTCTTCTAATAAAGTTTATAACGTGAAAGTAACTTCGTGTTATTAATTGGAACATACAGCTATCAAAAAGCTGATAGCGCAAACATATATTTTATATATAAAACTACGATCAGCAGTCGCATACAGCTCTGAAAATTATGTTAATTTACATTCAATGCAACCGTGCATCTATGCAAATGTTAAGTAGCTCATTAATGAATACCAATACTGTTAACTAACAGCATGCGATAGTCTTGAATAAACTTTGGTTGAGGCATTCCCTGACGCCGGGAAACGTCGCTCCAACCCATACCCACAGCATGATAAGCTAAGAAATGTGTGTCTGGGTTCCATTTGAAGCCCAGAGGACTTTAAATGTGTCAATAGACACAAATACACTCCTCGCCACTTGAATAGGCCAGCCCTTAAATCTGCTTAAATCAAGTTTAAATCAAGTTTGATTGCTTTTATCGATAATTGACTCCGTTTCTTGAATATCGATACATTTCGATTTCTGATAACCACAAAAGTTACAATTTCAAAGGCCCTCTAATTGATATATAATATAACATGACATATTGTTTATCAACTGCACAAATTTCACCAAGATCAGAAGAGAAAATCCCAAGTTATAGCTCTCATATTGATCTCACTACTACACGCATGCATAAATATGCGAGAGTATATATATATATATATATATGTATATATTTATATATGTGTGTAAATATATATATGTGTGTATGTATTCTGCAGAGTTCAGATATCTAGGATTGTGTATATATATGGACACACATACATATTTATATATATATATATATATATATATATATAGGAAGTAGGTGATTTCAGTTCGGGCTCGTGAATAAAAACCTGCTCTGTCATTGTTTTTTTTTTGGCAATTAAACTATAATAATATATTTAACCTGTGATTAGTAATGCTACTCACTTGAATCCTCTTCGCCATTAGCTGATTGAATGAGGTATTTTTTATACACTTATCCATATTCGCCGGAGAATTGAAATCACTATCTGCCTCCTAAATTGTAATTGGCCAACAAATCAGTCGAAATTCATAAGAATTGTCATCATTTTGAAAATGCATGTAACTCTTATTGATGTAATTATATTCCCAAATTCGATTCATATCACATTTGCATCACTTTTATGTTTCAGCTGGGCCAGGCCAATTTACATCACCGCTCTTCAAGTCATAACTGTCAGAGTAATTTCCATTTAAATTAGTGTGGAAGGAACGGAGTAATCAGTTAAGTATTTGCGAGATGATCCAGGTAGTCAGTTGCTTTCGTGAGTCCGCAATAGGCATGGTACCACCAGCCAATCCTCCTAAATCCAATCGGCATTGATCGCTCTCACCAGCAATGGCAAATTGTTGATATCTCGCAGTTCTGTTCCAAAGAAAGCCATGCAGATATATAAACAGTTCATGAGGCTGACTGCTCGTCAAGCGATGGATCTTCTCCAAGCCCAAGAAGAAGTCGCCATCAAAGGAACCAAAGCCTTCACGGTATGTTGTCCAAGACCTGTTGAAATGTTCTTTGCCTTTGATTCGCTGCTGGATAACTGTCCATCCAGGACCTGCTGTCCCAGAGTCACATAGAGCATCATCAGGAATAATTAGGGATATCGATTTTATGAACACGCGGAGCATCGCCAAAGGAAGTGCACCTCTGAGAAAATCAAATGAAAAGTGAAAATTTCTTGCCTGTGAATTATATAATCATTTTCTGCTCATACCTCATGTTAATCAATTGCAGCCAGCGAAGACAATTCGCCTATGATCAGGTTCTGAATAATGCATAGAATATGCGCAAAACAATTTAATTTCATCTCTCTCCGCTATGGTCAACTACTCTTAACAGAAGCAAATGGAGACTGAATGTTCAAAGTCGGATTCCCGATTTTTTTAAATAGAACTGATAAGAGGCACAGCGAAGGATGCCCTTGTCAAGTACCACGGATAAGAAACCAAGTCAATGACTCTTGTCGCTTTTCACACTCAGCGAACTCTGTTTGGGTCCAGTTTTAAGTTCAAACATTGATTTAAATACAAATGGGCCTAAGTTGCAGCGTTTCGAGAATCAGTCAAAACTATATTTATACTGATAATAGATATTTAATTATTTAAACCTGAACTAGTGCTCATTTTAGAAACGATTCAACTTAATTCCCCATTTTTAGATACAAATGATGAGCATCAAATCTTAAAGTGGACGATCTTAAAGAGAGTAGACAAATAAATGGGAATACTTTCAATTGTGTCTACTGTAGATGAACATTTATAAATATGTTTATAAAGTTCAGTTTGAAGATATGTTGAATATCTGTTGATCTTCATTTAAAATGTATTTAATTACCGATAATTGAACAATTCAGGCAGTTGGAAGCAAATCAGACCCAATAAAGCTTATATATATTCTTGATCAGCAACAAAAGCCAAGTCGATTGAGTCAAGTCCGAATCTCTGTAAATTCATAGCTATAGCAAGATACGCAAAGAAATATGTTGATGTGTCTTATGTGGAGCCAAAGAGATCTGTGAATGCGTGAATAGATGTAACTACACACTCCCTCACATGAATAGGTCAACCATTAAATTTGTTTTCTATCGTGAACTGCTCCCAAGATAAAAATAGGAAATGATTATAGATTCAGGTAATTATACAGTTATAAAGTTATCCTTCGGAGAGTTGAAATCACTCAAGTAGAAATTCATAAAATTTGATGTAATTACAGTGCCAATTTAATTACTTGAGAGTTCATTTTTAATTACATTTACAATTCCAAAGTACAATTCATATTACATTTGCATCATTTTTATATTTATGTTGGGCGAATAAGCATTTTAACATTTTTGACTGTGCCATACCAATATATACCATCAGATACGCCAGTCATTAATCCTGCCATAGTACTTTGAATTTAAGCGACTGTAGAATTAAAGAAGAAAATAGTTTAATATATAAATAGAGATGAAGAAGAGAGTCATTTGCTTACGCAAACCCACAATAGTCAGGGTACCACCATCCACCTAGGTATTTTAATGCACAATTGCCACCATTCCAGTTATCATTATCACGATCATATGTCGAAAATTTCTTGTTATTGTTAAATAAAGTTGACATAAAACTCTGGAACATTGCCACTGAATCCACTTAAACTCAGTTGGTATTCATCGCTTTCGCCAGCAATGGCAAATTGTTGATATCTCCCATATTTTATACTGCCATCAAATCTCTCCAGATGTATATAGAGTTCATGGGGTTTGTAGCTCGTCAAGCGGTGGATCTTCTCCAAGCCCAAGAAGAAGTCGCCATTAAAGGAACCAAAGCCTTCACGGTATGCGGCCCAATTCCTGTGGAAATCTTCTTTACCATTGATTCGCTGCTGGATAACTGTCCATCCAGGACCTGCTGTCCCAGAGTCACATAAAGCATCAAAGGAGTAATTAGAGAAACTGATTTTATGAACACCAGCATCTCCAGAAGTGCAACCAACTAAGGGTTTCTCCTCCAATTTCACTTTCACGTTTTGTAATTTGGATATTTGTTGATTCTTTTCCTCACTGGTTTCCTTATGTTCCTCCAACTGTTTTTGAAACTCCTTCGATTTGAATGCATCGCTATTAATTTGAGCTTTTAATTTAGATATTTCTTGGTTCTTTTGGTCAATGTTTTTCCTATCTTCCTCCAACTGTTTTTGAAACTCCTTCGATTTGACTGCCTCGCATATTTGACCTTTTAATTTCGATATTCTGGTTCTTTAGTCAAATTTTTGAACTCCTTCGATTGATCCTATTAATTTGACTTTTAATTTAGATATTTCTTGGTTCTTTTGGTCAATATTTTTCCTATCTTCCTCCAACTGTTTTTGAAACTCCTTCGATTTGACTGCCTCGCTATTAATTTGAGCTCTTAATTTAGATATTTCTTGGTTCTTTTGGTCAATGTTTTTCCTATCTTCCTCCAACTGTTTTTGAAACTCCTTCGATTTGACTGCCTCGCTATTAATTTGACCTTTTAATTTAGATATTTCTTGGTTCTTTTGGTCAATATTTTTCCTATCTTCCTCCAACTGTTTTTGAAACTCCTTCGATTTGACTGCCTCGCTATTAATTTGACCTTTTAATTTAGATATTTCTTGGTTCTTTTGGTCAATATTTTTTTGAAACTCCTGCAATTTGATTGCATCGTCTATCAATTTGAAGTTTTTGTTTGGAGATTACATCACTTGTGCATTCCTCACATTTCTGTGAATTGAGCTTATTTAATTCATTCCTGATTGATTGCAAATTGCTTAATTCATTCCTGATTGATTGCAAATTGTCGATTGTTCTTCTTGCATAAATCTATCTGATTTCTTAATTCCTGTATGATGGCGACATTTTCATTTTGATCAACTAGTTTCTTCTGCGACTCCTTGATTTCAGAGTCCTGCCTTGCTGTTCTATTGTAATAGTTTCTCAGTTCCTGAATTCTAGTTTCATATACATTTTTCTGGTCTAACTTTAGCTGTAGCTGCTTTAATTCGCTATCCTTGTTGGTGATCTGTTCTTTCAAACCCGTATTAATCTGCTCTCTCAATTCCTTAATTGTATCTGATTCATATTGGGATACCTTCAATTTAAGATCTTCAATTTCCCTGTTCTTAATGGATGTTTTATTATCATAGCTCTCCACTTCTGTCCTCATCGATTCTATGAAGATAAGCAGTGGTTTCATGGCCTTATAGGCATATGATCCGCATTGTTCCTCCTCTCTCCTGGATGCTTTGCAGATCTGATATAATTTAGAATTAGAATAACTCGCTTGTCTAATATAATTAATTCTTATTTATTCACCTCATTGTTGGTAGCTGAAGTTACGGAAGAGGATTCGCCTTTGATCAGGATCAGACTTATGTATAAAGTAAGTGCAACCCAATTTAATTCCATCTTTTCCTGCTATGGCCACTGGTCTCAATAGAAACAGATGTAGACTGCATTTTCAGAGTCGGACTCAGCCGACATTTTATAGCATTTTATATGCATTGAACGATGCTGTTATCAAGTACCACTGATAATAGACCACGTCAATGGCTTTAGGGGAACCTGGATCAGGTTCACGGCAACAGATAAGCGTGGACAGACATCTCACACGTATGCGTACAATATACCTACACAAGTTCAATATTCAATATATATATATATATTTATTTATTTCGCAGTAGCATCAAATCATATTTGATAGAATCATAATATATATTTAATAATTTATAACTGAACTCAGTGCTCATTTTAGAGACGATTGAACTTAGTTCCCCATTTATAGAGTACAAATGATGAGCTTCAAATCTTAAAGGGGACGATCTTAAAGAGAGTAGACAAATAAGTGGGAATACTTTCAAGTGTGTCTACTGTAGATGAACATTTATAAATATGCTTATAAAGTTCAGTTTGAAGATATCTGTTGAATATCTGTTGATCTTCATTTTAAATGTATAAATAAGGCAGTTGGAAGCAACTTCGACCAATTTAAGTATATACAGTTTGTCAATAAAGTGTTGGAACAGGCAAAAATGAATATTTTCTCATTTTCTTGGAGGAAACTTTATGTATAATTTTAATTTTTATCTTATTTGTATGCTGTTATGGTGTTCTTAAAACTAGTTACATTTTGTCATTTTAAAACCCAAAATTATCAATATTTTGGACTGAGAAACATAACCTCAATCATAAGAAGATCCGCCACATACAAATAAAATAACAATAATAATAGGATTCTCAGTAATAACGGTATGCAATGTAGTTCAATCAATAATAAAAGTCAAGTTCTTTATTTTAATTATTTTTATTTTTATTTATTTTATTTTATTTTATTTTTTGTTTTACTTAAATGTCCATAGGTGTATAAGGTTGATAACAATAATAAATAAAACAAGTAAAAATGCTGTAGTCGAGTGAGCTCGACTACGATCTACCCTGAACCCAGCGGTTAATTATATTCTAAAAAAAAAACAAATGCAGCGCATATTTTTATTCACAAGCCCGAACTAATTCTGATTGGCTAATTGGTGCATATACACACATACTTACACACATGCATAAGTACAGGCAATCGCAGGTAACGGTGCAATATTGATTCGGCTGTTGACCCTGATCAGGAATATATATACTTTAAGGGGTCGTTACATACATTTGCACAAAACCAATATACCCTGTTTAACCATTTTTGGTGGGTACAGCGTATAAATAGCACAACAACGGCATTTTTATTTTTGTTACTAATCAAAATATAAACAATGATTTTTGTTTTTTTGGTCAAATCCCAGCTTAAAGATTATAATATTATTTACTATCTATATATGTATATAGGTGTATGTTTTATATATATGTATGTGTTATACCAGATAAGGTATTCAATATTCGGTAGTTGGCTTGCCCTTGCTTCTTCCCATATTATGCCTTGCACGTCTTACCAATAAAATCAACAACAACAACAACAACAACAACAAGGCGCAATCCTTTAAGTTTCGGTTACAACGCAATCGTAGTTGCCTCTCTCCTCCCCCCCCCCCCCCCCCACTTTCGCCCCTTACCCGCCTCGTTGGGCAAGTTGCCTTCACATCGATTTTCATGTGATTTGTGTAGACGTGTTTGGTTTTTATTGATTTTCACTTGATTCTCTCCATATGCTTAAATATACCTAAGCCAGGACGTGCACATTTCCATCTTCATCTCCATCTCCATCCCCATCCCCATCTTCGTTGCCACATCCACATCCCATGGGCAACCACAGCAGCAGCAGCAGCAGCAGCAGCAGCAGCAGCAAGCAGCAGCAGCAGCAGCAGCAGCAGCAGCAGCAGCAGCAGCAGCAGCAGCAGCAGCAGCAGCAGCAGCAGCAGCAGCAGCAGCAGTTGGGGGCAGCTCTAATGTCAGGATCATGCGAGGTTATCAACATAATTTCCACTCGTGCCGCCAGTCCTTACACCTTCCCACCCACCCCACCCGCACCCACACACACACACACCCACCCACACACACACACACACACACACACACACACACACATGCATGACCACTAAGGCCATTTTCCACATGTTTCTAGTTTATGATGTAAGTTTTCTTTTCTTTTCTTTTTTTTTCTCCATTGTTTTTTGCTGTGCGAACCACGATGTTTTTCTGCTTGTTGTTTTGCTTGTGCTTACTGTTGTTCTTGCTGTTGTTGTTGTTGCTGATGATGATAATGATGGAAGCGTGTGCGGTTTGATAAGACCTACAATTCGGTTCAATTATGTTTGGTTTTTGTTTCGGTTTCGGTTTCGGTTTCAGTTTCGTTTTTGTTTTTGTTTTTGTTTATCGTTTTCACTTCTTCAAGTTGCTTAAAAGTTGAAAGCTGTTAAAACGACTAAAAATGCTGTTGAACTCGACTAGCAGATACCCTGCATAGATTTAACACTAGCATTTCCACACTAAAAACTGTAGCGAAAATTGCGCTGGGAATATTTTGATAAAATCAATCAGTGCCAATTGTTAAAATTTGAAATTTAACACAAAATTCGAAATGTATATCTCTGCCAGTGGTCATTATAACTGCGATCTACTCGATCCTCCCGGCATGCATACCGAGGATGCTGCATCTACTTCCAGTTTGTTTTCCATTACATTTCATCATTCCCAAGAAGCCACTTAGAAAGCAGCAACATTTTTAGAAAGATATTGCAAAATATTCTCGCAATTTGAGTAATAAGTATATATATATATATATATACATATGTATTCATAAATCTCTTTGGCTACAACTGACACATATATACAGATTTCGCAGCTTATCATGCTGTAGCCACATATGTATTATATATGTTTATAGAGCTGTATGTGACTGCTGATAGTAGTTTTTGCAACATGTACGTACTGATAGACAGGCAGACGCGGTTGTTGATGTTGGTCAAGAACATATATATATTTATATGTACATATATATATATATATATACATATATTTTGTTTGGCGAGCTCAGTATCGATATACCTGTTATTAGCATTAGTAATCGGAATGTTTTATTGATCTTTTACATATTTTCAACGTTTATCCATATTTTATTTGACTCTCCTTACTCATTTTAAATATGGAAAATGTAAATTCAAATCTAGAAATTTACAAATGGGGAATATAAAATTGACGTTTGACAAACCTTTACAAACAGTTCAAAAACTAAAGTCACATTATATTTTGTGTCCATCTAGAAGCTAAAGAAGAAGAAGACGAAGCAGAAGCTGATTGATAAGTGTAGTCGGGTATACTGGTAAAGACTGAAACGACAGACAAAAAGTGCTTGCAATCTGAGCTGTTTGAGAGCGAGCGAGAGAGAGAGAGAGAGAGAGATAGGGAGAGAGAGAAAGAAGCCTTGAAGTGTTCCTTCCTTCAGAGTCCGAATTAGATATGCAATTGTCAATATTTGATGGACTCATCAATTTTACCGCAATTTCAACTTGACGAGAGCCAATTGAAATGCCACTGACAGCACTGCTCTGCTGGACACTCTATGTTTAACTCTCTATCTCCATCTCCTTCTCGTTCACCTCCTCCTTCTACTTCTCGTTCTCCTTCTGTTTCGCATTCTGTTTTGCTTTCGTTCCGTTTTGTGCATACGTCTCTGGGCTGACATTTGACATGATTATGTACATTTGTTGTGCGGCGAGTAACGGTTGCTGTCGCCGCAATTTGCATTCCATGCTTGGCAATAGATGGCAGCAGCGAGCGGGGAGGAGTAAAGCGACCAGTAAACCAACCACGCCAAAAACTCTAATCTATCAGCGGGTTTGTTCTCTATGTGAGTGTGTGTGTGTGTGTGTGTGTCTGTGCGTGTGGCTGTGTGTGTGGCTGTGTGTGTGGCTGTGTGTGTGTGTTTTTGGCTCGACTATTCTGCACTTTGGCTTTGGCAAGGCTTTCATTCTGTCACACTTCCTCATTCGTGTTTTTCCTTGCTAAGCACACACACACAGAAAACACACACACACACACACACACACACACACACACTCACACGTACAGGCGGCGTCCTTTACGAGTGTCGAGCTAGGCAGAAGTGTCCTTACAACATTTTTACTTTGTAACGCAAATTCTGAAGTAAGCATGAATAATGCATGCATTGTGTGTAATTCTTCAAGTACTTTTGCCATGCCAACGACAGGCACACATCAGCAAAGTTACACACCCCCTCCCGGCTGCCGCCCCCGCCCCTAGCCCTAACTCCACACACACTTAAACCACACCTACCACAGCACCCGCCATAGCTGCCCTTAGAAGCCTGCCAAAAAACAACAACCGCTTTTGAGTCAACCTATTTATATTTTTCACTTTTTTTCCTTGCTTGCAATTTTTTTTTTATTATTTTTTTTTTTTTAGCGTGTGTTGAAATTTATTGCGCGCTCTTTTGAATTACAAATTTATTTTAATATTTGGTAGTACGCAAAGACCTCAAGCTTAAATATGTACATGAGCATATAGAAACATATATCTGCACATATATATACATGTGTATATACATATATATGTATATTTGGGCCATATTCTGGCTGCAAGTGTGTTTCATATAAACCATGTGAATTAAGCCAAAAATAACAATCTACTCAGTCACTTCTCACTCGATGTGAATCCAACAATCAGGCAAACAATTAATTGTCATTGCCTGTGTCGATTGACATACTTTTAATTGATCGATATTGCAGCTTTGAGTAGTATATATCATATAGCACATCGTTTTGTATCGGCAGTGACAAACGGCATAGCTAAATTATTGATAAGTCTGCGTGCAGCTGTGTTTCCCCATCTTCTTCTATTATTTTTCAAATTGCCTGCCATTATTTGCAAAATACATAATTCCATTGTCATACACTGTGTGGGAGACACTCACTGACAGCAGTGGGAACTCTGACAAACTGGGTTATGCATGATTAAGGGGCCGGAACAGACCAAAACCAAAACCACAACCAAACTAAATCGAATCGTATCGAACTGAACCACTCCGATAGACTGGACTGGACTGGGCTGGACTCGGATTGGGTTGGGCTTGGGTTGGGTTGGTTTCAACACAATTCTCAAATCGAACTCTGTTTGGTCCGCGAAGTGGACCTCTGAAGTGGTTGGCTATTTAATTTATGCATTATTCAGTTATAGCTCCTGCACTGGACATGTCTTTGGATATCGATTCAAGTTGTTGCGAGTGCTTCTAAGTAAGTTGTTGATTTGAAATTGCCTATGAATTATGACAATGAGGCAACGTGCAACGAAACCGCCTATTTCGGACAGACACTAAACAAAAGTCAATCAGCACAAAATGCTCTGCACACTGCCAAACATTTGTTGAGATCTAATAAAAGTACATAAAAATAAATATAGGTATTCAAATATATTCAGCGATTTACAAATTAATTATTATTTAATTATGCCAAATAGATTTATATATTAATTTCACCAAATATTTGCGTTAAAATTCAATTTGTGGCAAAATCTGATCCATTTAAACTAATGTATGTGTGTGTGTGTGTTAATGTATTTTTACCATACTCCTAATATGTCCAATTATTTCGTTGCCTCAATTTAATGTTGTGCGTTCGTGCCCTGCCTTAGGTATATAATGCTATTAGTGACCTCCTCACCCGGCGCTAAGCTATATGTACGAGTATATATATATAGCTTATATATATATATATATACATATAAAAAGAGCAGAAGAAATTTTAAAATTGCTGCTGCCTTCGAAGGAAAATTCACTTTGTCATTTACGCAGCCATTAGCCGGAGCGACAAAATGTATTTCTTGGCTTTCTTGGCCGGCAACGTGTCACGTCAAAAAGTGGGCTAGCTATCTAGCAGCCTACATCCGTTGGCCAACCCAACCCAACCCAAGCCATCCTGTTAAGCTGACCAAATGAGTACCAGCATTCGGCTGCTGGGCCCCAAAGTGGCCAACTTTCAATTGGGGCGGGAGAGGCGTGCCACCCACAAAGATTGAAACTTTTAAAAGTTTACAGCTTTTCACTTTTTTTTTGCTTGTTTTTTTTGTTGTTGCTTTTTTTTCATTCTGCTTTCTTTTCAATTTAGAAGCGAAGCCAAAAACCCAACTGCCTGGACCCAAAAAGTGGCCACTGTGCGTCGTTAATGGTTTTCACAAAAACTTACGAAACAAACTACAGCGTTCCTGACGTAGACAGCCGCCTCTACACAGCAGCCTTTCCCCTCTCCCTTCCAGCTACCAGCTGTCCACATTCACGTTCACGTCCTCGTCCAGGACCAGGACCAGTACCAGGTCCAGGTCGAACGAGCAACGAGCAACGAGCAACGAGCGACCGGTGCTCGGGGCACGTCAAAGCCCTCAGTGAGCCCTCAAGAAGTGAGGAAAAGGTGAAGGCGTCCTAGCACGAGGTTGGATCATTAAGTAATTTCAAATATCATGGCTTAACTAAATTGAAGTGCAACTTTTTACAAAATTGACACAAATATTAGCATGCTTTGCAAAGAATCTAAAAAAGCACTGTCAACAAACATTCTGAAAAACATGAAATATTTGGAATGAAATTTAAATTTTAAATAACAATTTTGATTGAATTCATTCAACAGAGGTAGTTTAATAGTGAATATTTCTTTGTGCTATATATTTCATAATAAACAGAAATATTATCAGGCTGGCAACACTCTAAAAATCATTCTGAAAAAATAACCAAAAATATTTTGAATGAAATTTAAATTTTAAATATCAATTTTGATTGAACACATTTAACAGAAGTAGTTTAATAGTGAATATTTCTTTGTGCTATATATTTCATAATAAACAGAAATATTATCAGGCTGGCAACACTCTAAAAAACATTCTGGAAAAATAAACAAAAATATTTTGAATGAAATTTAAATTTTAAATATCAATTTTGATTGAACACATTTAACAGAAGTAGTTTAATAGTGAATATTTCTTTGTGCTATATATTTCATAATAAACAGAAATATTATCAGGCTGGCAACACTCTAAAAATCATTCTGAAAAAATCCAAAAATATTTTGAATGAAATTTAGATTTAAAATAACAATTTTGATTGAATTCATTTAATAGAAGTAGTTTAATAGTGAACATGTTTTGTATAAAATGAAATAGTCTAGTTAACTAAACACACAAAAAGGATACTTATATTGTTCATATATTTATATATATCTGCTTGCATAATGATTAATGGCTCAACCGGAAGCAAGTCTTGTGCTAAGCAAATCTTGTAAATGTAGTTGAGCTTATGCAATCATTGAAATTCACATGGCAACCCTCGTGCTGGGCACGCACAATGCACCATAATGTCACGTACTTTCACTTTTCTGTTGTCGCCCAGCCTGGCTGGGATGTTGGGTCCATTTCAGCAGTAAATGGGCACTGCTAGACTTCAATGGGTACCCCCCTCCATCCATCTCCACCCCCCTTTGAACAACGAACCTATTCAATGGCTGCTTCATGCGTTTGAATTCTATTAGCCGGAGAAAGGATTTGCCTGCTTGCTTTTGAAATGGTTTTGCTAGGTGGTTGGGGGAGGCGGGAGGGGGCGGGGGCCCTCTCTGTTGCTGTCATAAGCACTTTTGCAGTGTGGCCATATCTTTAGCCAAAATGCCTTCCAGCCTCCCAGTTTTGCCGTATAGAACACCCTCCGGTCTTTGGCCGTTACATTTCACCATTTACCCTGGGGTGTGGTTTCATCATTTTCGTTTTCGTTGCTGCTTGTTCCTTGCTGCCGCCTTGCATCCAATTGACATTTCCAGCTTAAGTCATTGTGTGAGGCAGCAACACACACACACACACACCACACACACACAAAATAGTATGAATGCCAGAATCGAGCCTGGGACAAGTAGCATGCTAAAGCTGTCCGCCATTGAAGCCAACAGCTAAGCACAGCACAGCACTCAGTCAGTCAGTTAGTCAGTCAGTCAGTCAGCCAGTCAGTCAGTCAGTCAGTCAGTCAGTTAGTCAGTTAGTCAGTCAGTCAGTCAGTCAGTCAGTCAGTCAGTCAGTCAGTCAGTCAGTCAGTCAGTCAGTCAGTTAGTCAGTTAGTCAGTCAGTCAGTCAGTCAGTCAGCCAGTCAGTCAGCCAGTCAGTCAGTCAGTTAGTCAGTCAGTCAGTCAGTCAGCCAGTCAGTCAGTTAGTCAGTCAGTCAGGCATTCAGAGAGCTCGAAAGAAACAAAGCGCTAGAAAGGAAGTGCAAAAGTAAAGTGCAAAAGCTGCAATGCTTACAAAAGGCGCACACAATTACAGCGCACTGTCTTGACGAGCTTATCTTTGGGGTTGGGTTGGGCTGCCCTGCTAGTTAAAGCTGTAAGGGATTGGGTGTGGGGTTGGGGCTGGAGATGGGGTCTGTAGGAAGAAATGGCTTCGTGTTTACACAAAAACATTTACACTGATCCGGAGTTAGGCATCGACTGATGTCGAGCTGATGTCAGCTGATGTCAGCTAATGTTACGGACCTTTTGGCAAAATTCCAACTAAAATTTGGGGAAAGAGCGAGTTAGAAAGAGAGGGTGTTAAGCCACAAGAATAAGCAAAGAAAAGCAAAGAGGGAGAGAGATAGTGAAAGTTGGCTTTAACTAATATGCCCAGTTAAAAATTCCTAAAACAAATCTAAGTTTTATAATAACTCAAACTCATTGTTTTGGAATAGAATTTGTACATGAATGCCAATTGTGATAAATTGTGCGTTGCTCAATCTAAAACTAGTATTGATAAAATTCGAAAATCGCATAAAATTTGGAATAGTTCTAACTGTGGAAAGTCTAAAGCCGACTCGAATTTCAACATGGAAAGCGGTAAAGCGCTTGAAAATCGGATTACTATCAGCTAAGTTGTTCTTTGGCAAATTGCGTTTGTAAATTTAAATATAATATTGTTTAAGATGTTGAGCCGTGATAAAAAAGCCTAGAATTTTGAAAATCGGATTACTTTTGTCAAAGCTTTGGTATTGGATAATTTTAAAGCGTTCTCAAGGCACTTCTTGGGGGTAGAATTGTAAAATGGAGCCAGAATTGCATTTGTAACTTTAAATTTAGTATGTTCGCGCTTTCAAATTTAAATATAATATTGTTCCAGATGTCAGACACGGATTGAAAAGCTCTGGTATATTAAAATCGGACGAGTTTTGACAAAGCTATGGCTGCAGATAAATGTAAATAAATAGATACATATAAATGGGTTTGGAGAAATCAACAATATATCACAGGATGGTTTAAGTATATTGTTATTTCAGTCGCGCTTATTTTAAGTATAATAGTAACTTGATAAAATACGAAAAGAAACGTTTTAAGGAAACGAGGGAAAACAGCTGATTTTAGCAATCTCTCGAAGAGGACAACAGTGTCCGCTGAGAAGGCGGTATCTGAAATGGGTGCCACACAAGCGAAATAATAAATACCAAATGATTTCATTATGAATGTCAGGCAGACATTTATTGCTAAACAGCCGTCTGTCTATCATCAGCAGCAGCAGCAGGACAGGGTGGAATGATGCTTTCTGGTGGCATTTCATTCATTACAAGAAATTGCGTTGGCAATAGCGAAAAAAATGTCTTAATTTCGTTTCATTTCATTTCATCAGCAATGGCTGGCAGCAGCTACAAGATTTACAACATACTGAGCGCATAAAATAAAAATCTTTTCTATTTTTTCCATTCTTGTTTGCTAAAATGCCAGCGAGGGGCGAACGAAATAAATAAATAAAGTACAAAAAAAAAAAACAACAAAAACAAGAAAAACCATCTTAGAAATAGTAGAATGAATAAAAATACTTGAACGTATAAAAGGCAGCGACCAACAAACTGACAAAGCTTCGCTTCTCACATTCCCCACTGCCCCAAAAAAAAAAAAACAGAAGAAGGCGTTGACAACGTTAATAGTTATGGGTGTGGTGGTGGTTGGGCATGGTTGGGCATGGTTGGTCATGTTTGGGCATGGTTGGTGGAGTGGAGTGGTTGAACTATACCAACGCATTCTGCGAATGCAATAAAACGCACATGTGT
Organism: Drosophila silvestris; assembly: GCA_035043445.1. Classification (NCBI taxonomy): domain Eukaryota; kingdom Metazoa; phylum Arthropoda; class Insecta; order Diptera; family Drosophilidae; genus Drosophila; species Drosophila silvestris. The sequence continues at coordinate 9,524,483 of JAWNMZ010000138.1, forward strand.
TTCCAATCGTCCTGGCGTAACCCCGTCCACGTCCTTCCCCAGCCCTCCGTCATAATTTCGATGTGTTTGGCACAAATAAATTTGATTTTGAGCGAATTTTTCTGAAGATTGACAAACTGTTTGACTGTCCGACTGACTGACAGTTGCCAGTTCCCTGACGACGAATTGTAGTTAACTCCTGGCGGGGGGTGGATTGCAGCCGCTCACCAAGGCAACCAGCCAACTTTGCTTTTGCTGAGTTTTGCGATTTCCGCAATAGTCGAAATAATTCTGTGCATTGACCTCCACCGTTCCATTGTGCAAAGGAGGAGTTTAGCTCAACCACGCGATAAGTTAAGGAAATTGAAACCGTATTCAAGTAATAATAATAAGAATAATAATAATAATAATAATAATTCATACAATGCGTATTTTCGTCGCACAAAGCGACACTAGACAAAAATCCAGGTCGTTGCTAACAGCAATTTGATAAAAGTGATATGAATAATTTAGCTGTGCATGTGAAAAAATATTTTGCATGCCTTTAGGCAACAATCAATTGGATCGATTCCTTTGATTCACAGCTCAGTGTTCGATTGTCTCGTTGGCAATTTCTCTTTTTACCCATTGACAAATCAGACTAGCGCTTTTTTTTTTTTTTGGCAACCACTGCTTAATTGTGGCTCGAATCAACTATACGAGGGTTGCTAGCAAAGTAATTGGAAAATAAAAGGTTGTCACCTTTTCAAACGCTCAAGATATCAAAGAAATCATTAACAGCTTGAATTGCAATATATTTGTGAATATTGCTTTATAGAAAATGATTTGCTAAATTTTTCTGTTTAAGCAATTACCTTAGAAACTGAACGAAGAAGGCGAAGGAATATCTTAAATACATAAATGGCAAGCCTCGCAAACAGATAATTCACAACTAGGGATTGGGATGGGTGGAGGTGGATGTGGATGTGGGTGGTTGGCTGTTGCACAATATCGTAGGACAAACATGCCATAGGCAAGGGCAGCTGTGAAAGCCGGTGCCGGGCGACTCTCAGAGGTGTTGCCAAACAAAAAAAAACATCCAATCAGCAAAAAAAAATATGAAAAAAATAGAAGAAGAAGACGAAGTAAGAGAAAAGATATGAAATACAAGTAAGAAAAGATATATGCACGGTGTGTGAATACCCTTATCCGAAATGAAATCGAATTAAATCGATTTTGTGTGTAGTAAATCAATCTTATTGCAAATCCAAAAAGCAATCAAGTTGAAATCATCAAAGTGGCTAACAAAACAAACGCATTTGAACGTATCCTGTTACAAATGTATAATACCCACGGCAAGGGTATAAAACCGCATAGATGAGGGGCAGCATGTGGCAAAGGGAAGGCAAACAACTACACATTTAGTGTTTATTTCGCATTTATTGGGGACAGTTTGGGTCGCTTCTTGGTGGGTGGAGTGAGAACGCTGCCAATAGAATGAAATCAGCAAGAAATAAATATCCTTGTCGCATATACGCGCTGAACAGCCTGTCATAGCTCCCACACACACACACACACACACACACACACACACATGATAACAATATAGGAGTATAAATTGTTTCCAGGTCATTGGTTATCCAGCCACAGAAATACGAAAATGAAATTAAGTACAAAATGAACTAAACCCAAAAATCATATGACGTTGATGATTATGATGAGAACGACAACGACAACGACAACGACAACGAGGATAACAACAATAACAACAATAACAACAATAACAGCAATAATGTCGCATTTGAGTCAAGAAATGCTCGCTTGAATGATTGTGTATGGCTGCCAGGACATGAAGTCAAAGTCAAAGGAGCTGCCAACTCGTCTGCGTATTGGCCACATTAAAATGAAAGTCAAATGCCTTTGGCCCTTTGTGACTGTTGCCTCAATTGATGCGTGCAGTTTTAATGGTCAAAACACAACACCAATTACCAAATCGAGCACGTTTTAAACGAGCTGAAGAAATGTATGAATTTTGAAGAGCAAATTTGCCAGCAATTGAATAAAACGTTAGTAAAAATCAGGAAATATCAGCTCACTTAAGCTTTAACTTCTATCACTCGCTATACATTTCGATAATCGATCGAATGATATAGCATAGCCCGAAGTTGATGTATGAGTTTTGTCTGGATAAATAGTTATATAAAAAATCCACTTCGAATAATAACTCAACTTTTGAAATATTGTTTATGAGCTATGTGATATAGTGATACGATCCGGCCAGTTACAACATTCCAAGTTCATTCCAAGATTTATCAAGATAGAGAAATAGAGACATAGACAGTTTTTCAATAGATGCACAATTCAATTATTTAATTTTGCAGTCTTTTTTCATTTTTCATTATATGTAATTATTATCAACTAACTTCAGTATGAACTTTGCTCCAGTAAATCTCACATTTACATAACAGCATAAGTAATTTTGAGAGATCTTTCATCAATTTCTGGGTAAGTAATTTTCACAAACTTGGCCATATTTAATGTGCAAATGTTAGAGTAAGTAAAGCTTGCTTAATACATATTTATTTTTATTGCTTGCCATTTGAATAAAGTGTTTGCTTTTAATAAACACATTTCGCTAAGCACTTTCTCTCGGCTGTGGGTGGTAGGAGTACATTTTGTAAATTCAACTGCTTCCGTTTGTGCTTAACGCCACACCATACCGACCCGCCCCGCCCCGCCCCGCCCCGTTCCCATTTCACACACCACCCTCAACCCGCAGACGCATTTTACTGTTATTTCAGCATTAAAAGTTCATTCGAGTGGCAGAGGAAGTGAAAACAATTATCTGCAGGAAGGTGAAACATAAATCCTCGAATCCAAAAGTAAATTGCAAATTTCGTTTATTACTTTCTATGTCAACCATCCAGCACAACCCAACCCAACCCAAACCCCATTCCAACAAAAACCCAATCCAAGACCATCCCACACACACAAGATTTGCGGTTAAATCGAATCGATATTTTATGTTATCGAATTTATTATGCAAACACACTCAACGCTAATGCCAATTGGTGTTGAGTTGCCAAAAATGACACACGCACCAGGGCTCTAAGCTCCCCCACATCTCAACACCCACACCCACACCCACACCCACACCCAAGGAGGAGGCGGATCCAGGTGCACATAAGATCCATGGAGTGGCATCCAGCTGGCAGCTGGCAGCTGACAGGCATCAACTTGAGGAATTGTATAAACAAGCAATTCGAGCAATTCCCTGTTTCCCTTGTTTAGCATTAAGTGCGATTATGGCTATTGGCATTGATGATGTTTATGGCTTCTGGCTCATTTATCAAATTAAATACGGACAAAATGCTTTCATCTCCATTTTTCATCTGCATACAATTGGACAAGCCAGCCAGCGATTGCCAATAAAATAGACACACATCCCTCACAAAATCAGTCAGTTGATGATGACTGAAAAAGAAGGTAACACAAATTCCTCAAAATGCTAATTACATTTTTTGTAGCAATTGAAGCGAATAATAAGATTAGAAATATTAGCTCTCTTTGCCAAATGCCAATCAATTTTATAAGTTTTATTCGAGGTTTAATAAGCTTTATTGCAGCGTAGTCCGATTTTGATACGCTTCCATCTTATTCTTGGTAAGTAAAAAATATTCTTATACAAGAACTCAATCTTGGACAGTGCTCAAGCACAATTCTTACATAAACTGAACAATTTGAAACTAGTAAAAATTGTATAAGTAAAGTATATATATTCTTTATATATATATATATATATATATATATATTTCTTAGATTCTCTGCATTCTATAAAAGTAGACTGCTAATAATAATAATAAGAATGTTTACAACTTTGTGTACAAATAGATGGCCACAATCAAACCATATAGACCCAGTACCTCGGCAAAGATTAGGATGAGAATCATGCCGACAAAGAGACGCGGCTGCTGGGCTGTTGCACGAACACATGCATCTCCAGTGATGCCAATGGCCAATCCCGACGAGAGTCCGGCCAGGCCAACTGCAAGTCCAGCGCCCAACTGGAGGTGACCCTTTTGTATCGTATAAAGTTCATCGATGGAACCGGCAATGAGCACAGCCACAACCAGGCCATAGATGGCTATAATGCCAGCCATCACCACCGGTATGATGGCCTTCATAATTAATTCCGGCCTGGCAACAGCCATTGTGGCAATGCCAATGCCAGACATTGCCGTACCAAATGCGGCACCGAATGATGAAAAGATGATTGCTGAGGCAGCTCCCAAGCTACCACAGAAAACCGCATAGCTGGGCATATCGTAATCCTTCTCGGCGGTCGACATACTCGTTACGTACGATTTGAGTAAGGAATTATTTTTGACTGCAATGTTTTGGAATCGAATGGCAAATGTAAAAAGCTTCTATGATCGAGTAACAAAATCAAAGTTGTTTTTTTTTGGTTATTTTTGTTTTTTTCGTTTTGGAAACCAATCAAGTGCGACTAATTTTTCTATACAGTTTTCCAATATACATATTTTTTTTCCTTTTAATGATAATTCTAATATTTATGTACGAGCTGATACAGTTATGTTCTGGCTGATAAAAAAAATACGCTCATTTTTAATATGCAATTTTTGTTTCGCCTTTCCTCGGCTGCCTCCTCCGTGTTTGCTGCTAACGAGGTTTATCTTTATGTGCCGTTAAATTTTCCGTTTACCAATTTATATACATAAATGCATAGCGAAAATTGTGAAAATTTATGGCGCAAGGCGGTTTTGCAGAATACTAGTCAGCATTCCGGGTAAACAAACCGCAAAGCGAATTCCGACTATTGAAAATCGATCCTGTGCTTTTCCCATTTCCTTTTTTGTTGTTTTTGTTGCTTTTCCTCTACGGATTTTTGGTTTTTTTTTTTTTTTTTTTGCATATATACTTTGAACGCTCTTTACATTTCTTTTACTTTTTCGCACTTGTTTCAATTAAACAAATTGGAAAATATGAACCCTCTGGTCCCGAAAGGGGTGGTTGGGTGGAGTTCTTTCTTCTCCTGGGCGTGAGCTTCAAATGCGCAGCGGTTAGCTAGCGACAATTTTCTTCACACAAAACAAAATGGAAATTTGTTTGTGGCACCACTGGGGAGCACATGGGCGGTGGGCGGTGGTGACGGCGATGACAACGACAACAAGTCCTCAATCCCAGCACAGAACACACCACACACACACACACACACACTCCCTGGATATATATATCAGCTTCATGACATTTTTATTTGTTCGCCCCGGAATGTTTTGCATTTTGAATATCTTTTGTGTGGAGCAAAAAAAAAAAGAAAAAAAAAATGAGGAAAACGTTTTGTTGAGTTTTCTTTTATTTTGCTTGAGTTTCGCTTCTGGTTGGCGCTGCTTTCATTCGATGTGATTTTGTTAAGTTGTTACAAGGTGCCACAGATTCGTTGCGCCTGGGAATTTGTTTATGTATAAGGTCACCTTGCCATAAGCTTAATGAACATTTCATTTCTAAGTGGTTGCTTGTCATGCCACACACACACGATTTTTAATGCCACTCAAAATTGAATCAGTTTCTTACACGATTACTTTGTGTACAAATAGATGGCCACAATCAACCCATATAGACCCAGCACCTCGGCAAAGATCAGGATGAGGATCATGCCCACAAAAAGACGCGGCTGCTGGGCAGTGCCACGCACCCCAGCATCGCCAACGATGCCAATGGCAAAGCCCGCCGCTAGACCGGCAAAGCCGACAGATAATCCAGCTGCCAGATGAATGTAGCCCTTGCGTATCGTGTATTCCGGTGATAGGGAGCCGGCAATTAGCACCGATACAACCAGGCCATAGATGGCTATAATGCCAGCCATCACCACCGGAATGATGGACTTCATAATTAGTTCCGGTCGCATCACTGCCATAGCGGCAATGCCTGTTCCTGATTTTGCAGTGCCATATGCTGCGCCCAGGGATGAGAATATGATGGCTGAGGCCGCACCCATTCCGCCAAAGAAAAATGCATATGGCGGCTTATCGTTTTCGTTCTCAGTCTGCGCTGCTTCACTCATTTTCCCGCTTTTCCGCTTTCCCACTTTTCTTTAGTTCCTCAGCAAAGCTTATTATTTTCAAGTTTCCTTTTTTTCACAATGCTCTCGATTTAGCTCGGACTGCTGGCTGAATAGGTAGAATTCAGTTGAGAATAGACTTACAATTCTAAATTCGCGTCGAAGCCTGCTTCAAATATATGCCTTTAAGCTCTCAGCTTACTTGGTCCAGCTGGATGCCTTTCTGTTCAAAGTAGCTATTCATTTCCTTCACATTATATGACAGTAGGACATGTAAGATTTGATACTTTATGAGCTCTAATGTTTATTATATTCATATCCACCATTTGTATTAATCGTCTTTTGTACAGGGTTGTATTTCGATAAGGATTGGCAGTGCTTAACTGGGTTCTTTTTAATATATATTTCAAATAAAATTCAAAATATATGCTGCAAATATGAATTTTGAATCGAAATGATTAAATGTAAATAGAAAAATAGATGGCTTGTGTGTAATGTACATTTTTTCATTATGTTAAAATTAAAATCAAAAAAATCGACAATTGCTTAAATCAAATAAATATGTATTATTCAATTCAATTGAACGATTGAGCAGCCCTCGCAATGTTTGGCTGACTGGCATTTTGGTGCCAAGATATTCCATTAAAGATTTATGTTGCGCTGGGATTTGGTAACACAAAAACTTCAGCTCCAATATCTGCCCAGCTTCTCGTCCTGTCTCTGCTCTTCGCCAGCTATTGTTATTGTTATTGTTGTTGTTGTTGTTGTTGCTGTTGTTGTTTGCTGTTGCGTTTATGCCGTTTGTGCAACTATAAATCGTTTATGTATTTTGTTGAGTGCGAGGATTTATCGCTGGAGCTGAATATGAGAAAGAAATCACATAAATACAAATAAATCAAAAGCATTTCGAATGGCATTGCCAATACAAACAGGAATTGAGAAGAAATAGAGAAATACTCGCACATAAACACAATGTGGCTGTTGTAGTTGCTATTTCTACTGATGCTGCTGCTGCTGCTGCTGCTAGGCAAACTGTGCGAAAATTGATGTCTTCGCTCATAAAAATAAGGCATCAACAGAATCGGGCTATACACACATATATATATATATATATATATATATATATATATATATATATAGGCAGGCTGAAAGTGTTTTTGTTGAAAGCAACATTGTAAATTTTATGACTTTTTTATGCGTTGAAATCTATAAATTATGTAAACTGACACTGACAGCTGTCAACCGAAGGCTCTGAGAGCAACACTGAACACTGAGCACTGAACACTGAAACCGAAACGCTGGCAAGTGACACATGTGTCAAATGGCAGTCGCCTGCGAATTCGCTATGCGGCACAGTTCTTAGTCCTCAGTCCACCCAGCATTCCATTCTCCTTCCATGCCACAGTTCCTCACCCTACCCAAGATACAGCAAAAAGAGAGGGCAACTGATGACTCGAGATGATTAAATGATTGCCAGCAGCAATAAAAAATTGATGCTTCAAATTATTGTTTTTATATACATACATACATACATACATGCGTACATACATACATACGTACATCCATACATATATGTATGTATAATGTTTTTCCTTGCTTTTATAGTGTTTGCATACCAGTAAAATCATTTCACTTTATGTTCATCATTTTAGAAGTTTTTTTTTAGAATATTATCAAGCTGAAACTTTATAATATGCAACATAAGTACACATAAATATTGAGTATGTATATGAGCTAATAGAAGCTTATGTTGTCGAGTTTTCAAATCTCAAATTGTTAAATTATTAGCTATGGGTTTCGAATACAAATTCTATATACACTCAGAAAAAAGAAATTGCACCGAGTTTTAGAAAATCGCCTCACTTTGTCATCTTATTATTCAGATAGTGTATTGCTAAAATGAAAGATTTTGACTTCCGACTTCCATTCATACTTTTTCGAACTATTTTGTATTATTAAGAAATATATTTCTGAGAAAACGTAAAGCATTTTTAATTTTAGGAAATTGTTGTTTTCGTATATTTAGAAATTATTTCCAAACTTTCTAGTTTTCAGGGCATTCAAAGATTCAGTTTTATAAAATTCAGGCCGATTTTTTGTTTCCTGAGTGTATTGTGTGCAAATTTTAGCAGTTTTCCGTCTTATCTTTTAAGTAGACAATCTTGAATTGAATTATAGTTCACAGTTTGAGATTAAAATCAAAAATTTTGTTAGATTTTTTAAGCCAGTGAGTAAAGGCATATTATTTTACTTATTTATTTTAGTATAAGATTCTATTTACTTCGAGCTGTAAATCGTGAACTCAGTTGACCTGTTTAGCTGCCAGTTTTCACGTGTTGCCATTAAACTATTCGCTTTATAAATTTCCCGAGTGCGTTCCTGTCAAGATGCAATAAATGCTGGTATGGGTCTGATATGGTATGGTTTAGTATAGTACAGCATGGTATGGGGCGAGGAATACGTACGTATACCAAGTGCCGGCACTAAAATAACAAACGAAGGAAATTAACCAAAAATAAATTAACTGGAAAACCCGGCCACAAAGGGTTTTCATTTACGGTTAGTCTGCTGCTGTTCCTGCTGCTGCTGCTGCTGCTGCTGCTGCTGCTGGGATTCAAGGGGTGTCAACCGTGCTGCTGCTTCCGCTGCTGCGACAGCGATGTCGATTGCGACGTTGGCTCTGTGTGTGACTTTGGGATTCCCAAATGTGCTTTCAACATGCAATTTTTATTATTGACTCGCATTGTCGTGTCAGCGCTCAGCTTTTCAGCATTTTCCGCTCGACGAGTCGCAAAAATGCCATTACTGTCAATCAAGAGACGGAAAAAATCCGGGAATGAAATCAAAAACATTAAAGCCCCACTCACAAACACGTATGTATATATATATGTACATACCTCCCTATATACATACACACATATATATATATATACATATATATAAGTATTTTTGTTGTGTCTCCAACTATGAGATACACTGCGAGCACGGTATATTAATAACTATCTATGTTATTTATACTCAAGTAAACAATCAATCAGAGTTGTACTAGAATGCATTCAATTCAAATCGGCTTTAAGCAGTGCTTAGTTTTATTTGTATACCCTCGACACATTAAAAATGGGTAAATGGTTTTGTGTGAAAGTATGTAACAGGCAGTAGAATGCATCTTCGGCCCCATCACATATACAGTTTCTTGGTTAGATTTAAAAGTCGAGTCGATCTAGCCATGTCCGTCTGCGCGTTCATTTTATATATAACATACGCTGAAATATCATTGATAACAGCGAAAACATATATGAATATATATATGTATTTTCATTCATGCATTGTTTATATATATATAACCTGCTGATAGTAGGTTCTTTAATATGATCGCATTACCAGGAAGACTGACGGAAAAGGCTAAATCGACTTAATTGCTTATACTTATAAAGAATATATATTTTATCTGTTCGAAGATGCTGTATTCAAACTGAACTTTATAAACATATTTATAAATGTTCATCTACAGTAGACACAATTGAAAGTATTCCCATTTATTTGTCTACTCTCTTTAAGATCGTTCAATTTAAGATTTGATGCTCATCATTTGTATCTAAAAATGTGGAACTAAGTTCAATCGTCTCTAAAATGAGCACTAGTTCAGTTATAAATTATTAAATATATATTATGATTCTATCAAATATGATTTGATGCTACTGCGAAATAAATAAATAAATATATATGTATATTGAATATTGAACTTGTGTAGGTATATTGTACGCATACGTGTGAGATGTCTGTCCACGCTTATCTGTTGCCGTGAACCTGATCCAGGTTCCCCTAAAGCCATTGACGTGGTCCATTATCAGTGGTGATTGATAACAGCATCGTTCAATGCATATAAAATGCTATAAAATGTCGGCAGTCCGACTCTGAAAATGCAGTTTACATCTATTTCTATTGAGACCAGTGGCCACAGCAGGAAAAGATGGAATTAAATTGGGTTGCACTTACTTTATACATAAGTCTGATCCTGATCAAAGGCGAATCCTCTTCCGTAACTTCAGCTACCAACAATGAGGTGAATAAATAAGAATTAATTATATTAGACAAGCGAGTTATTCTAATTCTAAATTATATCAGATCTGCAAAGCATCCAGGAGAGAGGAGGAACAATGCGGATCATATGCCTATAAGGCCATGAAACCACTGCTTATCTTCATAGAATCGATGAGGACAGAAGTGGAGAGCTATGATAATAAAACATCCATTAAGAACAGGGCAATTGAAGATCTTAAATTGAAGGTATCCCAATGTGAATCAGATACAATTAAGAAATTGAGAGAGCAGATTAATACGGGTTTGAAAGAACAGATCACCAACAAGGATAGCGAATTAAAGCAGCTACAGCAAAAGTTAGACCAGAAAAATGTATATGAAACTAGAATTCAGGAATTGAGAGATCAGATAGATTTTTACAAGAAGAACAATGACAATTTGCAATCAATCAGGAATGAATTAAGCAATTTGCAATCAATCAGGAATGAATTAAATAAGCTCAATTCACAGAAATGTGAGGAATGCACAAGTGATGTAATCTCGCAAATCAAAAACTTCAAATTGAATAAAGCGATAGTCAAATCGAAATTCGCAGGAGTTTCAAAAAGTTGGAGGAAATGGACATTGACCTAAAGAACCAAGAAATATCGAAATTAAAAGGTCAAATTAATAGCGAGTCAGCAAATTAAGGAGTCAAATCGAAGGAGTTTCAAAAACAGTTGGAGGAACATAAGGAAACCAGTGAGGAAAAGAATCAACAAATATCCAAATTACAAAACGATGTCATAAAATGTGAAGTGAAATTGGAGGAGAAACCCTTAGTTGGTTGCACTTCTGGAGATGCTGGTGTTCATAAAATCAGTTTCTCTAATTACTCCTTTGATGCTTTATGTGACTCTGGGACAGCAGGTCCTGGATGGACAGTTATCCAGCAGCGAATCAATGGTAAAGAAGATTTCAACAGGTCTTGGACAACATACCGTGAAGGCTTTGGTTCCTTTGAATGGCGACTTCTTCTTGGGCTTGGAGAAGATCCACCGCTTGACGAGCTACAAACCCCATGAACTCTATATACATCTGGAGAGATTTGATGGCAAAATAGAATATGCGAGATATCAACAATTTGCCATTGCTGGCGAAAGCGATGCATACCGACTGAGTTTAAGTGGATTCAGTGGCAATGTTCCAGATAAGATGTCAGAATTCAACCATAACGAGAAATTTACGACATATGATCGTGATAATGATAACTGGAATGATGGCAATTGTGCATTCAAATACCATGGTGGATGGTGGTACCCTGACTATTGTGGATCGATGTAGGCAAATGACTCTCTTCTTCATCTCTATTTATATATTTAACTGTTTTCTTCTTTTACTCTACAGTAGCTTAAATTCAAAGTACTATGACAGTTTTAATGGCTGGTATTATGATGGTATTTACTGGCTTGGCAGACTCAAAAATGTTAAAATGCTTATTCGCCCAACATGCATATAAAAATGATGCAAATGCAAAATGAATTGTACTTTGGAATTGTAAATGTAATTAAAAATGAACTCGCAAGTAATTAAATTGGCACTGTAATTACATCAAATTTTATGAATTTCTACTTATTTGTAGCCAAGTAAAATGTAGTCTCCGACGGATATGGAAAAATGTATAAAAATACCTGAATCTATCAGTAGCATCGATATGCAGTAGAAAAGATAAACAGAAAAATTATCCATACAATTAAATAAACTTGGTATGCGTTTGTATACGAAAATTTCTATTCTAATGATTTTAGAAGAGTTTTCAAAGTTCAATTTTTAGGTTAAATAAAACGCTTCCAAATCATGTTTGCTTAAGGTTTAATATTATATTATTGAGTCGCTTGATTAAAGAACAAACTAACCACAGAGGTTAGCTTTATGTTATAAACTTTACACAATTTGTGGGATGGGCCTTAAAACCTCAATACTTTTGGTTGAGGAGGGCAGCGGGGGACTTGGATGTACTGTGTTTGGCCACTCAGGTGACAGTAATTTCGCGCCATCGCGCAAAGCAAAGCGATATGGTATTGAAAATGTTAGCGTGTCACATATCCATTCCATTTCATGTATATATATATATATATATATATGTGTATAGGGGCAAATTTGAAAATTGTCTGAAACGAGCCCGACAACAGGCCGATGAGTGATTGCCAACATGCATCGCATATATTGGCGTGCCAAAGCTAATGATTTAGGCAGTACATAACTATATAAATATCAAGGTTTTGTTTTTTTTTTTTTGGGCGTAACGCTTGTTGATACTAGTCCCCCCCCCCATCTGCACCGCTCGTGTCTAGCTGGTCAAAGTTTGGAGTTAGACGCTTTGCACTGATATATCTTTTATTATGTAGTTTTGTGTCATCGTAAAATCGTCGGCTATTACTTGATTGTCCTTCATGCCAAAGCCATAAAGGCGCTGACAGCTCCAAGAAACCCTCCTGCGGGCCTATGGGTGCCATTGTAAAATGATTTACTCGCCTCGCTTCTCGCTTCTCGCTCTTAGCTCATTTGTGGCGGACGCGAATCGTTCGGCTTCTGCTTTTCTTCACAAACTTCGCAAACTCAAAAGACTGCTCATTTTTTATGGCTCTGTTTTTTTTTCTGCTCTTTTTTACGGTCTTTTACAGTTTAACGACGCATTACTGACACACAAACTGAGGGCAACCAGGCTAACGAAATCTATTCATGATTTCGTTTAACAAAATACTCCTCTTAACATTTTATCGCATTTATTCCTTCTTGTCTATTAGGCCCAGGCCACTGTTGATATTTGGTCTGCATTTCAAGTTTTCCCGTTTTACTCGGGCTGGGTTCGCTTTTAATTTTTGGGCGTAGCAATTTTCTCGCATTTTTATGATATGCCATTTCGTCATTCGTATTGTATGTTTGTACTTCTGTACACATCGACTATATATATTATATATCGTAATTTCATTTCATACTCGGCGATATTTTTGCTGACGACTTTGTTCGTTATTTTTTCACAGCCCAGCATTAAGTAATTTATACAGCCCGTATATTAGAACCATTTCGACCTAATGGACGTCTTAAAAATGCATTAGATTAATGAAACTGGATTTGTTTCCTGTATTTGTGTGCTTGTGTGTATGGAAATCGGTTTTCTGCTGGGGTCATGACTATATATATTAAATATGAATAAGTAAATAATAATGTACACATAATGTACACTTTAATACTTGCATAATTAAATATGAATCATGAGAAATAATAAATAATACTAATAAAAATACTCACATTCGATCCCTTTATATGTATACCGTTTTTATATACTTATTTATTTTTTTAAAATGTATCTGATTGTAAAGATATGGCCCGTACCTGGGCACCTAAACTCACCCCAGATATTAGACACCGCTGAGCCGGTGGCAAAGGTAGCAAATAATTCAGCTAGTTTATGGCCAGCGGGATTAGGGACTTTGGTCTATGAAAAATATACAGGTGGCGATCCGCTTGAGACTTGGGTGCCGAGAAATGTCCTTATCACACGGCTTGTCTACGTAACTCGAACAACGAAGCGTGAAGTTGTTGACATTGATTAGGGTGAACTCTGAACTCGTCGCGTTCGCCACTTGCACCTTTGCCGAATGGAATCGATGTGGTGTCTGTTTCTAGGTTTTGTCCCTATTCCCAACACACAAAATACACTGCATCGAGTCGCTGAGTTATTGTTGCACATTTGTTGGCGATAAACCGTCGAAATAAACCAATGGCTCCCAACCATCTGCCCAAAACTTTAACTTAACCCACCATTCACCTTTTTTTTTTCTTTTTTTTTGCTTTTAATGCCGTGTCATGGTATTTGGCCGCTCGACTACGACTGACTGACTGACTGACCGCCGGAACACACATTAGACAAATTAGCCATAATTAAACTTGCAGGTACTATAATTCTATCAATGCGTTTGTAACGCAACGTTCACTCAACTTTTTTTCTTCCCTGTATCATTTATTTGTATCTATCAATAAAACATTACAACTCTTGAATCAATGTTAGTCCCTCAGTTCAAATAAATGTCAGTTAAAGTACAGCACTTGCCATAGAGCATATAATCGTCGTTTCAGTTTCAGTTTGAATATTCTGTATTTTTTTTTATATTTTTCCCTAACATCTTAAAGTCTTTTCATTTTCATTATTTGTTTTATTCCCAAATGTTCATTTCATGTTGAATTCTCGACCATTTTGGCCATAAGTTATGTGTCATGACTGAGACGCAGACGTCGACGCTTTTGGCCAAGACGTCTTGGGGCTACGCACAGATCTGAGATCCGAGATGAGGTGGATGGAAACATGAAGCGAACGAACAATCAGCATAAAGTAAAAACCTCATATCATTGTTAGGCGGGTGGCTCAAGTGGAACAAATTAATTTCGTTCGTTTTAATTATTTTCTTCTTTTGTCGCTCTTTCACCATCTTTCTCTGTCCTTAAGCGTTGCCTCTTCGTTAAGTTGTTATAATTCGAGTGCTATTAACTCACATGCCGTTGGGATCAATTTATGCTGGAATCATGGTTTAATTATTTAAATGAATTCACATTTACATTATTTTTTCTTCTTTCGATACAGAGAGAAGCTGCAAATCATGCACATCATCAAGACTTTAATGATGTCCCCTTGTCCAACGAACAACAAGCGTATTTTTTATATATATTTTTTAATATCATTCGAAAACTACATGTTTGACCACATTTTGTAGGTGGAGCTGCCAATTTGACATGCCAAGTTGGATACAGACAGTATTATAATCGATTTTCAAAACTGAAGATGGAGAATCAAAATTGCTTAGCCAAGTTGGATGCAGACAGTATCCTAATTGATTTTGAAAATCTGACAACTTGAAGATTTCTTATTGAGCACAATTAGTTGTTCTTCATTAAACCAATTCTGATAAAGAATGAGAAACTTTAGAGAAATTTTTAAAATGCATATATTAAACACGATTTTGATTGGTTTCTGGTTAGTTAATAAACTGCTTGTAAATACAGCTAATATATTAAGAATAATTGGTTCTTAAAGGATCGAGAAACCTGCGAAATATTTGTATACATATTAATTGTTTTATATAGGCAAACATTTAATTCTTATTTGATTAGTTGCCTTAGGCTTGTTGGTGAATGCATTATGCTCAAGGCATTTACGAATCAAAAGAAATGGGCGATCTTAAAGGATTACACAATATATTGTATAGTATTCATCACGCAGTCTTTCCGGCCAAAACTCAACTGTTGACCCCATGACTTCAGGCATTGTTGCTGTGTTCGCTGCTCTTGTTTGCGTGTGTGTCCACTTAAGCTCGCTTCGAAAATCACATTCACACCCAACACACACACACACACACACACACACACACACACACACGCATACGAGTTGTAACCTTTGCTGAATAACACAAGCGCACGCAATGTTTCCGCTAAAAAGCAACACAAGAAGAAGAAGAAGAAGAAGTCGAAGTCGAAGTCGAAGAAGAAGCCAAGTTGGGTTCTGTTTCTGTTTTGTGGTCCTGCCTGGGCAACAATACCCGCCGCCAGTCTAAAGTGTCCAATCAAGTTTTTCAAAGTGAAACCTAAATAACATGTCATAATAAATAACCTTCAAGCGACCCAGCGAAATGGACACGACCACACCAGGAGTGCAGGAGCTGCCATCACGGATAGGGATGTGGAATGGGGGCTTGGGGGCAAGGGGGGCATGGCCCGCACTGCACAAAAAGACGAAAATCCAAAAATTCTGTAATTACAACGTAAATCCAAAATGTCTCAACACAGCGCACAGCCGTTGCACACCCACACACACACAACCAAATACACACACACACACACACACACACACACACACACACACACTAAGGTCGAAGAAAACTTAATTCATATATCAAAAAGTTTGTCCGACCAGGCTGGGCTCAAGAGTAGCAATTTACGCGCAAGTAGCCAGCTCCAAGTTCGAGTAATATATTGTACACACTTTATATACATGTATATGTATGTGGATAACGGACTCCCCCTTCCCCCCACAAGTTGGGCGTGGCAAGGGGTGCGGGTGGGTGGTCAGCCAGCCGGCTGGCTGGCCCGGTCGGTTGGTCTGTCGTGTCGAATGAGAAACACAGCAATTATGCAATTTGATAATACTTCATTCTCGGGTAATAAATATTAATTATTTTTGCGAATGTGATTTCTCGTGTTTCTCCCGCTTCGCACATACTCACTGAGCTCTAGTTTAGCTTAGATTTATGGTCTCCGCCCGCTTACCGAATCAAATGAGACGTTTTGCTCTTGTTCGTGCACCCTCTCCCCTCCCACCTCCCTCCCACCACGTTGTGTTAGCCGAATTTGCCAATATTTCTCCTTGTCCTCAGCACGAATGCACGTCAGACATGCGGATTTGATTAAAGTTTCCGTGTTGTTATTCGGTTCGTGCGGTCGCCTCTCTCGATGGGCTTACTTCTGCTAGTTTTGCCTGCTGTTATCTCTACTCCGATTTCCATCGCCTGATATAGGTGCGAGGGCGGCAAAACGTTAGACAAAACTGTTGAATGAGTTTTTTTTTATGCCAACACATTCTTTCCTCTTTGCACTAAAAGAATGTTAAGCAAGAAAAATATCAGCTGCATTGCGATTTTTGACAATACCATACAAAAATGTGAAATATTTGTGAAACTTATTCGAAAGCTGTTCCGAATTACATATTCAAAACGTATGCTTATCAGTCCACAGGAATAAAAGAAATTATTATTTTTTAAATATTGCATTTTAAAATAGTTATTTTTCTTAGGAGATGAAGTTCGGCGAAGTACGGAATTTTTAAGGAATAAAGAACTAAGGAGTTTATATTTTGTGCGTCCTTTAAATCCTACTATGGATAAGTTGTACATGGATTTCACTCGCACTGTTCCAGTGCGTAAATTCTTGAATATAAATACGCTTTTATAGAGAGTTCCAGTTGTTGTCGTGCTACGTAGTGTATATATATATATATATATATATACGGTAACTTCCAGGCCGTTACCTTTTATTCCGTTTGCCCATCAGAAATCTCTCGTGCATAAGAAACATTTTAATTTTGAAAGGAGCTGACTCCAATGGAAATTGCCATAATATCGTATCGCACACACACACACACACACACACACACACACACACACACACACACATACACACAGACACATACACACAGACACACACGTACACTGGCTTTTTATAGAGTGGCACACACACTGAGACGAGTGTGCTTTTACATAAATAAAAATAGCACAGCACGGCAAAGAAATGAAAAAAGTTAAATTGAATTGTGTTCGCTCAGGATATTTACTTGTACATTGTTGTTGTTGTTATTGTTGCTGTTATTGTTGCTGTTATTGTTGCTGTTATTGTTGCTGTTGCTGTTACTGTTGGCATTGTTGTTGCTGTTTGGCTCTGTTTTCTCCAGTACTTCTTGGCTTACCACAATTCCGCCTGTCGCTTTGCTGTCCCTTTGCACTTGAAGTACACAAGTAAAGGAAACTTTTTCCAGTTCGTCTTTTTCTCTCTTACATTTTTTTTAGATTTTCTGTTAGAGGTGTAACAGAAACTGTCGAAACTTGCTCGTACTCTCGAATTGCCTGCAGGCACAAGAAATGTAAGTTAAGCTACAAATATATATGATCAGCTGATATCCAACTATGGAGCGTTAACGAAGCAAGCTAAACTTTATAATCATGCTTAAGCTGTGTATAAAATATGACCTGAAGCGAGCCAAACATTTCCCTACGCACCACATATTAAACATATAACATATAAGCCAAATGACCAACCTGTCGCCAGTAAATGGGCTGCTGTCACGTCATTGGTCTGGTCTGGTCTGGTCTGGTCGGGTTCGGGTCTGGTTGGGTTTACTCTCTGTGCTGCTTGCTTGCCTGCTTGCTTGGGTTGGCCCTATTTGTTTGTTTGTTTGTTCGTTAGCCCAAAACCCATGTCAATGCGCCAAACAAAAGCTTTACCGAGGCTCTGCAACAATCAATTTTCATATATACACACACACACACATACATATGAATGTATCTACATACAACTCATTCCCAGTTGGACCTTTACACCAGAATAAAAATAAAAGCAAAAAAACAGAAACTTGCTTGTTTATGAGTTGATGTTGATATTCGTGGTCACATTAAGCCATACGTCGCCATATTACAACGCGTCACGTCACGTCACGTCACTCGTCTCTCCCCGCTCCCCTCTCTCTGCTCTCCTCTCTCTCATCTCGCCAGTCGTCAGTCAGACATAATGTCGCGGCCATGTACTAACTGGCCGCAGTGACGAACTGTCAACTTACTGTCAATATATCGTCGTTCACATTTTAGTTGCGAGTTGGCAGCCCCACTCTCTTCTTCTTCCTCCGCCTCTTCCTCCATCTCACATACTGCACCCCCCCCTCTTCTTATGCTTTGCATGTTATTGTTGATTTTTGGTCGTTGAGTGTTGGAGTGTGCATAAATTTATTCTTTACGTTTTGTTTGACTTTCGTACAAAAATGCTCTGTGTGCTTATGCTTCCATTCTTGGGTGACATCCACAACACACACACACAAACACACACAAACACCCTCCTCCACCCACCGCTTGCTTACCCGCATAAGTTTTGGGCTGTTTTGGGTGTTTGTCATGTGTGCGCGGTAATGTTTTTTTCTCGCCACTCTCTTTGCTCGTAATGGACTCGATGAAGAAGAAGAAGAAGGTTCATGTAATCAGCTGGAATATTGTGGCACATAAACATGTGCCCCGATTCTTGATTGGATTGGTATTTAAAGAACATCATAATATGCAAACAGAATAGAATAAATATTCTAATGAATCCGTTGTTTGAGGTTCATATCAAGATTTTTATGATAATGATATTTTGGCTGTTGCCGGCAGACGATTTAAGCTTATTTCTTGATGATCTTCGTTAGACACAACCTTAACTGTTATATACTATTAATAATGTTGTATATATACTGGGGAAAAAACCAACATTTCATATGATTTAATTCACATGCATTTGTTTTAATTCAAACAATTTTATTTATCAGTCCAAGATTTTATTAATAATAAAATAAAAATCCCTAAGAAGCAGGAGTACTTAACTTGATACTTTAATTTAAGCTGCTCATTTTAGTTTAAAGTAGCAGTGTGATTATGATTTACTTATCAATGGTTAGCGGCAGCCGCACTAAGGCCGTCCACATCTGCTGGATGGCTGCCAATTGACAAGCAGAGCTCGCAGTGCCCAACATCAGATGACAGCCATGTGATGTGTAACGAGGGAGGAGATAGAGGACAGTAGCCGGACAGCTGGAGAGTTGGAGAGACGGAGAGCAGAAGCATTAAATGCCCGCACAAATGCATTCGGAAGCGGAAGAGGAAGAGGAAGAGGCAGGCTGCGATGTGACTGCGATGCGAGACAAGGCGACATTTGAGTAACGGCTAGAATTTGTAGGCAGGCTAAAGCCAACAGTCAGCGACAGCAGGGAACGGAAAATGGGAAGCGGGGAAAGGAGACAGAGATCTAAGACCGGGCATATTGATTGGTTGATTGCTTTAATGAACGCCTCAATGCCGACAAGTTGTTAGCGGTAAGGATATTTCTGGCCGAGCCGTCCCAGCTGTTGCCGGCACACATTTGTCGCATTCCATTCTCAGATTTTGCTATTCGGCATCGCTGATTTGTGATGCTTCTATTTTTTACTCGCTGCGTCTCGACTTAAAGGCCACTTGATAAATGGCCTTTGTCAAACAAAACAAATCGTTCTGATATTCTTATTTTTTTTTTTGAATCTCGTCCTTAAAGCGAAACATAGTCTGGCAATAACTAAAGTGCAGGAATTATGCGTTTTGCTGCCTATTTTATCAATAAATGCAATTGCAATTTTATTTTCTTATGTATTCTTTCATTGTTGGACCATTTAACATTTTAATAATCCAATATTTATCAAATACTTTATTTGTTTTTATTCTTTTTTCCTACGTTTTAATTGAATTATTTATTCATATCTAGAAATACTTACAAAGCCTCTCAAATATGTATTGCTTAATTAAATTGTAACATGATTGTTAAAGTTGGAAAATGCATTTATTATACAGTTATTGATCAATTTTGCTAGTGCACATTTTGTAAATATTTACTTTAAGAGAGCTGCTGCTATTTGCAAGATAATCTTGAGGCAATTGTGAAGATGCAGCAGTCATATTGTATGAACTTAATGTTGCGAAATGAAATTCAATATGTGGATTTAAATGTGTGCCAGGGGCTAGGCTTAATTAGGTTTCTTTCGTTTCGTTTCATTTCGTTTGGTTTTGTATCGGTTGGACATAATTAGAGTCGAAGGACTTGGGCAGATTTTGATGCGAATGGGATGTGGCAGTTAAGACACAATCTTGGGGCAGAGTCCGTGCCACGTTTCGGGTCGAATGCGAGTGGAAATCAAATTATTTTAATGATACACAAATTGATACTTTGAGACAAAATAACAAACCAAATGAAAATTGCTGCCAGCATTTTCGACTACTTTTTGGTTTTTCTTTTCTTTTCTTTTTTTTTTTGTTTTCTTGTGTGTGCTGCAACAGCGGGAGGGATGAAGGACAAAGAGCAGCACTCGAAATATTGAGGGAGGGTGTGAGAGAAAAATTCCATGAAAGCAATGCTGCGATGAAAATTAAGTGAAAATTGGATTCTATACATTTTGTTCTTTTTTTCTGTTGCTGTGTTGTGTTGTGTTGTGTTGGGTTTTTTGTTTTGTTTTTCTTGTTTTCCTTATATTTGGTTCGCCTTTGCTCATTTTCATTTTGGGCAAATTGAGTTTGAGGATGGGTCGAGTGGAGTGTTTAATACCTGAAGCGTGTGCAATCGCTATTATTATGCAAATTTTCCTATTCATTGCATGTGTGTTTTTCTTTTCCTGCTCGTTGCTTTTCCGCTTGCTTTTCTTTTCGTAATTTAAATGAGGGCACAAAATGGCTGGGACAATAATGGGAGACAATTGAAATGTCAATAATATGCAATTGTCTGCAATGATCGGGACGTTAGGGGAAAAATTCGTTCAGCAATCGGACAAATTAACAATCAAGCGTTAGTTCATCTAGAAATAAGGGTTGCTCTTGGACCAGCATTCAAATTAAATGGTTAAGCGCACATCATTTCTGGGTGTGTTCAAGAAAACAGAATATAAGATTTGCTTGCCAGTCTAAACTATTTTCAGCTAATGTAAATTGAATGTGGGTTTTCATTCCTTGATGAACATGCCCAATTCATCTACATACAAGTTTGCATATATTTTCCCATAGTCGAAATCAGTTTTGCAGCCTTCGAGCAAACAAAACGAAACTCTTAAGATGTTAATTTAAATAAAGTTACAAACTTTGCAGAAGCGTGCACATACATATTAACTAATTTTGTAGGCCCAGGCCACAACCCTTCAATCCTCCCCGATGTAATAAGTGTGGGTGTGGGCGAGTTATCTTCGAGAATTGAATGCCAGCCATAGATATGGCAGATCTACAGGTTCTGTTTGTAAGCCAACTGCAAACAAGCAAACAGACAAGCCAACAAACCAACAAACCAACAAACAGGCAAACAACAATAACAACATCACAATGGATAACTGAATGCATAAAATCTTGACCGAAGGCAATGGTAAAGTAAACAGTCAAAAGGTTGGGGCCAACGGAGTGGGGGCCAATCGTGTTTATCGAGAGCCACAAGGCATTAATTACGCATACGCAACATTGACCGCAACGAAGCAAACGTTCGTCATTTGGGGGGTGATTTTCGGGTCGGTTAACTGGGAATGTGAACATCACATGCAGGTAAATTGAGGATGAACAGAGTCGGTGACTTTTTGAATGCCCAGGCAACATTTTAATTAAGTCAGCAAATCGATAAAGTTACACACACACACACATACACAGTAAAGCAGGGATATACACATAAATATATATTTGACTATACACAATCTGGTTTTCTGTTGGTACTGTGAATGCATATATTACTTGAATAAATAGAGTAAACTTGAAATGGAAATTGGATATGCGTATATTGCTGATTATGTAAGCAAAATCAGAACAAATTTCAATATGTATTGTTTTTTAAGGAGTATTTACATATGCATATTATTTTTCCTTGTTCTATACAAATTTTTAAAAACTGCATGTACTTATTTTTATTGAGTCGATTTAAAATTGTATTTCTTTTTGTAGCATAGTTTAAACTGTGTCACAATTGTGAAGATGGATATTTATTTGAATTTTTTATGTTAATTAAATATGTGCATCGATTTCAATTTCGATTACACAGCAGAAACCTTTAAAGTGTGTACGACTTATCAACGGGGAACACAGGCACTTGAAAGAAACTTATAAGCCAACTGAAGCTTGTATATACGACGTATATATGTATGTATTGTATTGGGCATCGTATGAAAACTTGGGGTAAATATGAATGAAAGTTTTGATAAGAGTCAAAAGCTGGGTCAACGGAAGCGGAAGTCAATTTTTGTGTTATAGAAATTGAAATGAAAATGAAATGATAAGAAAATGAATCCCAGGCCAACAACGAAATGAGAAAAGTTCGGCAAGTATAAAAGAAAATGTTGCAAATATATACAACATTGAACTGATGACATAAAATATGTGTGTACCTAAATACATAGTTGAGTTTTATGGCTGCCAGGAGCAGAATGTGCTGGGCCAGAGCACAAGGTCGCTCTTCAAACTCATATTGCTGCCTTTTTGTTTGACATTATCGAAGGATGTGGCTCCGAGTTAGATGTTGTTGTTGTTGTTGCTGTTGTTGTTGCTGCCGCTGTCAGGTCTTCTTTGGCTTGCCAGCCAGCAGTAACAGATACCGGAGGTACATATCGCATTATAAAAGGAAATAAAAGCACTTTTGTCCCAGAGACCATGCGGGCAATGTAAACAACCGACAACCGACAACCGACAAGCGACAATCGACCCAAAACGCGCTTTGATCTGCCGCCAGGACCCGTGTCCCAGTCCGCAGTCTGGCAAGTATTTGGAATCTTCTCCTGCTGCTACACCAAGCGGACATTGAACCATCTGGCTATGTGGCACCGTTTTTTTTTTCGGTTTTTTTTTTTTTTTTACCCATTGTTAGACGAGCAAGTTACTCAATTACCCAAGTGTCCAGTCGAGCTTATCAGTATTCGAACCGGGTCTTTCCTCTGCCTCTGTCTCTGCCCGCTGCAGCATATTGTTGCCGTTTTTATGATGCATCCTGTACAGCGGCGCACGCCCTCGCCTCGCCAGGACTCGCTTTGTTGCTTGCTTTGATTAAATGTCAAAACAATTGTGCGCTGCAGCATAATCAAAGCGCTGCTTGCGTAATTGCCCAATGAAGCGGAAGTTGCTGCAAACCAGGACGCGGGCGCACAAAATAAAAGTGAAGAATACAAAAATTAAAAAAAAAACGAATGCTGGAAAAGTCGACCACCGAAGATTAGATACCCTTAAATGTCACTAGAAATAAATATTGTTCTTTGGATCTGGATTGATGGACTTGGCTTTATCAATTTGACTGTTGATGTTGATCATACTTTGTGTTGTGGGAGACGTCACCGAAATGCTTTACAAACTTTTCAGCAAATATATAATATCCTCCGCCGTATAAGAACCATCTAGTTATGTAGCTAGTAGCTCTGGAGTAAAACATATTCTGTATCCTCTATAAAATATTTACATGTTTTATTTAATAATAATAATATTTCTGTCTGCAAACTTGGAATAGTATTCTCATCTGAAAGAAAATATTGTCAAGATTTGATTATACTAAGAATAGCGAAGTTAAGCCATGTTTAAAAAAATAGTTTTTAAGCAATTAATCAATTTTAAAATTACAAGAATAGGAGTCGGAGTTGATTAGTTTGGCTGGTCTGTTGCATGACTCTTGCACAATTCTAATATACCCATTCTTGAGCACTTTCATTTGGTGTGTGTGTGTGTAAAGAACACATTTTGAAGATATCAGATACTAGACAAATTTGCTGCTCCCAACTGGAGGGTAATCGACACTGCTGCCTCCGAAGCTGGGCAGGAGTAAAATAAATTTGGTTGAGATTTCACCCCTCATATATGATACGTATATGTAATGAGTAATTCTCAATTTCTCTTAATTTAAAGGCTTTGTATTGGAATATTTAATTTAATACAAAATAAATAAAGCTCAACTGTATGATTAATACAGCAAATTTCGCATGTGTTATGTTTTATGTGAATAATTTGAAAAGTAAATGTCACAAAAATCGACAATTATTAATCATCTAAAATGGCTGAGAGTTTGCCTAAGTAATTACACAGCTAAATTGTAAAGTTCTTGGATTGTTTGTCCCATGAAATCCGAGGGTGAATTTGTTGTGCTTAATTTGATTTTTCAATTTGGGGAGTGCATGAAAAATTGTCCGGACTGGAAAAGTGCAGGCGAAATATTTGAACCGTTTGACAAGTAAACAACAACGAGAAATTTTTAAAAATTGCCCCAAAATATACGAAAAAAATAATGAAAAATATTCATAAATATTCAAATGAAAAACCTCACGCCACAACGAACAAATCTGGACGCCAGGACGAGCACAAGTCAAATCAAATTATGGATAATTTATACACACAATTTCCATTGGACTGATGCTGCTGCTGCTGTTGTTACAGCAGCAGCGTTGCACAGGATCGTCAAGGAGCAAGGCGCTGGTTTGGCCGCGACGGAAACTGGCCGACGTTGGCATCACTTCTGCCGCTTGATTGAAACTCATTTATCATCATAAATTAGAGCAGAGTGGGTGGGGGTGGGGGTGGTGTTGCGGAGGGGGTGCAGGATTCGAGAATGTAGCACGAAATCAAGGAAAAGATTCATCATGCGTCTGGCGCGTGGGCGTGGCCATCAGCTGGGCAACTGGGCAGCTGGACAGCGGCATGTAATCCAGCTCAGATTGAAAATTAATGAGGTCATCACGCTACACACACACAGACACACACACAAGTAGACGAAGTTCCTGACTGTAAAATCAGGGACTACAAAAATTATTTACCATTCTTTCTTGTCTATTGTTGATTCTTTTTACCATATATATATATATATATATATGTATATATCCGACGCTGACGTCGTTTCTTTCTTTTTCTGCTGAATTGTTATGCCACCGTTCAGCTGTCAGTGGCACAAGTCAACGCTAATGATGCAATCGCCTCGAGGGGGTATGTTCGACTTGTGTAGCATGCGTAAAAGTTGTTAATTATAAAAATATATAGTGTAAAGTATAGCAACAACAAGCGAATAAGAAGTTACTTTTTGGCTAGGGTATTGCATCGTCGTATATGGCATACTTGTTATTCGGTACTTACTTTGCTCTCGTCTTGTGCTATTGTTGGGCGGTGTGTTTGTTGTGCCACACTTGTCTCAAGCAGTGAGCCAGAAAAACTCCCTCGACTTGCGTTGGAATAAAAATTAATTGCGGACACTTGGACGGAGCGCACTGACTGGGGGCGGGGGTGGGCTGAGCGGAATTTGTGGCAAACGTGGCCGTCTACTTACATAAATCAAAATTCTGCACATTTAGGTCATTTAGGCTTTTTACAATTTTTTTAATATTTTTTATTTCACAGCAACCAAATGCAAATAACATGATAAGGAATGTCCTTAATCTGGGGTCCGCATTGTCCCCTTGTTCATAATTATGTGAGCAATTCATGGCGAATACAATAAATCAAGACTAGACTGAACCTCAAATACTTATCATTATTTACTTGTCCTGAATGCGTAAGATTAGAGGATAATAAGCATGTTAAACTGCTTTTGCCGAATCAATAAGATTAAGATTAATTTATTTTAGTTTTTGGCAAACATTCTCCGAATTGTTCCACAATGAACCTAATGAAAATGTTCAAAAAGCGTATAATTAAATGGGCCAAAAGTACGTAACAAGCAGAAGAAGGTTTTTTAATCCCATAAGGAATATATATATTGGTTTTCAAGTTATACGCACCAAATTCAATAGTTATGCATGTTATTATTTTCTTAATATTTGGATAAAAAACTGGGAATATTACTACTATATCATAAGGCTTTCAATCGAATAGTTTTTTAAATTTCTCAGATGTCGACAGGTTAACTTCGGTCTGTAAAGGCATTTAAAATTCTTTATTTCTTGTTTTAAAAGTGATTTGAGTTATTTGCCATAGTTTTGCTGGTGACTACTCCTAAATTGAAGAGTAGCTATTTAAAGGAAAGCTTGGTAATAAAACTAAAACCATTGCTTCAATCGACTAAACATATTTAATCGCTGGGCTCAGGCTATATCCAAGTCGAGCTCTCTCAACGTGCTCTTACTTGTTTATTTAATTAGGTTTTGTTTAGTATCAGCTAAAAATAACTGTCGCCCAGGTGGATGCTAAATCCTTTATATGGTCGCCAACATTTGGGGCAGTTCCATCCGTCCGCCTATGTGGCAATGGCGTGTCCAAAATCTCTTCGCTGATATTGCAATTTATTTAAATAATCTAGCAATAATTCAAATTGCCAGAAGCCCACGAAAGAAAAAAAAACCATTACAAAATATCCGAAATGTTAACCCTTTTCAACAAGCAAATAAAATGACGATGCAGCCCATTTGCAATCAATTGAACGGGTATGCGTGTGTGTGTGTGTGTGTGTGTGTGTGTCACACACATATACATATAAATATACATGTATTCGTTTATATAGCTGATAATTTATTGGCCTCAGCGAACCAGTTGCGGATGCTGGCAAGGTAATTATTATCGCCGGCGAACGTGGCGCATACGTAATGAATGGCCAGTTTAATCGGTTTAAGGTTATGTGACTTTTTTTAAGCACCGTCATAGTCAAAGCTATTGGCTACAGTTATTGCCATCGCACATCGCACATCGCATTCAAAGTAACACAATTTCCATTTGCCATTTTTCCATTTCCATTTACGCGATTTTTTGGAACAATTTATGGTTTTGACCTTTAAGTGCCGCAAGGGAAAACATATTCATTGCCTCACATCTCATACAAGAATGTGAATTATTTATTATATTTCTCATTTGGCTTGCAATAACTTAAAAGATAATTCAATTACCAGTTTGTTTAATTTATTTTCATTGGATTTATTTAGTAGTTTATTGAAACGCAACTTATTATTCGGAAGTTGATGTAATTATGCCACACAGATTAAGAGAATAAATCATCGATCGTATTAAGGGCATTTAAAATTCGACAATTCAAAAATGGCTGTGCGTTTTTGTTATTGATTATACATAGGCCTTGTCATTTTTATCATTTAGTCATAAAACTACTCTTTTGTGGATTGTCTGTCCAGTTTTGGTATTTTATAAAACACAATTCAATTCCAAAAATATTTGATTTTAAAATCTCTAAAAATTTGAAGAAAAAAATGTCCTTGCCCCGTGTTTTCTTTGACATAGCCGCTGATGGGGAGAAACTTGGACGTGTTACAATGGAATTGCGTTCAGACATAGTTCCAAAGACGGTGGAAAACTTTCGCGCCCTGTGCACTGGAGAAATGGGTTTCGGCTATAAGGGCTGTCCATTTCATCGGATTATACCAAATTTTATGTGCCAAGGTGGCGATTTTACTAATCAAAATGGCACTGGTGGCCGCTCCATCTATGGCCACAAGTTTCCCGATGAGAACTTTGAGCTGAAACACTCGGGACCAGGAACCATATCAATGGCAAATGCTGGACCCAATACTAATGGCTCGCAGTTCTTTATATGCTTTGGAAAGACCACATGGCTGAATAACAGGCACGTTGTCTTTGGCAAGGTCATCGATGGCATGGATATCATACGAAAGATGGAATCGATGGGCTCGAATTCTGGCAAGACATCGAAAAAGGTTATTATTGAGGACTGTGGCGCCGTATAAAGTGAAATTATAAATACACAACGTTTCATAGGTTAATCTAAAATATAATATTTAACACATATTACTCTATATATATAATATAGTATTAGCAGTTTCAAGAAACAGTCTGGTCTAAGGGCTCGACATTTTATAATCATTAGGATTGAATGGCTGCAATAGCTTGGTGGATAATACACCATTGCTACTCTCGATGCTGCGCTCCAGATACTTTCTCGAGATATGCCTATCGACTTCCTCGTCTTCCGGCATATGGCTGGCTCTATGCGTGTCATCATGCACCATATCAACGGGAAAAGTGTTGAGCTTGGAGAGGTGATTGTAACCAGAGCTGGTTACCTTATGGCCAGCCACACGAGTGCCAAAGGCGACAGCCGCTGGGAGAGTCATCTCGCGCAAGTAGAGAGCATAGATGACAGCCGCTGTAAAGCAATCCCCGGCGCCATAAGTGTCCACAGGATCACTGCATATATTGGCAGGCAGTTCGTAGTATTTACCCAGCGCATCCAGGCAGCCCGAACCACTGAGACCCCATCCACAAATCAGACAGGGTCGGCGCACATGAAAACTGCGTGGCAGGGACAATTTCTTATCCAGTTGCAGGCAGGTCTCCTTTGGCGTCTGCCAGCCCAGCTGCTGTGCCAGCTGCCTGGAGAATATCACATAGTCGCACATATCGAACAGATCGATGATCTCCTTGTAGCACACGTCATATGTCACCTTTAGCGAGATGAGTATGCGCTCTGCTGCAGTGCGTCCATTGTTATAATCCCATACGGCACGCATCATTCGAATTGTTTCTCTCACATTACGTGCCTCAAAGTGCACCCAGCCGTAGACTCCAAGATCGAGCAGCTTGAAGTCCTCGAATGTTACATATGGAAACTTTCGACTATGACTGTACAGAATAGTGCGACAGCCACTCTTTTGAGCTTTCCAAATCGTGCAGATATCCGGCTCCTCATCCGTCCGGGGGCAGTGCCTCAATTCGATGTTGCATCGACGCATTTCCTGCAGCATTTCTATCAGTAAACTGGATCGACTCAGCATGCCGAAGAACTCCACTTGGGCGCCCAGCATATGCAGCAGGATGCTCACATTGCTCGAGTGCCCTCCACGACGCCATTGTGCCTCCAGGCAGCTGTGCAGGGCACCTGCGTCGGGTCCATCAGCGCACACGGTTAATAGGTCTATCGACAAGCGGCCAATGCACAAAATCGGCTTCGTCACGCTCAGGGCGCTGCTGGGACTCATGATGATGGACTCGTCTTGAAACACACAACTTTCATCAATTTTGAATATCTGATTTTGACATCATTTGTATGAGTTGTCGATTTAAAACTGTTCTCCATTTTTGTTGTTGTTATACTTTTTATTCCAAGTAATTAAGAAACCAGAGAAGCCGACTTGAATGAACTGTTCTTTAAATAATGTATTAAGAAATTCATTTAAGTTGTATTCTCCAGAAAGTAAAACGTCGCATTAAATGTTTAATGGCTTAAGTTGTTTGAGCTCACGTTGCATTATACTGAGAGTTTTAATTAGATACTTTTCACGTTTGGCAACAGTTTTCCACTGAGTAAACGCATCTTGATATATTGCTCCACTATTTATCGAAAATTAATCTCCTTATTTTTAAAGTAGGCCTTGCCAAATTTGTTATCTAACACTATAAGGCTTTAGCTTTTGGCCATTTCATCATTCCAGTGTGGGCTGCTTAACCGAACAGATCTAAAACATATATTCAGCTTTTCTTACAAGCATCGGAATTGGTAAATATTTTTTCAAATCCTAAATAAATATTTATTTCTTTATTTGATTTTTTTTATTATTTATTTATTTATGTGTTTTTTAGCGCTGGCGTTGTTTCGTTCTTTGTGTAATCAAGCCAAAATGACCTTGCCACGTGTTTATTTCGACCTGAACGCCGGCGGAGAAAAGCTGGGTCGCGTCGTTATGGAGCTACGGTCGGATATAGTTCCAAAGACGGCGGAAAACTTTCGCGCTCTATGCACTGGGGAGAAGGGATACGGATATAAGGGCTCTCCATTTCATCGAGTCATACCAGATTTCATGTGCCAAGGTGGCGATTTTACCAAACAGAATGGCACTGGGGGACGCTCCATCTATGGCGAAAAGTTCAAGGATGAGAACTTTGAGCTGAAGCACACTGGACCGGGTGTCCTTTCGATGGCGAATGCTGGACCCAATACAAATGGATCGCAGTTCTTTATTTGCACAATGAATACCAGTTGGCTGGACAACAAGCACGTTGTCTTTGGCCAAGTTGTGGATGGTATGGATATCATTCGCAAGGTGGAATCAATGGGCTCTGATTCCGGCAAGACAACAAAGAAGATTATTATTGAGGACTGTGGAGATATGTAAAGAGTTTATCTTAAATTCGCAATTGTTACTTAAAAGCAGCCTAAAATATATACTTGTGTGTATTTGCAATTTAATGAAAAGCTTTTGTAGTTTACAAATCAAATGGTGTTATTTTGTGGGTTCCAACTCTGACAGGAAAGTAAACAAGATTATTCTTTGGTTGGGTGTAATTGGTATGCAGATGAGCTGCTTAAGTCAAAACTTTATGTTCGTCCAGAAAGGTTTCTTTGCTTATATTGTCATTTGTAATCAATACAAAGTTTGAGTCTAAAATTTGAAAAAAAAATTCCAGTTAAATATGGTCGATCCGAACTGTAAATTAAGCTGGGCAGTCGGCAAAAAGACGGTGCTCTGTGTGGGATCAGCAAATGTTGATTGCATCCTGATGGTGAAACGCTTTCCCAAACCAAATGTGCCCGAACAGAGTACAAATGCCCACTGGACGAGGGGTGGCATGGCCGCCAATATTTGCACCGTTCTGAGGAATCTGGGCGTGAGTGTTGAGTTCTTTGGAGTGTTGAGCTCGTCGCCAATGTTTAGTCTACTGATGCAGGATATGCGGATGCGGGGTATCAATACAGATAACTGTCCGCGTTGCCAGCAGGAGCCTCCATTTTCCTCATTGCTAATAAATGAGTCGACTGGGTCATGTACGGTTGTCAACTGCAATAATTCGTTTCCCTACCCAACTTTGGAAGATTTTCAAAAGCTCGATCTGAGCAAATACGGCTGGATACATTTTCGATGCCGTCAACCGGAAGTCACCATTGAAATGATGAAGTCCGTGGAGGCCTACAATGCAACACAAATGGACAAAGTTGTAATTTCAATGGACTTTGATGCATTGCTACACGAAAATTGGAAACTGGTCAACTACTGCGACTATGTCTTCTTCTATAGGGAAGTCGCCAAGGAGCTCAAGTGGAAGACACTTAAGGAGGCGTGTTTTAACATTGATGAACTCCTTCGCATGCGGTTCGGCATAAATCTAAAGCGTCCGTTTATTATTTTCCGATGGGACTTAAAACATACTGGACTAATGGATACCGACAGCAAGTTCTCCGTGGCACCCGCCTACAGGCCCAAGGTATTTAGGGATAGTCGTGGCATCGGTCAGGTCTTCATTGGAGCCTTCATTTATGCCATTTATGTGAGAGGACGGACCGAAGCGATTGCCGCCGACTTTGCCAGTCGCATGGCCACCTACAAATGCATCAGAATTGGCTTTGATCACATTGCTGATATCTTGGAAGCACCTAGAATGTAAATATATCCATATCGCGCACAGCTATTTTTCACGAAGTGCCAATAAAATTAAATAGACCAGTCATATTAATATATATTCTTTGGCAATATGATTTGATTGATGATATTACAATAGTACTATTATTATTATTATGTATTCAATTTGTTTCTTTTTTGCATTTGGAACATATACAAATATTTTTGTAAGTTGTTTTTAAAGTGGTCTACAGTTTATCAGATAGTCTTGTACATTATTTTAAAATACTTGTTTTGAAAGCAAAATGCATTTTTAAGTCTATGATGCAGAGTTTTAATAGCTGTTCTTAAAATAGTTTGTAAATGCGCCTAAGCTTTGATAATATATATTTTGGAGTTATTTGAATTGTATCAATACGTAGATTTGAAAACTAAGGCTATAACATAGCTGAATGGTTAAGGATTGGGTCAAGTGCGTGAATTGTAATTTAAATGCACTTCAAATCCAATTTAAACTCATGTCAAATTCGATGCAATTGAAAACAGTTAAGACCCATTCCAAAACCAACTTAAAACTGGTTCAAAAGACGTTTATGTACCACTCGAAATGTTATTTAAATTTAACTTTGGCAACTCGTAAATGGCAGAAACTTGTTCACGGACTATGTGCTTGGCATAATTGTGGCATGATTAATTCCAGAGTCCGGGTAGAAGTTGACCAGGCGCAAAACAAATATTCAAAGTTACAAAGTTGTATAAAAATTGTACGTATTTATGTATATTTTGCGGCATAAGCAATCGGCGGGGGAGTGTTGCTGCCCGCGGGGATGGGAATGGGGGTGGAGGCGGAGGCGGAGGCGGACAGGCAGGCAGTTAGTGTAAATGTTATGCATGGCATCAAACGACAGACACAAAACGAGAATGTTTGCTGGTCATTTATCATGGCGGCAACAGCAGCAGCAACAAACAACAGCAACAACAATAACAATGCCCAGCGACAAGGAAGCAGCAACAATTTGGTCAGGAATTTAAGTGACAATTTTCATACAATTTTCAAGGCAGAGGACACACGGCACAATGCGGCGTATGAGCGATGACAATAATTTCGGCCTGGCTACAGAGAGAGAAATCGATAAATGTCCAAGCATTTGACATGCGACAAAGACAACCAACTAGAAAGTACTTCCGGGCATGAAACTCCCTATTTTTTTATGAAACAGTTTTCTCCACGGTTTTTTCATAAAGTTTTTGTCTTATACCCTGTAGTTTTGCAAGGGGCTATGAGCGTCGAAAACGGAAAAACGATGTAGCATTCTAAGATATGTTAAGTGGATTTAGCTGACGATTCATTTGTATGTTCACAAAAAACCGGGTATTTGATGGTCGTGCAGAGTCGCCTCGAGTTTTCTTACTGGTTTTCTGCTGACTATTGCAACATCAAATAATGCAAAGCCAAAAAATTATGCGTCGCAAATGCGACAAAGCTAACGACGGGGAAACGCGGGGGATAGGGAGGCGCCACTTCAGGCCAAGACGCAGACAAAGTCGGAGACGCTTCAAAGCGGCTTCCGGCCATTGCAGAAACAAGACACACACACACACACACACACACACAGCTACAACAGGCCGCCATTTATGTAAATTAAAAATTATTTCGACTGTAAAAATTCAGTGGGAATTGTTTTTGGCAAGCGTCGCTGTTGCCTCTGCGACCCATTTGTAAGAAAAACAGTAATTCGCACACATACTAACAATAATGGCAAAACTAGCTGGCAAAAAGCGTCAACAATAGCAGCAAGGAGCTAAGCAATTGTGAAAAACATTTGCTTTTTAACTACATTGGCTGTTAAGCAGATCTAAAAAATAGTTATTGTTATTATTGGCGGTTTGTTTTTGAGCCACAGCGCACCACATCGCACCACATGCAATGCGCCGTTTCCACAAGTGCGCAAACGCCCAAGTTGGCCAAAACGATTTAAATTTGAATGCTGATATGAAATTGCGGAAGGGATAAGTACAAACTTATGATTATGCACTTATGGCCAATACTTGAAATTGCTTTTAAAAAGCAGCCAAAGAAAATCAAATAAATTTAATCGTATATCTTTAAGTGTATTCTGTTTTTCAGAGATTTAAGTTTAGAGGAGACAATTACAAGCTATTCAGTTTATAGTTGGAATCTAAAACAAGGAGTTTACTCCTTCCAATATCTATAGAGACCTGAACAAAATATTCAGTTAATCGTAGGTAGACATTTTTCTTAATTAAAACAATGGTTTCAATAGTTTGAATTATTGACATTTAGAATTATTGTCAAGTGAAATGTCCACGTATACGGATTATTCTTAAAAACTCTCTATTATTCAACAAATATCAACATTTTTGGAATTCTTATTAAAAAATGGAAATACGATGCAGTTGTAACAAAGCTAAAATGCCCAACTTAATTCAGATAATCTAAATTTACATCAAACTTAAAATGAACCCACAGATGTACATAAAGAATAATGCAATATTTCTGCAAATCAGTTGAATTAACATTAATATTAGCATTAGCTAAATCACATTGTTTGGCATTCCTAACATGTGCTGTTCTTTCAACAGTATCTGTGTGTGTGTGTGTGTGTGTGTGTGTGTGTGTGATCTGTGTGTGCTTAAGTTAATTTGTGCTGTTCTATTCGGTAGCTAGACAATTTCTGTTTTCAATTTCATGCAACGCCACTTTGCATTTGAGCTAAAAGAACTTTAATATATTCCGTTAACGTTTCGATTGTGGCTCTCCCAGCTCTCCGCCACTACTCTCTCAATTGCCACTCTGTGGCAGTGTGGGTCTTCTGTGGTAAATGGGAAGCGGACTGTAGCTGGTTCTGCATGTGAAGTGCATAGATTATGCAGTTGGCTTCAGTTTATGATTGGCAAATCCAATATACGTCGTGCACTTTGGCATGCAGCCGGGTGCAGATTGGCAAGCCGAGCACTTGGACCGCAGCGACTGCAATTTCGACAGAGCTGCCACTTTATGGCAGTCGCACGCATATTTTCCATTCCCTCACACTACAGTCACACACACACACACAATCAGAAGCGCAGAAACAAGATGGCGGAGTACTCGTTTCCGGTTGATGGGCAACGGCGTGATTATCGGCAGGCGGCTGGCACTGCGAAGGGCAAACCGCAGCAACCAAAAAAAAAAAAGAACAGAGAAAAAAAATGAAACCCACACGAGTATGCAATACACGTCGTACAGACTATTTGGACTTTGACTTTACCCTGTAGGCAGTTTAAGGAACATATAAAAGAGCTTTTTGAAATACAATTTGAAAAGTTTAAAGTTTGAAATTGCTTGCAGATCAAATTTTGTTAGTAGTATTCGGCAAGAATTGTTTAAAAAAATGTTCAATAGGAAACCAGTTTGTATACCTTCAATTATACTAGTGATATGGTAAACTTTCTAGATGTTCATATATGAAGTTTAAATTATTATAACACCAAGAATATTTATTGCAGTTCAACTGCAGTTTGACGTTGAATTGCAATAGTTTAAAAGTAATTTTTAGCACACTGATATGTATTGAATATTTTTGGTTTTTTTTTTTGTACCGTTAGGGTATAAAGCTGTCACACGGGGTATAAGCACATATAAACACACACACACACTCACAGATATTAGTAGCCCACAAAATTGCTGCCGCAGCAGTAAGCTGCAAAATAAGCCAAAAATATGCGTTATCAAGTCGAGCCAATATAAAAAGAAAAACTCTACGGCCAGGCACAACATACACACACAATCACACACACACACAGACCCACACATACGACAGTCGACAGCCGGGCCCCGCACAGCTGGAAAGACAACAACGACGCAGGACATGGACATGGATATGGGTGGAATGGGAGCGTTGAAACATTGGAGGAGTGTGGGTGGCAAGGGGGCTTTAGCAATTGCAGTTGCCGTTGCCGTTGCCATTTTGCATTACTTTGCATAACCAGCGTGAATATCCCGCTGTGTTTTCTGGAGAGGCAGCTGGCAGCGCTGCCAGCTCTGGTAGCAGACGGCAGTTGCCGAGACTGTCGCCTCGCCTGTTTTTGGAGCTGTACCTCGGATATGGGAGCTGCAGTCTGCTGTTTAACCATAAACTGCTCACCCATGGTCATTACGTTGAGGCTCTTCTTACTTCTTGCTATTCTTTCAACTGTTGGTTTTTTCTATCTTATTTTTTGTATTTTGGAGTTTCCACACATTATTCTTATTTATCGGTGCTCGGCAGTCTGCTAGACCCCACGAGTAGCCATAATAAGCCGTAAGCTACGTTGGGGTCGTAAACTGTTGCATATTATAAAGAATTTTTATGACACTCTGAAGATTGCTCTTCATATGCCGCATATATGTGTATGTAGAGGCAAGTTATCTACAATCCAATTGCCAGTTTGTCCGCACTTAAAAGCGGGGAGCTTTCAAATTTAATAGCTTTAAAGTATTAAAAAACCAAGTGGGTGCAACTATCGCAATCTATTGCAACTATTGTAATCCCAATCTTAGCTTAAAACATTTATTCTCTTGGAAATGTCTGTGGGATATTCACTATTCCTTTTTCATAATACATAATTCTGTCGGCAGTTGAGCACTCTCCACCTGATAATTCTGATTATTCAAGTTTTCTTAGTATTTCCATATATATTTTTACTTGCCAATATACATATACATATATTGATAAGTAAACGTGAAGGAAAACAGCATCTCCTGAAATAAATTAAATATTGTTTTTATTATTGTTTTTTTGTTGATAATTTTCCGGAATGGAAACACAAAAATGTATGTACATATTTTTGCATATAATATGCGTACATATTTGAAAGCTTAAGCCTCTTTTATGGCATGTACTCGCCTTCCGGCATTTTGTTTATCTTTGTTGAAATTTTAATTTAAGGCAGCAAATCCCTTAAATTCTTGTGTAGCTTGTCAGTTTGTAATTTATGGAGTCGGCTTTGAACATTTCAATCAAGTGCTATCCAATCTGCTGGTGACAACATTCCAAAGCTAAATCAGTAGCGTTTCGCATGTTTCTCTGATTATTACGCTCATTACATCATCAAAAAAGACAAGAAAAAAAACAACAAAAAAATCACAGCCTCAAAAAAAGAAACCAAGAAAAGGCAAGGAAAACATCGCTCATGCTCTGCTCTGTGCGATGTACTCAGCGGGCTTTGTTATTATTTTTGTGCTTCGTTGCGTTTTCACAGCTCGTCGGCCAAATGGAGAAAGGGGTAAAATTCGCGCACGTGGACCACAAAGAGGAAAAAAAGTCACTGTTTACCCTTTTACGCATCAGTTTTAGAAGAAGGCGCAAACATTCGATTTTGTCGCCAAAAACCCAACGCCTCAGTTAACCCAACCCCAGCCGCCATGCGATGTGTTGAAATCTTTTCAAGTCTGGGAATGAGGCTGGGCGATGGGATGGGGAAGGGGAATTGGGCAGGGGTATTTCTTGGGGGTTAGCGCGCGAAATTCATTTGTTAACCCGGAAGGAGCGACGTCTAATCCACTGGCACTGCAGTCGCGACCCCGCCAAACCGGAGTCGAAACCGGAGGATGCAGACCCAGAGTCCCCAGCGCGTGACACAAGTAATGATTGATGAAGGTATTGCCAAAAAAGTTGTGGAAAAAAAATAAATAAGAACAGCAAGAAAAGGAAACTGAGACAAAGGGAAAAGAATGATATGGGACGAGGCTAAAGGAAACCCATTTAAATGCATTAAAGTACAATTTTTCAAGCCAACAGTGAAAAGAGCCCAGTACTCCAAGTTATAAATAGAGTGTGCCTAATTTGCCACAAAATGTGTTGCAAAATTGACAGAGAAAGTGACGAGATTGTTTGAATAAATGCAATAAATAAATATATTTCACCTTAATCACATTTGAAGTATTTATTTTCAATTTCTGATTGAATAGATGCGAAAGAGGTTTATCTCTATTTACAAGACCTAAATTAGCCTGTTACGATCAAAGTTCTGATTGCTATGCGAGATGCTCAGCAGGTGGTATTCATAGTTGGGAGTAGTCAGTAGATTGATACGTTTGGGATGCATATATTTGTATGTATCCAAGTATCTGGTGGATTGAGTGGGTAGTTTGGCGCACATAAGTGCGCTACACTTAATTTGTTTTGAAAGTTTTATGTGCCGTATCTTTTAATGGTCACATAAAGTCATCCATTTGCTCATTTATTGGCCTGCCTTTGTTGTTGACCATTTCTGTTTGCCAGATAGCTCGTTGTGCCCGTTTCCCCCATCCTCATCAAAAGTTGATTGCTCTTTGCGGATCCTATTCTATTTTGCCGTGTGCAGCAAACAGTACAGTTCGCCTTTATAGTTAACCATTTAGTGCTTTTATGGCTGGTTACTCTCGTGTTTTTGATGGCATTAACATAATTTATGTATGAGCACGAAACAACTAAGCATAGCCATAAAGTACCTCTATCTCTCAGTTCGCAGAGAGCAGATGTGTTCACTGCGTAATCAAGCAATAAGTGGCAATCGAAGCAGCTGCTTTAACCCACAAATTAAAGATGCACTTCTACCAATGCATGCTCTCTGCTAGATATATTTTAAATCAAAGCTTCATTAGATTAAATCTTTTTTTGTATTCTTTCTAAGAATTTCCATTCATGTGAATGAGCACTTTTATGTCCATTCACAAATATTAACAAACTAATGAAATACCTAAAAAAAAGAGAACAGTATGCAAACATTTTTCGTACATTTAATTTTATGATATGCAAAATAATCATAAAAAGCGCAACAGCAACAATGCCCGCAAATACTGTGATAATAAAAACACGAGCACCTAACAAGCACCGACAACAACAACAAGCACCGACAACAACAACAATAACAACAAGAACAGCAAAATGTGTAGCAACTTCCGCTTCCGCTGTGCGAGCAGCGCCGTCGCGCACAATTACAAAATCGCACAATGGGCGCCATAACTTTCGAAAGTTGTGGGATAATAAACGAGAGCAGGATTCTAAAGGCCAGCGCTGATAATACAATTTGGACATTTTGGTGCAGCTTAAAAGCAAAGTTTTGCAAAATTCTAAATATATATTTATATAAAATATAAAAGTCATAGCTAAATCGATTAAGCCCCAATAGAAAAGGGCCAATCTGGAGTTCAGCGCTTACATTTGGAGCGAATATCAAAGACGACAAGCATAGTAATTAGCACTCTAAACATTTATTGAATTTGTGCCGAAAGCATAGTTATCTAGTTGTGTCAATTTAATTAATTTAATTCTAGACAGTCTTAAATTGATCAAATCCTTGGTAAGATACTGTATAAGATATGGGTTTTGCAACATATTGTAATTAAGCTCTTTTGTTTGTCGCATTCCCAACTAACAATGATAAATGTTTGACCACTGTATGGGTTCCACTGTGGGGAGCGATGTCCATGCTGCCATTTTATATACACATTAAAATTGGGCGCATGCATGTACGAGAGACCACATGACATGCCACGCCTACCATTTCGTACATATATGTATGTATATATATATACAATATATACAGACGCCGGCACAGACATACACATAACCATAACCATAACCGTAAACAAGCAACGACAACGACGAGCGCGACATTTTATAGCTGAGAGGCGGTTGGGTTTGAGTTTGAGTTTTGGGTTTTGGGTTTTTGGAGTTCGGGGTTCGGGGTTCGGGGTTCTTGGGAGCAGGGTTTCGGGCTTGCCGGTGACGGGTTATATGTGTGCCCCCTTTTCGCTTTGGCTGGCAACTGTGGGCACTTGGCATAAATTAAAGCGCCGTTAAGCATAAGCTCGTCCAATTACCAAAGTATCCTTTGCCGTTATATTTACGGATTTATTATAGTGTTGACTGTCGCTGGCGTCTTCATCCTCCTCCTTCTTTGTCTAAGTGCATTTTGTATCCATGTGTGTGCGGTGTGCGTGTGTGCGTGTGTGCGTGTGTGTGGTGTTTGTGAGTAGCACACCTCCTGCCCGCCTGAGCAACCCACTCCCCCCATATTGACTGTCTGTCGTCTGGCACATGCATGCATGTACTTTTATCGGCCCTTTGTCATTTGTCTTGTTAATTTAATGATATTCCCTTTTTTTTTGTTGATGTTTTGGTTCTTGTTGTTGCTCCTACCTTGGCTGTTGTCACTCGCGCCTCCAGCTCGTTTGGTTTTTATGCTTTAACGGCAATGGCAGCAGCGACCAGCTCCCTTGAACCCCCCACACTTCCCACCCAGCCCAGTTATATGAGTTGAGTGTGGGTGTGTTTTTGTAATGTAACAGTGTATTTGTTTAGCCGAGTCGGGGAGTTGTCAACTTGTTTGTCAGACGCAAAAGTAAACGTAAAAGTTGACGGTTAAAAAATGAATGGACGCCCACCCAATTTGCGTTATGCGTGACTCGCCCAATTCAGCAAAAAAGAAAAAGAACTGCCAAAAAGAACAGTGAAATAGATCAGATTTCTGAGAAATAAATAATATTTGTATAATTCAATAAAAATAATGATTGGAATTGGAAACAATTTTTAGGGCTTCATCTCATCTTCATCTTCAAATATATGCCACGAATTAAAGACGTATATATGGATTATATGGAATTTATATTCAGTTTGCAAACAAATCGAAAATGTCAAAATGAATTTCGTATGTATTAACTGAAGCGCTATTACCACGTTTTTGTGGTCAGTTGATTCATTTTCGCGCAGTGCACTGTAACAAGCAACTAATTTCGATGTGGACAAGCGTCTTTTAATTAATGCGAGATCTAATTGAAAAACTGATACGCACGCCAGTCTCTGCAATATGTTGGTGCTTGGTGCTCTTGGTGCTCTGGCTCTGGTTCTGTTGCGTTGAGTGTATCTGCGGTGTTAATTGAAATTTAATCTAGGCAACACGAACCAAACTCAAACTCTACGAGCTGCGAATGAGAATGCGAATGCGAATATGTGTGTGTGTGTGTGTGTGTGTGTGTGAGTGTGTGTGTGTGTGGGAATGGATACGGGATGTGTGTTATCGGCCAGTGGCAGTTGGCGGCACAGATTAGAAACATTTGTGCGTCTAAATAGCTGGATAGATGGACGTGTGTATCTCATGGATACGGATGCGAGGCAGGCAACCAGCTTTCTTTCTCCACTCTTTACTACCAATAATTTTTCCCAAGCCCCTTCCCCACTTGCTCTCGTGCAGAACGGTTTCTATATTGCGTATCTGTTGTGGTTGTTGTTGTGGTTGTTGTTGTGGTTGTGCTTGTTGTTATTGCTGCTGACTATCTGCACTTTAATATCTATCAAGACAGTTTGAGGCATTGAGTTGGCTGTTCGGTTTAGTTGGACAGTTGGCCGTTTACTTGCTCGCTGGGACGGTCAATTCTGTTGTCGCTGCTTTAAATCAATTGCCTGGTCATGCCATTCATTTCTCAAAGTGTCTTTTGCCTTTGCTTTCTACGTTTTCTGCCAGCTGCCTGCTGCCTGCTGCCTGCCGCCAGCTGACTGCTGCCTTCTGTCTTCTGACTTGTGTTTTGTGCTTTGTCGTCGATGTCGCTTTAATTTATTTTGTCTCCTCATGCGAGTGCAAGTCAGTCTCCTCAGTGCAGTGCGTCAGAGCCAACTCTTAACCCAAAAAAAGCCAGCATATAACACAGTTTGCTGCAATGTGGGTTGCTTGCATTTCTTTTCATTTATTTGAGTTGCAATTGATTCGCTGTGCGCCGTGAACGCTTCTCACCCGACCGACCATATGTGACTTCTGACTTCCCAGATACAATTGTATCTTTGTTGCATTTGGTGTTGTTGCTGTTGACTTGCTTGGCTCCTCATTAATGCCACAACAGTCGGATCAGTTGCACAATTGCCAATTGCACATATTCTTCATTGTTTTACGACTGCACAGTACTCTTCAATTTTAGTTATATCAGAAATAGATACAAACTTTTATCATTTTCCATAAATTGAGCACTAAGTTATTTCTTTAAAAATTCATGTAATGATATTTCCAAACTTTGCAACAATTTCGTATTTTTGTTGGGCGTATCACAATTTAGCACAATTTAGCACAATTTTGAGAAACTAATTTTATGAACCCGGAGCTTTTCCAAAGGATGTGCAATTGAGGATTTCTATTTAAGCTGTCCAATTATTTATTTTTTTTTCATTTTTTATTGCGGAATGTCCAAAAATTTGATTAATAGAAAGTGTACAA
Source organism: Drosophila silvestris (assembly GCA_035043445.1). Lineage (NCBI taxonomy): Eukaryota > Metazoa > Arthropoda > Insecta > Diptera > Drosophilidae > Drosophila > Drosophila silvestris. The sequence continues at coordinate 9,566,353 of JAWNMZ010000138.1, forward strand.
AATAATTTATAATACTATATATTTTATGTATGTATAAGTGTTGATGATAATGAAAACCTGCAGCTGTATCTACTGTACTGAAACATTTTTTATAAATATATTCATAAAATCAGCCTGAATACGGAATATCTACCAATTGACTAACATATTAAGTTTCTATGTGCATTTTTTTACCGACCAGCTTGACAATTGGTACTTGCAGCCATTGGCTTAAACATGCAGCTTGTGGCAAGCTTCCATATGACTGGCCTTAATACTAAGCAAATGTGACATTTACTGTCGCTGGGTCGCAATGTAGCAACCAATTTATTTCATTCATTTCAAATGATTCGAAAACTATATTGAATGCCGTCCCTCGACTGCAGTTGCTGCTTCGGTTTCCTTTCATTATCTATGGGATTTTGTGGAGCGGCACCGTCGACGCACTCAGCGTGTGATTGTTTATGCTGAACAAGACTCCACATGCCACTTCCCCTCTCTCGCTGTATCTCACTCTGTGTTAGCCAGCACCTTTCTTTGCCAGTCCAGTAAGTAGGAAAGCAGTTGGTGCAGTTACTGCAATCATAATAATATTTTTGCAAAGTGCGCGCTGCTTTTGCCTCGTTGGTCCATTTGCCGGGTAGAAACTCGAGACCAGAAACCAGAGACTGGAGACTGGATGACTGGATATGACTCTGTGTGCCTCTGTTGTTATCGAATTATTATTCCGCTTCGACGTTTTCAGCTCTTTTCCTTTTTGCTACTTTACTATTATGTGTTTCTTTGATTTCATTTTTTTCTTCTTTTTTTTTTAGTTTTCTTTTTATGCTGGCCATAAATGGTTCATAAAATTTTATACGCTCGTCTATAAAGGAAACCGTTTGCTCCACTTTCCACTCGCTGCATTGAAAATAAGTTAAGACATCGCCACAATGGGACGGCGACAGCTTAGAAGTTATTGAACGGTCTCTAAAGACAAACCAATGGCTAAAGACAGCAATTGTTGTGTTTCTCATTCATATGCTTAAACTTCCATTTGAGTTCCATTTGTTAATTCTATTAATGTATACAGTTTTGTCAGCAAAGGCAGCTACATATCGATTGTGAATTGTTAACGAGTGACTTCTTCATATTTTCAAAGTTATTCGAAGACGCATTTCATGATCTGTTTATTAGTGTTGGGCACGCAGTGTGGGATAGATGAGTTGATATGAAAAAGCGTATATTCAATCGCATTTAGTTGCTTGACCAATACGATTGGCAAACCGACAGTTATGGCCAATATGCCAATGGCCAATTCCGCGTAGAGATCCCTGTAGGCCTTTCTGTAGACATTTGCCATTTTCGTTTTGTTTAGAAGCAGTAAAAGCAACTTGCAATTGCAATTGCAATTGCATTGTTAATCTGAATGGCAAAGCAAACTGAAAAGTGGTTTCGAAATCGTTTAGATGCTAGCTCTTTGTCGATGGCTATGGCTATGGCTATGGCTATGGCTATGGCAATGGCTATGTGTACACTGCACATATCCATGGCTCGTATCTTCCGCGTTGCCAAAATCAAATTGAGGGGCTTATGCAACCGGCCCAGCGACGGCGACAGCAACCAAAAACAACGCCGTCCAAATCGCAGTCGGAATCGGTGCTTACGTGACCAGCCGAACGACTCAATCTCAACCAGCAAACAAAAACAAAACAAGTCAGAATGCTCTAGGCGAGAGAGCTCGACTATGAGATACCCTGCTGAGATATCCAGCTGCTTATTATATTTAATCGACTTAAAACCTACGCACGCGTTTTGCTTAATTTATTTACTTACTCAAATGTAAGCAGAATGTTGAAGCTGTTTTCCAAGTTTGATATTTCAAATCACCGAAAATGGATTCGGTTATTGGTGCTTATCGCGAGTATTTATATACTCTATGTGGTTGTACGTCCTATCTGCTGCATGTTTCATACTTTTGCCCAACTTTATTATACCCTACAGAAAACAGCAGAGCAAAAAAAGCAACAAAAAACAAAACAAAAAAACCAACTAAAAAAGACAAAAATTACCGGTGCATGGTGCAAGCTGTCGCCGGGCCCAGTGTCTGCGCCCCCTTGTCGCTCGCCCACAGATATTCGTTGTGTTATTCGTATTCGCATTCGTATTCGTATTCGCATTCGTATTCGTATTCGTATGCGTGTATTCGTTTTGTTCATACAGCATAGTTGTTGTATCTTATTATCAACTGGCGGCGCAGCGTTGAGTTCGCTGGCCGTTCATGAACTACAAACGCCGCTGGCTAAGTTTTGCGCTTTGCATTGCACTGCAATTGGCAGTCGCGGCCTGTCCTCGATGCGGTTGTTGGCTCTTTGCGGCTGGGCTTTGCCGTATCTGACGGATGCATGGGCGAACGCACTGTGCCGAAAAACCAACCTGTGCCTCTGTCTGTCTGTCTGTCTGTGTGTGTGTGTGTGTGTGTGTGTGTGTGTGTGTGTGTGTGTCGCAGCTATACACGAGAAGAGATACTCGACTTTACGATACTCTGAATTATATAGATACAACCAACAGGTTGCTGTCTGTTGTTGCTTCACTTCTCTTGGGGGTGCAGCTTGCCATGAAATTATTATACTTTTAGGCATTTTGCATTCAATTTAAATTGTATATGTGCTCTTTCGTTGAATTTATTTAAATGAGTTTTCAATTAAATTTAAATTCTACTCAATTACCATGCAAATTGCATTTTGTGATAGTTAAAAACCATTCCAATTTAAATTTCGTATTTTCATTATTTTGCCATAAAAAATGTGAACGTGTATCTTAATATATGCAGCGAATTCAATTGAGCAGCTTAACAATATTATTATATTATATATATATATATATATATATAATAATGACCTAAGCTTTTCGCTTCTAAATGTATTGTTTGCATTCTATTTCAGACTTATATTCAATTATAATTATACAGTCATTCAATTTGATTTTGCGGTGAATTCATTTAATTAAGTTTCAGCATAAATTCAATTTGTTTTGAATTTCATTTAATTCAACTATACAATTTCAATCTGCAATTGACTGCATATTTGTTATTGAAATCTAGTTAGGATTGCTTTTTGCTTTCAAACGTTACATTTGCATTTAAAATATCTTATGCTGTATCTCTTCTACTTAAAGCAATCTCTGCCGATAAACAAACGACCTTGCACTCCATACTCCATATACTGTCAGCAGCAGCGGTAGCAGCTGGCTGAACACATCTCAACATATTCAGCATTATCTTTAACGATGTTTCACTTTTGGATGCCTCTTCAGAAAATTTCCATTGTGGCCAACGTTGGCAAAGCCAAAACAAAACCAAGGCACTTTTCCTATACTTGAAGTTATAATGTGCTGACGATGATGATGATGATGTGGCAACCTCCGAATTTCGAGTGATAGACAAATATTTCTAAGCATTCAGTACTTAAGCTGTGCGTAATGTAAGCTGTACTATACGGTACACCCTTTCAGAATCCACACAGAGCTCTCTGCTCTTCTATGCGTCTCTTGTCGTTTGCATGGGGCACACTTCAGTTCGCCACTTGAGTGAACTCTTCGTCGCTCTTCAGTCAAGATACTTACATACACCAGACCAAAATGAATAATATGAAACAAGTACAAGCTTCATTAAGGTAACGCATGCATCGTTTATTTTTGACTAAAGATATAAACAGTTTTGAAAGCCCAGCTCATACTGCATATATATTTAAATTTAACCAAGTCCAAAGTAAAACAACTGAGGGAGAGAGAGAGAGCAATTGAACCCTGAACCTATTAAGGGTGACATATATTTAAAACTTTATATAAAGATTACCGTACATACTAATCGATCTGGATAAACAGTTGAGCTCATTGTAATAACTATGAATAGTTCCATTTTTATTTCATACAATCATGCATTCAATTCAGACATTCACTCTATCAAATTTGTACAGGTAGCGTAGACAGAGACTAAAAACAATTTATTGGCCGAAAAGACCGTGTTGCAGCAGAAGCTGACGGATGTGCTTGCAGCCTGAGTCGTCGACTTGGAGCAGTGCCTCCTCCAGTACGAGGGAGAGTGTGAGCTCGTCCAGGATGCGTTGCTCCAAGCGTAGCTCGTTCCGCAGGCAGTCGCGCAGCTCGTCACGTGAAAAGTGGCGATAGTTGATGATTGTGGTATCCGTGGGCAATTGCTGCAGCAACTCAAACTGTTCGCAGTAGTATTCAATCTGCAGACTGAAGATGTACAGCACGAGTACGGTTTGATTAACTGCGGACCTCGGATCGCCCTCGCGCTGCTGCAACAGCCGGTTGTAGATGGGCACGATGCTGTAGTCGCAAGTGGACAGATTGTCAATGATGAGCAGATTCTGGCCGCAGTTGGACAGCTGCTTCACAAATTGACGCATCAGGTGAAATTTGTGGGCATCGTCCGGTACTTGGGTGCTCCACGAGTAACTGTGCACATTGTCCGGCCAGGGAAACTGTTCTTTCAGCTCCGTTGCTGTCAGCGTTTTGCCCACTCCGGGTGGTCCCAGCAGCGCCACAGATTTGAATGATCTCTTACTCCTGACGGCTCGTTCCAGACGCGCTAGAGCATTCTCCTGATTGAGCACCTGCTTGCCAATCTGTCGAAAAAGGCGCTTTGTGTCCACCTGCTTATCGCAGTTGAAGGCTTGAAGAGATCTTTCCGCTTCCAGACGATCCCCCAGGCCCAGCGCTTCTGACACGCCCAACCAAAGCGCCTCCAAAGACAACTGATCTTCTAGATTGACCGCTGTCGACTCATTGCCGTGGCAACACAGCATGAGCAGCACTGTGACCAATCCAATGAACAGAATAAATCCCTGCAATATATTGCACTTATACGTTCTCTGAAGCTGCTCCCGGTACAGGCGGCAGCCCGTGTTCTGCAAGATGCCCCGCCTCCGAGGATCCTCAAAATCGCCAGAGAGCCCGGAGTCCAGGGATCGCGTGTTGGCAATTCTCCTGTGTTTCCATTCAGGGATCCTTGGCATGGTAAATCTCCTAATTGTTAACTGAAAAACACAATTTTTATTTGTTAATAGAGTGCCAAAAGGCTGGTATTAAATTGTAGTGTACAACTTATTAAAGGCCAATTCTGACAATAGTTTCTATGAGGCTAAGCATCGATTCACAGCAAAGAGAGAGTCTTCTAAGTTTGGTTGACTGCTACGAGATGTGACACGTGTTTAATATAATATGATATAAAATAGTATAATGAAATATAATTCAATATATAAATATATATGCATAGACCCAGCGAGCAGAGGAAATTAAATGCATTTTCTTAAATATAGTTAACTTTTTAATTCCTTTTCTTCCTTTTATGTGTGTTTATTAACGAATTATATTTGCTAAAAATTTCTATATTTTAATGACTAATATGTTTGCCAAATTAATTGCCAAACTAACTGCCTCTAGCTCTAATGATTCTATGGAAAACTGTCTCAGGTCTAACAAAGTTAAATGGAAACTGGGAAAAGCTATGAATACAAATGCATTATTCACGTTTTGTGTCGTTAAGTTTAATCAAAGTTTTCCTGTTTATTTTTATAGGTTTTGTGTACAGCCCCAGCCATTCATGGTGTCCATGTGGAGAAGGTCTGTTGTATTTGCAAATAAAATGCTTTGTTAAAGAAACGCCACATGAATCCAAATAGAGTGCGGATGCAGTGTTCTAAGCGTTTCTTTTGTTGGCATTAAAAGCGCTTACTCATCATTATCAAGCGGCAGTCATCAGCAATCAGCTGATTTGAGGCAACATGCAGAGAGACAGAGATAGAGGCAGATACAGACATAAAAAGCAGAAAGACAGACATTGCCATTAGGCCGACAATTAAGTTTTGACTCGCGCGGAAAGCCGGCAGCCAGCAACTGGGCCAACTCTTTGAAAGCAGCTGAAAAGATCTGGTGATCGTGATTACCAAACAACCAAACAGGCAAGCAACCAGCCAGCCAAAGAGACGACTGGTCTGGCCAGAAGCTAGAGACCAGTTGAGACCGGGCCAAGCCAGGCTGGCACCGTAGAGGAGATGAGAGGAGAGCAGGGGAGAGGCGAAACGAGGCGAGACGAAGACAAAGACAAAGACAGAAAAATTAGCCATTTGGGTGCTTGGCAACAAACATGGCTCAAAGACAACAAAACACTTCAATTTGTAGACGTGTAATAGACAAAATTGAGAAAACCTTCAACTAGAAACAACTTAAGCCGCACTCCAGTTGCTCTACTCAATAATAACTAAGGCCAAGCAATTATATAATTTAATAATTATTTGTTTAAGTACTGCATGCATTCTTACAATCAATCAAACTATCGTCATAGGTAGAGTTGCCAAAGACCTGTTAATAAACGAAAAGAAGATCAAACTAAATTCAAAAAATGAAAATATTCAGATGTATTAAATCAGTTGCTTTAATATTCCTGAGCTTGTCGTGGATCGATATCTGCTTATAATCAATTTAAGAACAAATTTGAATGCATAAATTATGATGTGTTTGCAAAATAAATTAATAGTATCTTCAATAAACGTTGCATGATTTATCTTAATCAATAAATGTTATTCAGAATTTTCCATTTGTATGGATTTCAAATGAATACTGGTTAAAGCAATTGCGTGGAGAAAGAGCATTCAGACAAAAGATTTGTTGAATGTGCTGACAGGCAGATAGATGGATGGATAGTTGGATGTATTGTGTATACAAAGAAAGAGTGAGACAGACCGACAGACTGACAGACAGACAGACAGACAGACAGGCAGACAGACAGACAGGCAGACAGATAGACAGGCAGACAGACAGTGGTTTGAGCTCAGAGCCGTAACGGTTTCTTGAAAATCAAGTTGGGCGACTTGCAAAAGTGTCTTTCATAAATCAGTCAACGCTCTGGCTACCAGCGTCAGCTGTCAGCCGGAGATCATTTTGGTCTTGGCTTGGGCACAGCGGTAATTATGTCTCTGCTCTACGGTGGAGTACTCATATGTGTGTCATTATATGATCCAAGAGCAGACAAAAGACAGTAGACAGCAGACAACGGACTTAGCAGACTTGCCGGCTCTGGGGTAAAAGTTTGTTGGCCCTCGAGTGCGGCCTGGCCTGGCTGAGACATTTGGCTGACTTTCCGTTTTAGCCATATTTTGATACGATGGCGCTGCTGTTGCCAACCGTTTTGGAGCGGGCCAACTGCGACGGCTGCGCTTCTGCCTCTGCCCCTGCCCCTGCCCCTGTCTGTAGCTCTGGGTGCGCTCAGTCTGCTGAGTCAGCGCTTTTAATTGTTGCCAAAAGCGGAAAAGTTTTGCAAGAGAAAAGTAGGCAATGAAAAAGTCATTTGGAAAATTGACAAACAGCGAATGAAATTTCCGTAAACCGACGCCAACGAAACTCACACGAAATTGTGATCAATTTTGCTCATTGAGTTAACTTCATTTATGCAGCCTTAAACTGAACTGATTTCTTAAGTTCAAATTACATTTTGTTCATGGCTCTTAAATTTACAACACACAATTTAACATATACATTTAACTCAAAAACCGTCTGCAATTCTTGTCTTGGAAAAGTGCTTAAAGATTGTCTACAAGTCCGCATGCATGCATGCCACCGAACTCTTGGACAGTAATTGTCGCTTAAGAGAAAAATGAGAGCTTAAGTGTGTTGCAAATTGAAATTTACAGTCTATGCCGCAGAGTCGAGAACGGCCACAAATGACCGAGTTGCATGGTGTCTGAATGAGTACGTGTATCTGCAAGATACTGATACAGATACAGATACAGATTCAGATACAGATACATGCGATAAATACGAGTGCAGTGCTCATTATTTCAGTCTGCAACGGATTCGACTGTTGTTGCTTATGTTGCTGCTATGCTGCTGCTATGCTGCCGCTGTCAGTTGCAACTTCAATTGAAACGCATTTAATTAGTTTGTGCCTAATTTATGCTGCCATCGACATCGACATCGATATCAACAGCAACATCAACATCAGCGAACAAGCATCGAAGCTGTCGTGAGGCGTACATTGCGCTACTTCTCATACCCTTTTGCTCAGTGTATTTTCATTTTATTTACAAAGCTAATTTGATGCCTTAAGGTATTTATATTTATGAAAATCAGTTTCTTAAAGTCATGTAAATTTTATGCTGATTTACACAGCTCATCGGATTGTGAATATAATTTATAAATTATAAAATTCGATATAATTTTACTATTACTATATTTTATCAAAATCTGATTACTTTCATGGTTAGAACTCTAATCTATTTCATTTGCCTAGCTCTTAAGCGATAGGCAAGTGCATTAAGTCTTCGACTATGCGAAGACCGCGTTTTCTTGCCTGTTATCTATTTTATGGCAGACATTAGAGCAAATCAACGAATGACGACGACGACGACGACAGTTACGGGCCTCTTGATTGGTTGGGGTACAAAATATTTAAAGACGAATGCACTACAATGTGCTTAAGAGACCTGGCTTGTAGGTCAGTTTTCCAAGCTGGCATTTGCCTTCTGGCCTGGTATATGGTATGGTATTGGCAATGGTATAGGGTATTGGGTATATGGTATAGGGTATAGGGTATAGGGTATGGTATGTGCTGTATGGTAAGCATTGTGTGGGCCATCATGAGTAGCGCCCCTGGCCAAAGACGGCTCAATTAATTTAATTAACGAACGTGCTTCGAACGCCTTCCAATTGACGTTGTGGCATTTGTTAAATTGTTTAAAGAGCCTAATGGCAAACGGGAAGAGGGGGCAGCGAGAGAGAGAGACAGAGAGAGAGAGAGAGAGAGAGAGACAGAGAGTTAGAGAGAGGGAGAGATGTGGGCGTCATGTCTTTTGCTTTAGTTATTTTGATGGCATTGTGAGGCTTCCAAGTAAAATCTACTGAATGCGTTTCTATGATTAACTTTCATTTGATGAAATATTTTCATTTCGGCTTTCGTTATTCGTTATTCGTTATCCCTCCCCACCACCGAGTCAGACCCCAATTCTACCATCATAGGGCTTCACAGTTACCCATCGCCTGCTCGCTTGCTTGTTGTCAGCCGAGGTCATGTTGGGTCTTGAGTTCTTTTTTTTTTTCATTTGGTCATTTGGTTCGGCGAGCGCTTTTGTTAGATGATATATATCGCATGGGTCGGGAGAGGGGGAGCGGCTGTTGATATTTGTGTTCAACTTACATCTTTTATCCAAGCTAATCCTTGAACTTAATAACTTAACAAAACTGCGATATATTTAGCTTATTTCATTCAACAGTTTGTAAATACATTGTATAATAACAATTTTACTGAGAACAGTTCAAAGAATATTTTACGATTTTCTGACTGACAACTTTTTTTTACATTTGAGTGCGCAAAATTTGCTGAAGAGTTTCCTCGACAATAAAAGTATAACTTGTGTTTAAATCGACTTAACTAACACAAGAGCTGCATTCCGGATATCTGCTAGACGAGCTTTCTCGACTTAAGCATTCTTAACTTGCCCTATTTGCACTAGTTTATCTTATGTTATCTTCATTTGTTCGTCGACGCTTCTAACAAAATGGCAATGCAGCTGAGTTAGTCTATTTGCTAAATTTTGTCTAGATTCATTTAACCGATCTCATCCTGTACAACAAATAACATTTATTCGTTTTTTTATAGGCTGTAATTTGTAGCGCTTTCTTGGCAGCCAGTTGGAAACGGCTTGTCTGTTGCAACTTTGGGGCTGATGACTCTTTGGTATAAGGGTATACATGTATTGTGTGCGACGATGATATCGCCATATGTTGAGCTCTTTTACTATTATTGTTATTAATATTATTATTATGAAAATGCAAAAAAAAATAAGAAAGAAATAAATACAAAAAAGACAACCGCCAACCGGGCGGCCGGGCAACAAAAACTTGCAACTGGCCGAACTGGTTCTCCTCGTTGCCCGAGAGCCGGCCACTACCGGAGTTACACCTACTCCCGCTGGCGAGTTGTGGACTCGGATTCAGCTTTCAGCTTTCAGCCACAGTCACAGCCACAGCTACAGCCAGAGCAACAGCTTTATCTTTAGCTTCGGATTCGGGTTCAGATTCAGATTTGTTGCTTGCTCTGTTGTTGGCTCTGCGGGTTGTGCGTTGTGTTGTTTACGTTTAGCGCCCGTTCCTCCATTCCACGCTCGTTTGTTTTGATTTTAAAAAGGTTGGGCTAAACAAAAAATAAATAAAAATAAAAATAAAAAACTGGATGCCCTTGTTTGTACACTGTGTTCTGTCTTTAAATGTTTGGTCTTTGTTTTCCTCGCTTTTGCTTACAGTCTTTGCCTACCTACCTATCTATCTATCTATCTATCTATATATATATATATATATATATATATGTATATATATCGCTTTCTGTCTCTCTTGCTCTTCTGTCGTGCATAAAGAGACCTTTAGCCATGCTTTGCATTATTATTTCAAGCTGTCATTGTTGTTGTTGTTGCTGTTGTTGCTGTTGTTGTTGTTGTTGTTGTTGTTCTCTGTGTGCCACAAAGCAAAACAATCTTTTTCTTCTGCTTGTTCTGCCAGGGTTTCGAGGTCTCAGGTTCGGTTCGGGTTGCGTCTCTAGGTTTTGCGTAATGAGTTTGAGTGTCGCTTGTCTATCAACTAATTCCCCATTTATGCTGCCACATCACAGGGAACAGGGCTATCAAAGTTGCCCCTTTACCATTGTCTGTTTTTTTCTTTTTCTTTTTCTTCTTTTTTATTTTTGCTAATTAAGATTCATGACGAGTTAATCTGCGGGCAGAGCCCAAAGTTAACTAGTCAGTCCAGGAGGCTCTTTCCAATGGGTGCTATGTAAATGTCATGCATGCCCATACACAAGTATCTATATACTTATAAATATATATATATATATATATTTATGTGTATGTATGTATGTATGTATGATAGGTATGTGTGGCTAGTTCCCAGTTGAAGTGCCATCGAGTTTTTATCTCTCGTTCCATTCGCTCCGTTCTCTCGCTCACATTTCAAGTGTGTCAACAATGGGAGATGAAATTTGTTATTATCTAATTGTCTGTTATTTCTCCTACTTGCCTCCCTAGCTCCCCCCACCGCCAATGGCCTCCTGGGAGCCGACCCCATCCGCCATTCCAGCAACCCAATGACTAACCGCCATCGCGGGAGCTGCAAACAGAAATAATAAACACCAACAAGTGTCGTAAAAACAAATTAACGGCGCACAAGCAAACACTTGTCCCTGTTTCAGTACCTCCCTACCTACCCCCACCCCTACCCCACCCGCCTACCTTTAACTGCCACACCTCCCATTGCACAGCTCTAAACTGGTAGCAGCCCCTAAGTTTTAAATGAGCAAACATTATTTTAATTTATTGCATAGCATGGCAATCCCCGCTACACTAATCCGCACAATAATAACAACGGCTACACCATTTGGCTGGCACTCTGCTCACACTCCCTCCCTCCTCCCTCCCCCCGCTTACCCCTTACTCCTGTCATCTCTCACGCCACCAGATGCATTGTTACCCCTGGCCCCCTTGCTCCGTCGCTGTTTTGCCCGCTGCTTCACACGTTATTCGTTCTATCTCTGATCTAGGTAGAAAGGGAACAGGGTGCAGGGAGCAGGGAGCACGGAGGGGCAGCAAGCTGGGCGCAACTTAACAACAGATTCCCCCTGGGTCGTCCACAATTGAGCACTTCTCATATTTTCGATTTGTATGCGCGAGCTGCAAGAACAGAACCGGAAGTGAGAGCACCAGTGTGCTTTTCCCAACGAAACAAGTGCAATAAAATCCAAATTGCACCAAGTCTATGTATGGGAATATGTCCGATTATATTATGTGATGTATTAGTTAATTAATTAATTACTTGCTATGTATTACTTAAAAATTAATTAAACTAATGCTAAATATTCAGTTTCTCTCCATTTATTATAGAGAACATGTCTTTCAAATGTAAGAACCGTGTTTGTTTATTTAGTGTACATATTGTTCTCATATAAATCTATATATATATATATATATTTTAAAAGTATTTTTTGTTATACTGAGGCATTAAGCAGAAAATAATATGAATAGATTCATTATGTATCATTTCTAGCCAGCAAGTGTCTTATCAACAAGATTTTCAATACAAACATCAACATGAATATTTCCATAGTAATCGATAAGCACTTTTTTTTGTTATTGTTAGTAAATTATAATTGACTAGTTGTTTGCACGTAAAATTAAAATTCAAATGACGTCTGCGTTGCCAGTCGAATATCGAATTAATTTGTCAAAAGTATAATTAACACGTCGCAATGGCCACTGGACGTATTCAACAAAGATAGAGTATTATAGTTACCAAATTATGTATGTGTGCATCATCACTCAGCCCATTCCCACGACCGCTCCCCAAACGTGCTCTGAATGAGTGCCATTATTAAAATTAAATAAATAAGAACACCTTCGTTGCGAATGCTCGACTTTACTATACTGCGTAAGCATGCTTAAACCATTTGAATCGACAGTGATATGAATAACTATCAAAAACTACGAATAACAACCAGTAACTACTACCATTATTAGTATAACTTACTACTGCTTAGTACTACTACCTACCACCAACTACTTATAGCTACTACTAATGTCAAAATAACTACTCCTAACTACTGTAGAAATATAGTTAGATATACTAATCCTAACCCTACATCTATTACTGCTAATAAAACTCCTTTTCCTACTACTATTATTACTGCTCCTATTTATAGCTATTATTATTATTAATATAACTACTACTAACTACTACTAATACAAATAGAGCTAGTTCCACTTATCATAACTACTACCCCTACTTCTATCACTACTAATAAAACTCCTTTTTCTACTACTACTAAAACAACTACTATACTAGTATTACTACTGCTATAACAACCACTTCGACTACGACTATTACTATTAGTTATACTACTGTCAACTATTAACAATTCAACTACTTTTACTACTCATAATAATACTTATGCTACTTCTAACTACTAATTCCACTACTACGAAATGCTACTAATCTACTAATACTACTACTTCTACGACTGCTACTACTGCCGATTAGCATTTGTAATTATCCAAAGATCTGTTACAGAATCTATGTCCACAGATATGCCCATTTGAATGACTATGTAGACCTAGGGCATTGAGGGAAAAAAGAAAAACACACTCATTTCCAACTAATTTAATTTCATTTGATGCCTTTCAAATGACGGACAACAACGAAGCTGGCAATTGTTGTTGGCTTTTAGAAATTGTATTTAGCTTTAATTATAGATTTCAGTTGTAGCCATCATCATTTCTGGTCACTTAATTTTGGCCACTTCATACAGACACACACACACACACACACATTTACGCACATACGAAACTAATTATTTTCGAGAAAGATACACATTTCCACGACATTTCATTTGCATATAAAGAGCGACGTTCTAATGGATCGCATTTGCATAATTTGGCAACAAAAGAACATGGCCAAGTCTCAGTTGGACAGATAGATATACAATCAACAATTTAGTGACACCCGCCAACTCCCCACTTGGGCACCTGTGGTGCCACATAAAAACACTTAATAATTGACTAATTATTGTGGGGATGCATGCCGATAAGTCAATTTAAATACTAATTATAGACCTTACTAACTATCAAAAAACATGTTTTTGTTTGGGCTGCCGTTGGGTAGAATTTCTATTCACTTCACTAGATACTTTTAGAATGGGCTTGGCTGTTGCTGTTTAGAAACAGTCTGTCCAAAAATTGCATGCGAACAATTTGAGAGAGCTCCATTGGGAGATACCCTGAACGATGCCACTTCAATTCAAATCCATGTCTTTTAAACAAAGTTTGACTTATTATACATATTATATATATATATCAGTTATAATAACTATTATGACTAGATGAAGGTGGCTCCTGCTTCGATGCGAGTGAAGACAGGTGTGCAACTGACTCTCTGCAATTGCTCTCAAATGTAACATTGAACTTATGCAATAGTAATTTAAATGTCAAATTGGTCATACGTCCAGCAAAAATATAAAATGTATAAATAAAAAATGTTATATATGTATGTTCGAATAGTAAAAGAAGAGGATTACCAGACGCTTATTTAAATGTATTTAAAAAATGACAGGAACTGGCATATCGATAATCTCTTGGCAATATGTACTGATTTGTAACTTATTTACTCGATTATTTAAAATATAAATAAATAATATAAAATAAAACTGACTAAAATTGTGGTTTGAATTTGATGTTATTCATTGATGGATTTACATTAATATAATTGTGCCAAGCATAACTCAGAAATTGAACAGATTCGCATTTAGTAATGTAAATGGATAACCCGAACCCAATCGTCCAATAATTAAGAGGCATGTGCACTTAAAGACCATATCCCCTCTCCTGGCTATGGTGCGTACTGCGAATAGTTGTGGACGATCGGGCGCTGGGTGGGGGCGGGGCAGCTGTTCCATCTGGCAGCCGTATGAGTCACGCGAGTGTTTGCCTGCCCCAGCTGCCGGTCTGTGCTCCATATGTTTTCACTTAGAGCGTAATCATTGCTATGCTCCGCCAGGCCACGCTGAATGGGGGAGGAGGGGGAGAGGGTCTGCTGTTGTGCTCCATATGAAAGCAGAGACTGTTCCATTTAACGATGCATTTCGACTTAAATTTAGTGGCAAAACATTGTTGAGCGCATTAAGTAATTACGATTATGCTGTTCGCTTGCTTTGCCTAAAGATAAATATGAAAATGCATTCGATTCATTGGTTGCAACTTGTTCAGCTCCACTCTCGATACGCTCGACACGCTCGAAACACTCGACACCCCCTCTCCGCCCCCTTGCCCGTTCCCGTTCCCCTCAGGCAGCATCAAGTGCATGATGGCGAACAGACGCTGAACTCTGGAGGGCATTGAGGAACAGAGACTGGGGCCATGTTGTGGAACATTTAGAAATATGCATCGCCATTTAATTGTTCCCACCAAATAAGTTTGTGCATTCACATGGAAAATCTATTACTTAAACCAATTTATCTTATCAAATGTATTCTGTCTTGTACAACAAGAAACCAGTGCAAGTGTTGCAGTCGGAATTAGACTGAGAACTGGTGGAACAGAGGCGACTCAATTAATAAGCAAGTGGTTCTAAAACAATGGGAGACTAATGCACCAGGCAACCAGACACAAAAGAAATTGGGGTTGTCAAGAAAATCCTTATCAATCGCCTTATTGAAGCTGCTTTATTACTAGCCAATTTGTAGTCGAATTTTGTAGTTTCTCAATAGCTTACAAGTATATTAAATATACATTTGTGAACTTTAATCTCCTTTTGGGGGTTAACAAAGAAAACAAAAAATAGCAAAGGGGACAACCATTCATTATGGCCACCATTTATCAAGTGCACAGCATTTGGGCGCATTCCAAACGGAACTACACCCAATTCTCGCCCCTTACTTTTCTGGAGGGAGGTGGTCAGACGAAATGCCAGTTATGGTGGTGGCCAGTAGTTGACCCAACGCGCCAGGGCCATCCATCAACTTCATGAAGAGCAAAACGCGCAAGTGTGCGTGTAATTTCTATGAGGCCGCACACTTATCGAACATGCGGGGTGTGGGGCAGGTTGGACACCTATAAACCCCCATATATATATATATTTATATACATATATATATATATATGCATGTTTGGGCCAAGAAACCCTTAGTCTACTTACATTCGTCCGTCCATCCATCCATCCATCCATCCATCAGTCACATCAGTCACTCATTCATACATTCGTTTTTCTTTTCATTTTTTTTCTTCGTGCTTTCGTTTTGCTTCCTGTTTTTCTGGCACTTCATCAACATCACAATCATAACAGACGAGAGTCCTAGCCGAAACTCTTTCCCGCTAAGTAACCCCAAGCGAAAGGGGGCGGATGAAGTCCACAAGTCTGTAAACTGATTGTCATAAGGGTATTTTATGTCGTTTATTCGAATTTTAATGGTTTACTCTTTGTTTGATTTACGACTTATCAACCTACAAATATATATATATATGTATATATATTGCTGGGTATTCTAAATTAAAGATCTGGAACTCATCGAATCGTTACGGGCTACGACAACGAGTCGTAAAAACTTTCTTCGATCTGATTTTCATAAATAAATACATACAAATAAATGAAAGTTGAGCAAAAATATTTGTTGCAAGCGGATGAATAGCTTCCTCTAAAACTGAACAATGGTTTTTGGGCAAAGCTCCCGTTGCGAATACCTGCAAATAGCAAGGATCTAAGGCGACCTTTGCGATAACTATTTGGATGCCCTATCGAAATCCTGTTTGCTTTCCTCTTCCTTGTCAGCTTATGAAATTGTCCTGAGCCTGTCAATCGGGCCGCGCATCCCTCAATCCCTCAAACCACTCCCCTCACCCACTCAATTTACTTGTCTGCCAACATGCGAGTATTTTTTGTATTATTTTTTTTGCGAATTTGTATCTGGCATTTGAGAGTCTGTACGTTAATATTTGGATTGCGTGTATTTGTATTTGTTTTCTGGTGCAGGGATTGTGGAGGTATTGTGGAGGGATTGGCAAACTGGGTACTGGGTACTGGGTACCGTGTTGCCAAAATAAATCCGCTATAAGCCCCTTGCGCAAAAATGTTTTTCCTATTTTGCATAAAAAGTTGCGCTTATCCCTTTCACGTTCGCATATTTAAATTCGTTTCTCTGATATTTGAAATTCGATTTTTGTACATCTTTTGTACATCTTTTTTCTTTTTCAGTTTTTGCCAAACTCCATCCTCCCTCTGCCTAATTCCATTTTAGTATGGACGCAGTTCCGGGTTCGTATTCGCAATCGAAAGGCAGGTTTTTAGTTGCATGCTTATCATTCAATAGGTTTTCGCCCATTTGCGTTTCGTGTGTATTCCACGTGTGCCACGTGTTTGCTTATTTTTCTTTTAAATTCACACACACACACACACACCCACACACACACACCCACCCACACACACACACACACACACACACACTCACACACAGACATGTGCTTAGCTCGCTTGTCCGTGTGGTTGCGTGTGAAAATTCACAAGTGCGAGTGGATTTTTTTGGGGTCAGGCAGCTAACGTCGACTTCTCAGGGGCTTATAACTATCTGAGTAGAATTTTAAATTGCAACTGACAGCGAATGTTGCACAAGCGACAGTTTAATAAGCAACTCGAGACATTAAGCAACGCTCTGTAACTGAAGCCCTTACACTTTGTCAGCCGTGGAAAGCGACTGCCAAAAAGGGGCGGAACTTCTCCTCTGCTGCACACACACAGTCACTTCTACAACAGGCACACACAACTGCTTTGATTGTGGCACTTCTATTCCTTATAGCCGTTACCTGTTACCTGCTACCTGTTAGTGATGTGTATCTGGCATATCAGAGTGTTGCAGCAAAAGGCTATTTTACACTTCTGACAATTAACTGAAAGTGCTCGATTTAATAGATATGTTCTGAATTTGAATTTAAATTATATTTTATTGTTAATCAGCGCAATCTCATTAATTATATTTTGTATCAAGCATAAATAATGTTGTCATCTATTAGCATATGCTTCTTGTATCGAGTAGTGTCTGGCTGTTAATTGGCCAATTTATCGGGATTGTGACATGTATGCAATTGTCAATAAATAATAGTAATAAGCGTTATTAGTTAATGCATTTAATTAGTAATCAATTTAAGAAAAAATCCCCAACATTTGCTATTGCATACTTTTCAGTGCCTCAATTCAAATTCGAAATCTACATTTTTCATATAAATCTGTTCTAAAACTAAAAATTTAGTTTTAGTAGAAATTGTTGGCAAAAGATGAAATCTGTGAGATTATATTTTCCACACAATTCACCGAAAAAAGTTGCAATGCAGCTCAAGGACCAAGAGAGAGAGAGAGAGAGAGAGAGAGAGAGAAGCTGGCCATGCAGCCAGCGCAAAGGTCAGTCCAAGGACAAGGCGAGACGCTAGCGAAATGCACAAAAAAAAATGTTGCTCTTATTAAAATCGATATTTAGTGGCAGAGACTAGACTAGGGGCACGGGGCACGGGGGTGTGGCTTGCCGATGGTTGGGGTATTTGCATTAAATTATGCGACGAGCAACGGAAATGTTTGCCATCAAATGAGTGCTGGGCGGAGGAGGGGCTGGTGTTGGGGCGGGTGGACACAGAAGAGGCAGTGGAAGAAGAAGAAGAAGAAGACGAAGCCGAGCGCAGCATCGTTAAGTGCGGCGGAAACAATTTCACTCTTCAGCACAAGGAAAGCCATAAAAGGAAATAAAAGGAAAGGCAGCTGCGAACGTCGACTGCGAAACATTTGTTAAAGCGAAGCGCCCGCAAAACAAATTGTAACAGAAATCCTTCAAACATCTGCGAATCACTCGCCTGCAATTTAGCCCCACACTTTCCTCTACCCCTCTACCCCTCTCCGCCTACCACCCTCCCACCCAACATCCACTTGCTATTCCCCCCGTATGCTGTTACCATTCAGTCATCAGCACACACATGTGCATATGTGTGTGTGTGTGTGTGTGTGTGCGTGTGTGTGTGTGTTGTATTTGTAATTGTTTCCTTTTTGCTTTATGAGTTTTTCATGTATCGCACAAAGTGTCACCCTGTTCCACAGTCTCCCTCTGCCTCTCTCGCTCTTGCTCTTGCTGTCTCCCTCTCGTTCTTTGCCCTATAAGCGACTACCTTGCACCTGCGTGCCAGTACCCCCTCCCCCTTCCCCCTTTCCCCTGTACGCCTTTGCATCCCGCGCTCTACTTACTACGCGCAACTTTTGTGGAGCGCATTTTAATCGTCGTCATTAAGGCGGCAACGCGTGCAAAATGTCCTTTCATTTCAGCTCTGGTTCCCCTTGCCTCCCCATCCCACTCTCCAATTTTTGTTTTTGCATTACTTGCTCACCGGATACTTTATGTTGTTGTTTTATTCTTGAGTGTTTAGCTGTGTTGCAGTCTGTCCGAGCAAAAAAACAAAACAAAACAAAATAAAGCACAACATCAAAGTGCTTCAAGCAGAATGCCACAAAGACGATCCCATACTTATATGCACATAACATTATCTCTGATTGGACAGGACCTGCCTGCCTCTCCAGCCAGCCAAAGCTCAATGAGCTTATAACAACTAACTGGCTTAACAATCGAACAAATATTTCTCGTAGGCTTGCCAAGCAAAAGTAAATACAATTCCATGAATATAAATACAAATAGAGCAAATTAATTAGTCATCTATAAATAGGATGTGATTTATGTTTGGCTTTATCTCACAGACAAATTTGATATTCCTTTAATTTTCAGCTCTTAAATATCAAATTTTTGCTATGATTCATAAAACAAGTGCTAATTTAAACAATATGTTTCTAGTTCTTCCCATATTTATAGTAAAATCAACCAGTTTTCTTTGGCAAAAAGTGGCACTTTGTTATCGCATTTAATAGTTAAAAACGGACACAGAGAAAGGCAGCCAACACCTTCAACAGAGCGTAAAAAATGATGAAGAAAAATCATTAGACACAGCTGGACGCCAACTGAGCTCGACTAATAACTTTCAATTGCGGTTATGATGGACCCAAGCTAAGCAGACCCCTCAGAAACCGACAGAGCCGGCAGTCTGAGAAGCAGTCCAGAAGCAGGCCTTGTCCTTGGCCACCTATTAAATATTTACAAAATGTGTTGTAAGTAGGAAATTGTGTTCGTTCGCTTTTCAATGGACCACAAAGTCATTCAAGCCAGCAAACACAGAATGTGTCCCTCCATCTGTCCCAGAGTCCAATGCCCGATGCCCGATGCCCGATGTCCAATGTGGCATGTCCATCAGTTGGTTCGTCCTCTGTGGAGCTCTTTTATTTATTTATTTATTTTATGCCTGTGCGTCGTTGTTGCTGCCTCGTTTTGTGCTTCTTTGTGGGGCATTTTCAAAAAGCCCAAAACTTATTTTAATTTTAATAGAAATTAATGAGGTAATCTTCTTTCGGCATTCGCTTTTCGTTCCCCTCACAGCTTGGCTCTTTGGCTGCCTTTTAGCTTTCTCCCTTTGGCAAATGGATTTTAATTTCGAGCAACCCCCTCCACAAAATGGAAAACTTTAGAAAACCAAAAACGCTGCCATGCCGCCTCTTTGTACAGATTTATAATTGTTTGCCAGCGTTTGGAAGTGGCTTTTTAAAGGACAGGGAGTTGCCGATATGCTCCTTTGATACATCTGTGTATTTAGCTGAAAGCCGCACAAAACCATTTTTCTAGGTATTTTAGTTGATTTTCCTACTGCGTTTTCATTTTTCAACAAGCAACTAGAAGAAACCGCCATCTTTGACAAGCTGCATTTTATATTCGTCTATTTTGTGCGCCATAAAGACTAGAATTGTATTTCCTGAAAGTCTGTCGACAGCAGCGAATTTTTTAAGTAGCTTCAACCCTCAGCAGGTACTCAATTTACCTGCTCTTTTTGGGGTTCTGAAGAGCCCTATCTTTGCCTAGGCAATCACATGGGTTGCCTGCATGGCTATTAAAATGGATGATATTTCAAAGAGGATTATATATGCGCAATTAAAGTATATATATATATATATATATATAAATATATATTACCACGCAAGGCAACTAAATGTTGGCAGAACTTGAGGGTAAACTTGGTAAAAATCGACCGTTTAAGTGAGTATCCTTTAATATTGTTACCTTGGACCTGGTGCAGGGGTATTTTATCATCTTACTATCCTTTTAAGGAAAAAAAAGTCATTACATATGCTTTGAACTTTTTGCTAATGAGGTAGTTAAATATCAACAACAAAATTTGTAGTAACTTGACAAGTATTAAAATGTATAATTTTAGCGATTTTAATTTCAATGATACACAGCCAGAGAACTTCAGCGAATGGAAGGAACCAATGTGGCCCTACACAACATGGGCACCCATTACCAAATTCCACAGACTTGCCCAGGCAACGCCATATATGATTGATGGGGACACGTCTAATGTGTGGGATATCATGTTCTATGCCGCCTGCATCGCTGCTCTGGTGGCACTTTTATGTTGTCCAATTGTTGTTTGTTATGTGGCGTGGAGCTATTTCAATGAAGATGAATAATCGCTTAACTTGCATTTGCTTTATCTTAAATCAATGACGATGATATCTAGTTCTGTGGTCCCTCTGCCAAACTAAGAATAATAACTTCGATTTATACAGAAAAAAAAAGAAAGTAATTAAAATGTATTTGGTTTTTAGATGGTTTTATTTATCTTATTGTTCCCATCATTCCTTGGTAGTAGCTCTCTGTATCTGATTGCTGGTTGTTGCATAAGCTAACTTTTCGGGCCTTGCCCCCCAACCCGGTTCCCCTTTGCCCCTCGAGTCTGGGTTGGATTTCTGCCACTGAATTTCACTGCTGGTCGAGTATTGACCTAACGCGTAATTTATGCAAATATTCCAATTTGCTGAACTGAAACAAACACTGTCGAGGCGAGAAGCGCTGCCGAAATAATTGCGTCGATTTATATGACGAAAATCGACAGCAGACAGCACGGACATCGGACGGAAGACAAAGGATAACAAGGCGAAAGGACGAAAGGACGAAAAGACGTCGCCTGCTGTTGCTGTTACTTTTGCTGTTGTTGCAGCTGGTCTCATTACCCCTTCTGGGGGCAGGCAGCCTCCCTGCATCCTGTATCCTGTTCCCATCAAGTGGGTATTTTTCGTACACGAATAAACTTTATGGCGCCATTGTAGCAAAGTGTCGTCGTTGTCGTTGTCGTCGCCGTCGCCGTCGGTCCTGCTCCGAGATGACATAATAAACTTGGATATTAGAAATGCGAGTGAATTTGTAGCAGAGCTGTGGAGAGCCACCGACAACCCAGGACCGTCCAGGACCGACCAGTGGCAAGTAGTTGAAGCTCTGAGGCTTCATTACGTGAATTTTGCGCTGACTGCCTGTTCGCTTATTAACATAATGAAACAATGAAATAGCAAGGGAACGAGGCAGTAGACTGAGTGCTCCAGCTGGGTGGTCCACACTGTTCTGCTCAGCTCAGCTCAGCTCAGGTCTGGTCTGGCCGGGTCTGGTCTGGTCATAAGGGAGCACATCGTCAGTGCAGGCAGCCAGGCAGCCAGGCGGGAGCTTGGAGAAGCTGTCAAATGAACGCGATATCTTTACGCATTATGCTAATAAATTTCCAACAACAGGCAGCACAACAACAGCAACAATAGGCCAAAAAATGAAGAAAACTTTGCTCTGTCGCGTGCTCTAATGAAAAACAGGAGCAAAGATTGTACACAGATTGAGAAATCAAAAGTAAATACACCTGCCTCCAAGTACTTTGACTCGATAGGTTATCAGTCGTGGCCAAGGGATTTATGGCAAATACTTAATGCCAAGTATATAGACTTTATAGACGGACTTACAGATGCTCTACAACAATATATGTATTCAGATTTCTGTGAAATCGAATTGAGTATGCATTGAATTTAGTGTCTGGTTGCAAATAAACTATTTGCATTAATTCTTCAAACAAATTCTAAAATTTATTTCAAATTGCAAGAATGGCAGATCCTGATCCAGTCCCAAGTAGCACCTTGAATCCATACGATTTTTTGCCCATTCCACCGACTGGTTGGATACCACATGGATATGGTAGCACCATAAAATCATCTGGAGACATGAGTGATCCGGGTGCACCTCAACTGCTTCCCGGCGATCCGTTAAGTCCTGTGGACATTCTGTTTTACTCCATTTGTATATTGGCGGTGCTGGCGCTGTTAACATTTCCGTTTATTTGTGCCTATATAGCCTGGAAGCATTACTGTCAATCTGACTAACTTTGAATACATTAAACTTTGCGTGGCATTTAATTTGTGAATATTAAAGCATAATTTGATATCTTTTCAAGAACTGGTTGAAAAGCATTTTGAAGCGAAACTGAAAACATAAATTCAAAATAGCTTGCAACTTCCGTTTAAAGGTACATTTTTGAAGAAACCCACACTTGTGTAAATAAATACTTAAAGTATATAATCATAATTGAATTTGTTTAATGTTGTTTCTTTTAAATAAATACTTATAATATAAAATAATAATTGAATTTGTTTAATATTGTTTCTTCTAAATACGTAGCTTTCCATAGTCGCGCCACACTTGCATGGTTGTAGGGCATATTTGTGTCCTGGCCAATGTTCAATAAGTATAAATAGTCTGTTGCCTGCAAATGGGGCATGGGGCATGGGGCAAATGGGGAATGATGGCCAGCTGTTTTTCTTTAGCTCATTTTTTTTCTTCTTGTGGAATTATGTAGCACGTGCGAGCCTGCAATCATCAAGGCGAGGACGCCTGGAGAGTTCGTCACTGGATTTGATTTGCGCCTCCTGCTCTGTGGTGCTTTCTTGGCTTATGCCATCGGCGTGTCTCCCTGATTATATGGCTCAAATTGCCTACGCCCGGTGGGTGGGTGGGTGGTTTGATGAACTGGAGGTACCGGACTGCGTTACGGCCATGTCTCCTTGGCCATGGCTTGTTGGCAGCGCAAAATATTTATTTTATTTATGACAGTTCAGTTTACAGGCAAGGCAAGGCAAGGCAAGGCAAACCGGCAGGCCATGTCCACCATTCGCCTGGGCCCCGGCACAAATTGCCAAATTCACTTTGAGCCCTGACCATGACAAACTTTGACTTGCCATCTTATCCTATGTATTTGACGCAATCAGTTTAATGCGCAAAATATAATGCGCGCCCATCGAAGTGGAAATCAATTTTGATTGCGAACTATAGACACTGGCGGTCACCAGGCACCAGGTCTCCGTCTCCGTCTCCGTCTCCAATAATGCCTCCAATAACTGTCCATGATCCCAACTCAACTGAATACGCTTGATTACTTGAGATTCATGCCTGTTTCCGGTACTAATCCGCTTGTTACAAATTTCCTTCGTTTTTTCTTTTTTTTGTTTGCCCTTCTGCCGTAATTCAATTGTAAACCAAACACATCTCATCCAATACTCATCGCAACTCGTCAAGCGAATATTGAATCGGAAAAGGGTATTTGCAATTCAAGCAAACTATCAAAATATCTCATCATTTGTCGCTATTTTTATGCACTTTATATTTATAATCTTTGGTGTCTTGCGATGGCTTAATTATGAAATTAGTTCAGCCCAAATATCGATCGTGCTGGCAATTTAGAATCATAAATTATAAGTAGATGACAGGAATGGCCATATATGATTCGAACAGCGGGAGATTAGTTACAGCCTGTGTCCTGGTCCTCATTGAGATTTGAGGTTCAGGTGTGGGTTGGCGTTGGTTGCTCGGTTGCTGGGTTTACTGGCAACTGTTTCTTATAGACTGAGGCAGTAGCTTGGCGCCCAACTTCAAGTGAAATGTGCTATGAAGTTGTTGTTAGCGACGTGGCCACGCCCCTTTTGCAAAATGCTTAAAGAGGGTGGCTGTGGTAGAAATGGGCGCGCTTAAGCCGCCAAATGCTTTTCGCTTAATGAGTTTTCTACTTGCGGTTTCGAGGAAAATTTGCGCAAAAATGCGCCACTTTACCTACAACATCAAGTGGAGGAAAAACACCAACGCTTTTACCTTGACTCCACAACGAAAGGGAAGGCAAAATGGGTAGTCAAATACGGATACGGAGTCGGAGTCGAAGATGGAGATGCAGACGGAGACGGAGGCGGAGGCGGAGACGGAGGCGGAGACGGAGGCGGAGACGGCTGTGCTGTGTTCGTTGTAAATGTTTTAGTGGTTGCTGCGTTTAAGTCATTAGAGAAAATTCTTAGCTAAAGTGCGGCATAAAAGGAGTGCGCTGCTTGTAAGTCTTAGAATTTGGCATCTTTTGTAACTGTTCAAAGTTGAAAACGAGTGCCGGCGAAGCGGGGAGTGGGTGTGGCAACCACAAAAGGTGGCAATGTGGCTGATGCTTAGGAGCGGAAAATTGCTGCAGGCGCAGCAAATTTACGACCCGACTTCCTGCCGTTTATTTGATCGCAAAGCCTTTTTGTGTATTTTCGAATCTATATGCAAAAGTTTTCTAATTTATTTTAATCCAAACTGTTAAAATTTAATTACTTAATGAATATGAAATTGAGGCATTTCCATTTTCTTATCACATATGAACGTATAATTAATTGGAATATATTGGAAATGTCTCCTTCTGTGTTTATCCGAAATATATATTTATATATATATATATATATATATATATATATATATATTAATATTCTTATTTACAACAAAATGAAAATCAAAAATCTTTTATTATATGCAAAACATGTTTTCCCAAAGTTTTTAACTGCAATAGTTATTTCATGTTGTGCTTGAGTAAATCTGAATAAATCTAAAATATGTGTTTTCATGCAAATGCTATTTGCAAATAACAGATTCGAGTTTCAGTTAATTAGCAGCAGCTGATGGCATTTGTGAGTGGAAAATTGAGTGACTTGCGGCGGGATGGAAAACAACAAAGAGCGGCACACACAAATAAAGAGAGGCGGAGTGAGCTGAGCCGGCTACTCTTGAGCGTTTGTTGACAGCACTCTCTTAAGTTACTGACTGCTCTTAACTTTTGTATACTTTTCTCTTTGCTTGGGCTTTGAGTTAAAACTGTTGTGCTCGCCACTCTTTGTATCTCAAAGTCAGTTGGCAAAAGTATCTCAAACGTGCTTTGTGAAGAGCGCTCGTTTAATCGACAGCAGTGCCATGATATATAGTACATGTATCTGAAATATAAAAGTAGCTCTGCGACCATTATGATCGCAATTCACTCACAAACATAAATCATTGTATATAGAGCAATATATATCTCAACTAGACAGCGTGTCGTGCATTGTATTTATTTAATTTGCTCCGCTTAAGCTTTTTCACTATTGCAGAAGGTATTTTAAATTTGTCGTCGACCCGCAAAGTATATATATACATATATATATACATATGTTTATATTCTTGAGAAACATTACAGGCCACATCGATATAGCCATATTTTTCTGTCTGTATTGAAGACGTTTCCTCAGAGACTATAAGAGCTATAGACTTCAAATTTGGAAAACAAAAAGTTTTAATTTTACCGACAACTTTCTAGATTTCCCTAGCTGGTGGATAGATTCGAATAGTGTATACAGTTATCCATATCCGTCGAAGAATTGAAATTGGCATACAAATTGATTGAAATGTTTCCCCTTTGCTGAGCTTATTTATTTATTTCAATATTCAAGTATAAATATAATTAATATTTATAATTCGAAAATATATTAATCATATAGCAATTGCATAACAAACTATCGTATCCCCAGGCATAATAACTTTTATAGTAGTCTGCGCTTAATTGACTGTAGAAAAAGAAAAGAAATCAGTAAAATATTTCAGGAATGATGCAGAGAGTCATTTGCTCAGCTGGCATTGGTACTGAATCCACTTATACTCAGTCGGTATCCATTCCAAGCTACGCCGATAACAAATTGTTCATATCTCGCATATTTGATTACCCCATCGGGGTATTTGTAGAGTTCATGTGGCTCGTCACGAAATGGATATTTCATTCATTCACTCGCTGCTGGATAAATGCCCATCCTCCGAGTCCCAGAATAACTGGAGGAACAGATTTTATGAACACCCGCATCATCCCCAAAATTGGAGCAACCAAAAAATAAGCGTTTTGCATTTAAGTCCTCCAATTACTTTTCACATTTTTTGACATCCTTGTGGATATGCCTCATTCGTTGGTCCTTTGCTCAATGGCTTTCTTATGTCCCTCCGACAGATTTTTAAAATCCTTTATTAGCATTTCATCGCTGTCGATTTGAAGCTGTTGTTTGGAGTTAACTTATAATCTAATAACTTTTCGCTTAGCTCTTCAATCTCCATTTTCTTGATGGGTGTTCTATTATCATTGATCTCCACTTCAGTCTTCAGTCGTTTTATATAGTTAATCAGTGGTTGCACAGCCCTATAGGCACATTCCACATCCTCCTGATAAATATTGGAATTAAAATATCTCGAAGGTGTATTATATTTAAATATTCTTTGCTTACATAATTTTCATTAGTTGCAGCTACGAAGGAGAATTCGCCTTAGATCAGGGCGAGACTTGTGTATAAAATGAAGAGAATAAAATTGAATTTCATCTTCTTCTGCTATGGAGAACTGGTCTCAACAGAAACAAGTGTAAACTAATTGTTCGTAATCGATTTTCCGACATTTTATAGGATTGACCAGAGATACAGTGAGAAGCTGTAAAAAATACATCGATCGAAGCCTTTACCCAGTACAACTGATAACAGGTCAATGGCCTTAATGGCATTTCATTATCAGCGAACCCTTGATGGATCCGCATTTAATTTCGCACATTGAATTTGGAGTTCAAAGCAAAATATATATTTAATATTATCTTGAACTGAGCTAGTACTCATTTTAGAAACGATAGAACTTAGTGCCACATATTTTTACGAATAACGATTTGAAATAATAGATAAACATCGAACGGGAAGAACTTTAAATGTATGTGTATGTGTTGCAAGCATGTGTTGCATCATCAGAATATCAGCGATTTTATCAACTTTTTATGTTTTCAATTGTAGATCTTAATTACATATCTTAATTGGATGTCAACCAATGTCTAATAACAATACAAAACACAAATGTTTTAAGAAACGAGACTAGCAAATCGCAATTTTATTTGAATATGCAGGCAAACAAGCTCAAGAGTGGGGCAACAAAGGCGGGCAACACCTTTGTGTGCGGCAAACAAACTCTTTGCTGTAAGCCGCAAGAAAATCTCGCACCTTTTGCGCAAAAGTACAAAAAACTCCGACTAGGAACCAAAGTTATTTTTAATTGGTTGGGAGAGTAGTGTGGGTGGGGGGGGGGGGGGGGGGGGGGGGATGTGGCTTCAAAGTGATCCACAGCGCCGCCGACGTCGACAGCAGAGTCAACGGCGTAAACCGACTGCGGCCCCGTGCTGTCTTCAAAGTTCCGTTGGCAAATCGGTCTTATCGCTACAGTTGCAGCACACAACAGTACAGTGCCTAAGTACACACACACACACACACACACACACATATATATACATACATGTATAGTTGGTTTAGTTAGCGTCGTTTTGTTATTGCACGAAATATGCTCTGTGTATATATGTGTGTGTGTGTGTGTGTGTGTGTGTGTGTGTGTGTGTGTGTGTGCTTATGTATTATCACTGCGACTGATAAGCTGCGCGCGCACATTCAAATATTTACAAAAGAGACATTTGTACTAATTGCATTGTACATATTTAGTTAGATTAGTTTGTATGTCTGCGTGTGTAAATGGAACAAGCGAAGCCAACACAAGGCAAGACCAGACAATTGACCGATTGTAATTGCTGAAATACGTTACAAAATGGCCACGATTTGACAACGATTTGTCAATTACCAGACGACCACCTAAAATTAGAGTGGGATATATCACTCAATTTGATGATCGGAGCTGTGTAAATAACGATCAACAACGTTGATCAATTTGAGCCCATCAAAACGCATTGATTCTTGAATATGTCGATTAACTTAATGATGGGTTTACGATTCGACTGCAAAAGCTATCGATAAGTCTAACTACGGATAAGTGATGAATTGATCGAGAACCTTAATTAACTTTAATTATATCTTATCAAATACCACCTCAATATGATAATTTGTACCGTTCCTAAGATCATATACGAATATTATTTGTATCTGCTCTGAAGATCAATATCTAAAATATCTATATAATCCATATGCCACACACATTCATCAATTTCGTTGTCAATAGTTGGCACATAGATATTATATATTGGTATTTATATCATATTGCTTTAGCTAAGCTACTTTTCATACATTGGTTTCCCAACGTTAATTTGGAAATCTCATCTGCAATTGAGAACTAATCGTATGCCTACATCGATACGTCATCGTATCTGTAAGATTACGATACAGGCTGCACCCAGATAGCGCCCTGGCTTGTATTGTATGTGTATATAAATAAAATAAATTTATAAATATTGTCTTGCATGTCTTTGCGAGTTGTCCAGTTGTTTGTTATCAAGCCCGTAATTAACGTGTTCTATTTTTAGATGTCGTCGTCGTCTTGTAGTTCGCTCGTCGTTTCAGTCCTCCATCAATTGTATCGTCAATTGACTTTTCAGTTGTTGTAGCTATCGCAGTTGTTGCTGTTGCTGTTCAACTGGGCAACTCGGACTCGTGTGGGGAACGCGAGAGAGATTATCACGCTAAAAAATCAACAGTCGCTGACGGTTCAGAGCTACTGTCTGCCTCTCGGTTTTATTCTGTTCAGCATTGCGGCATTATAAAGGCAACTGAGGCAGCCACACTGCTGTGGCAGCAGCAGCAGCGGCAGCAGCATCTGTTGTTGATTGTTGTTATTTTATTTATGTTTTTTTCTTTTTTTTTGCTGCTGATTTAATAAATTAAAACCCGTAAATTAACTGTGAAGGCAAAACGACGCGCGACAAATCAAATAAACAAATAAATGGCAAGCAGCAGCTAAAGACTCTTTCAGCCTCTCCACTGCAGATACAGTAACTAGAGAAAGAGAGAGAGAGAGAGTGTGTGAGAGCGAGAGAGAGAGAGAGAGATAGTATGAATTTGCCAATTGATGCCGCTTGATGCCATCAATTGGACAATTCTAAAATCATTGTAAGCTTTGAACTCTATTTTTGGTCTGCCCAATAAAACCCCTATGAAATCGAACAACTCTGAAAAGAAAGAAAATAAGAAAATTGACAAATGAAAATTGCTATACTAGTATTTAATATTTATAAATATAATACGTGGAAGTAATGTTGTTTTTATAAATATTATAAAACCCCTATTTTTTTTTTATATATTTAAGTGTTATTTTTTAATCAAGCTTGAATTTTTAAATAATCCAGATTTTATATCGCTGCTGCTTTGTGCCTTATACCGACCCCAAATAAACACATATATATATATATATATATATATATATATATATATATATATATATATAAATTAATCGAAACATTTGTTTGGCTTCCCACAGTGCGGGTAACAACTAACATTTAGAAGTTAAACCGAAAATTAGCACACGTGTGCTGCGAGACTCGGACGACCCAATGATAAACCCTGTAAGCCAAAAGTATGCGACCCATGGGCAATTGGGCAACATACTCACATAAATACACAAACACACACAGACACACAGACAGACACACATACACACATGTGTACATTATACCTATCAATATATCCCTGTCTGTTTATTTAGCCACAGCTGGCAGCCCAATGACGACGCCGACGACGACGACGACGACGACCACTTATCAATGGATCCCATCTGTGTTAATGATGCCATGGCGTTCTGATAACCGTTAGGTATCTGCCCGATACTGGCACGTGTGCACTATGGGTGTGGTTCGGGGGGCGGAGGCAGGCATTTTGATAAGAACTCGCCCCGGTTGTAGGTGAGTTTGGCCCCACGTGGTGTTTGTTTAATATCAGCTGTGATAAAACCTTTGGTAAACTCGAGTCCATCGGGCAGTCAATCGTCAGCTTTGCTGCAAAGTCGTTAACCCCTTTATTTTAGGTACTAGGTAATGCAACATGATTGATTTATCGCTAGGCCCGACCTGGGGCCATTCGCTAGCGACTCCAGTTCACGGAGGGCCCATAACTTAATCGAGTGCAAGTCGAGTTAAGTTTTGCTTCAAGCACGGCGTCTACGGAATCAAATCATTTTGCTACTCTCCTCATCAATTTGATCGATGGTTCTATGAGGTCTGAAAAGACACAAACCTTTAATTATGTTTTCAATATGAACCACAACACATTTCATGTTCTAACAAACAGTCTAAAAGATATGAGAATATTTAGAAAACAAAAATGAAAAATTTAATTAAATTAGCGCTACAACTTGAGATACAAAATTTGGGAGCTGTTGGTTTCAAGATATTAACTAACAAATAGAAATAAAAATGCAATAACAGATTTTATCGTTTGTTTTTATTATGTTGAGTTTCATCATTTTTACTTGACGCCTTCAGCATTTTAAAAGTAAAAGATTTGCCTGGCTTGGATGGGTTTTGCATAATCAAAGTAAATTACGATTATAGAGAGGGTCCACAGCCATCATCTGCACTATCGATAATTCGATCAATTGTGTTGCAGCTCTGTGCTTTTACCTCCCAGAGCGTTTATTGTGCTCCCTACTTGAACATAAATACTTGAGTGTGCTGCATTGGGATACGTGTGGCCCAGCCACCATCAAGGATATATGTACGCACATGTATGTGTGTGCGTGTGTGTGTGTGTGTGTTGCTCCTCTTGTGACCCGCTTGGGGCAATCTGAAGTGCGGCACTTCAATTCCAATTCGACAGCAGCCAATTGCAAATCGCAGATGAAACAAGAACAAGGCTCGGGGGTGTACTCCAGTTGGCAGTTTTTGTTTTGAAGACGTCCTTGTCGTCATCGTGCCTGTTTCTGTCAGTTTGCCTTATCCACTTGGGACACGGACCAGCTGCAGCGATAGACAGAAAGAGAGAGAGAGAGAGAGACGAGAGAGAGAGAGAGAGAGAGAGAGAGAGAGAGAGAGAGAGGGCTTCGCTGCGGGGCAACTGCAGCTTTCCTTATTGTTGTTGTCGTCTCCACAGAGCCCCTTCACATATCCTGTGCAGAAATTGGAAAAACTACTAGAGCTAACTTCAATTGAGACGTGCTTCTGACCTGTCCAGGGCACGAAACGGACACTATGATTGAAATTCCAAGCACTGCTCGAGGCGCCCTTTGGCACAATCCGATAAACACTTGAATGGAAAAGCATTCTGATGAACGCTGCTTTTGCTCGCCGAGCACTGCTCGCATTACAACTAATTACGAGGATATGGATGTGGATGAGGCTACACAGCACTGAGAACTGACAACTGACAACTGACAACTGACAACTGAGGCGCAACGCAATCAATATCGAAATTTTGTTACGCCTTTCAGGGAGGTATTTTCATCTTGCAGGCAGCAGGCAGCAGGCAGTAGGCAGTTTAGATGGGCCATATGCTCGAGCCGGGTTCGTGTTAGTCTTAATTATCGGCTGCCTGTGCGAAAAAGGGCCACAGATGAAGCAGATAAGCAAGCAGAGAGAGAGAGAGAGCCGAGAGAGGCGGAGGCTGTGTGCCGCCAAAAGGATATGGCAAACAAGCAAATATTTACAGTGCACACTCGCATTTAATTATTGACCACAAGCAGGATGCAAAGGAACCGGCCGCCGTGGCATATGGCGCTGAAATGTGAGCAGACACGTGAGCTCTGCTCTCGGTTGGACGGCAGCCGTTGCAGAGATCAGCTGTGCACAATTATCCATTACGGGTATTTGCTGAAAGGTTGCTCTAACGGCTGAAATTCCATTTGCGGTCGTTGGCGGGGCGGCGTGGGGGTTGCAGGCCGCACTCAGGGGTTGGTTTAAACACCCTCTTATTATTTATTGTTTTTAATAAGTTTCTATTATCAGCAGCAGTTGCCGTTACACAAATTCATATCTCTAGTTCACATCGCATTCAACTAAGCCAATAACTAAAAGAATTTCCTGCAATGCATTGACCACTGAGTCTCCAGAGCAAGGACTATGCAGAGGACTAACAGATGCACTTCTTTTTAATGTCCACCATCAAGGATATAATCGCATTCAGCACTGCAGCAATCAAACTCTGTATATACTTGAGCTTATGATGCAGTCTCAGAATCTTATTAAATCGAATTAATTTGCATATTGGAGCAGTGAGAGACTCAAGTATGTACTTCAAGAAGATTTCATGACTCCATGTTGCACTTCTGCCAAATTTCATTGCCAAAGTTACCCATAAATGGAAATGTAAATATTTAAAAATATATAAATAACAACTTGCCCCTTTGCACTTTGCATCGATACGTTTCGTATATAAGACCTGTTCATGAAATAATCACAGGCATCTGATATATCGGAGCTGTTTGCGTCAATGGATTGGTGATGACGAAATAAATACACGTTTATGGTGGATCAGAGCTGTTTCAGGCACAATTACGCACCTACAACTTCCTTGCGACATGGCTCCATTATCCCCCAATATTCAACATGACGCAATGAAGCCATTCACTGTTAACTGGTATGTGGTAAATGGGGTGTTGGGTTTTATGGGGGTCCTTGGCTTGGATGCTTGTTTCGCCTTTGTTTGTTTATTTGCTTTTTTCTTCTTCTTTTTTTTGTCGTATTTACATGCGACGTAAGTAATTTTTATATTCACAATAAATGTGGCGGCCTAATTGAGTTAGAGGCGTTTCGTGTGTGTAAATACGGACAAAGTGACGAGAATTCTTGAGTAATCCACACACAATCACACACACTACACACACACACACACACACACACACACACACACACACACACAATCACACACACCGACAAGCACACTTAGACTTCCCACATTTATTTGTCCTTTTGTTTGTGTTGTGAGTTGTGCACAGCAAAAGTCGCTAAGGAAAAGAAAAATAATCTTGCAAAATTAAATTTCACTCAGAGTGAAAGTAAGCCAAAGACCCTTAAGCTGATTATGTTTAATTCAAATTTACAACAAATTTAAAAAACAAAAACAAGAAAAAGAAACAATTCAACATCTTTTGCAGCGGGATTATTCAAAGTGCTTCTCGAAAGTGTGGTATTAAAAGAAGAACCTATATAAAATTTGTAATTGAAATTCATCTCTGATGTGCCTGAATTTATAGCTAAAATTTGCTCACAGCAGACCAAAACTAAACTGGATCAAGAATTTTCATGAATTTATGATTGATGTGATTTAAATATTTTACTGATTGCAAACACATATAACAATAATAGACTCTACCAAGAAGCGTATCCAATGATGTTAAGCTGAATATAGACACACTTGTCAACTGTTTGAGTGCCAGTTAGTTACACATGTGACATGAGCTCTGAATGTTTGTGGTTCCGCTTAGTGCTCCATGTGGTGGCAAGTGTTCATCTTGGTTACGCCCTCTACTACGAATACAGATTCACACAGCTGCCGGCGCTGGCCGTACAACTGCGACTGGATCCGGCAATTGGTGGCAAGTTCAAGTATCTGGCCTTTCTCAATGAACTGCTGCAGCTCGTATACAATCTGTTGGCACTGTGCCAGGACATCCACCAACAGCGAGCAGTGCGCAAGTTGCGGGACTATTTGCTGGCCAGTTGTGTGGTGCCACTGGCCCTAACGGTGGCTGTTACCTATTGGACATTGTGCGTCATCAATCGAGAGACGATCTATCCCGAATTCCTGGACCTCATCTACCCAAAGTGGCTCAACCAGACGCAGCACAGCTGTGTGGTGATCTATGCCCTGCTGGAACTCTGCAGTACACCACATAGTTATCCGAAACGACGCAATGGTTTTGCAGGTGTGGCCGCTGTCCTGATCTGTTATCTGACGTGGCTGCAACTAGTGTATTATTGGACAGGCGGTGTCTGGATCTATCCCTTTCTCGATGCATTTACTGGTCCGCTGCGCTTGTGTTTCTACCTTCTAATCCTGGCACTGTCCTTTGGCTACTATTTGCTGGGCGAACAACTGAACCGAGTGCTCTGGAAGTACCGCTCAATAGCAATGTAATAAAGCAATTTCCGTTCCTCCAAATCACTTTTCCCAACTGTCGTCAGGTAGACAGAAATTTGCATAGAAATGCGCTGCTGCTCGAGGGTAAAGTAGCCAAACTGAAATTGAAGGCAATAATAATGACAATTGACTTGTCAAAATGTTACAAATGCGACTGCGAGTGCGAGTAAAAAAACAAAAAAAAAACAAAAAAACAAAAATACGAAAACAAAAAAACGAAAAAATCAAATCCAACTGACTTGAACTGAGCCCAAGCAATGCCGAACCGAGCCAGGCCAAGGGTTGGCCCTTAAGCAAAATGCATTTGCAGCCCAGTTTGTCAGTGTTTGAGGTATTTCTTCTTCTACTTTTCTTTTGCGGTCGCCGAAGCGTGGAATTAACTCAAATCGATTCGTTGCACTCGTCAAGGGAAGCGTCCATTCAATTCAGAGTCTTAACAACTGTAGTAGTATCTATCCACTTAAGGGTTTTTCCAGTTCTCAGCAGTTGCTGTCACGTATAGGTTTTCAGATACTTCGACAGTGATAGGGTTATTATAATTCTGCAATTTGTGTTCAGAGCTGTTCAAATGGAATATTCAATTGTTGAGTAAAATGCTGAGTCAAAGCTTTCCAAAGTTAGGAAGTTGTTTGGGCAGCAAACTCTTAGCTATAGAAGTCGATTAAATTAGAATTGAAAACAGATTTAACGAATTTCTTAGAGACAAATATATTTGGCGATATTTTAACTCGATATCTTAGCTTATACATTACTTTTGAAAATATACAAAGCGAGAATCTTTTAACTGCAATACAAATTTGTTATAGAGTTGTAAACTTAAATTATTTTCATTCGTTATGATAATGATTATTAATTGTTTGCAAAAGCAGTAATAAAATATTTATTACAGAAAAAAATTAAGATTTATGTTTCTATGATTTAGTTGGTCATGATTGCAATATGGTTTCAAATTGATTACGGTCCTTCCAATACATTTCTCATGCTCCCAACAATATCAGATGAGCAGCCAGCCATCCTTTTGGCTTGTGATTCCGATTACGATTCACATTCAGATTCGGATACATAAATCATTGGATGGCAGCTGCTATTTGGGTCACGTGCACAGTTGGCTAAATGGCAATGGTTTCAGCTGTGAATTGCTGAGAAACAGCTGAAAAACTGCCAAAAGCCGACCCGAACATGAGTCACTCAATCCTTTCAGTAGAGCCCAAAAACCTCTGCATTTTTCATGGAAAATTGAAAACACGCTGCGTACCCACACGCGGCACTTGTGTGAAAAATATTTCAATATTGAATGGAAACAGCTGAGAATGCATTCACACACACACACACACACACACATGCATACTCCTTGGATTTGTTTATTGTGGGACGGAAGCCGGCCGGAAACGTGTTTCAAATGCCGGGAGGAAGTCCTGTGAGCCAGCTAGCTGCCTGCGAGTGCTGCTCGCATTCATGAATGCGGTTCAGGTACTCGAACCTTGAGCGCAGCTCAGCATGCAAATGAACCGACAATGCAGCAACGGGAATCGCCATCAATTGAGTCATATGGCGCATGCCTGTCCTATTTCCAGGATGTGCCAGGATCTGTGTCAGCTGTCGATCGACCCGGGCGAACCCTCGCAATTGTTTACTTCCACGCACGATTGATTCAACCCATCGAGTTTGCAATACAGATGCAGATACAGATACAGCCATAGCTACAGCTACATATCATCAAGTCATCCGACTGCGGTCTGTCTTTTTCTGTATAGCCTTTATTGTGCACGATCTCCGCCCCTTTCCTATAATTTGTGCAAATATTTTGTTGCGTTTGTGTGCCAAACAATTGTTGTAGTCTCCTGTCTCCTGTCTCCTGTCTTCCTGGTCGCCGCACACAAATTGTCAATTTGTCACCCGCGTGAATTGCATGGGCTGCCAAGCCAGGGAATGCAGAAGCAACAACAACAACAACAACAACATCAGCTACGTGTGCTATCTTCATACATTCATTGTGCCGGAAAATTGTTTATTTATTGTTATTCATGGCCGGCTCTCACAATGCAATTTCACGTTTAATTGCGTGCGTTTGTCCATTTGTGCCAAACGATTTTCATAACTCTCCGCACAGGGGAAGCCAAGAAATGCTGGCTATTTGTTTAACCAACCAGGCACAGGTAAAATGTTAATGACACCAAACCCGATTCCCCCACACTTGCCACATCAGAGAGTCGCTCCCGCAGGCCTGCATAAGTTAAGCAGTTAACGCGTATTTTTTTTTTCCATACCCATACACGGGGGTAGATACTCTGACTATGACTTTGACGAGCACACGAAGATAACTCTTTCGTATGGTTGAAGTAGTAACTATTTGCTGTACATGTCTTGTCTGCCACAGAGCATTTATCATGTGAGCGCTTAAGCTATTAATGTTGCAAAGAAAAAAATTAAATTAATTTAATTGCAGAAAATGACGCAACAAGCCCAAAACGGCTCTATAGATACCCATCAGATATATGGCCAGGCAGACTGTCATCAAAACTAATGATCAACTTTAATTCTCGAGCCAATGTTTCCAAGGCAAAAGGAGCAACTTTTATTTTCAGTAAGGCCGTTGCAAATGTGACTCTATTGTATGCAATGTAACAATCTGGCAACTCTTATTTAGCTTATCTTAAGTTTTGCATTGTTCTTCATTCGTATGTATAATTTCACAATAGCATGTAAACTCACTCCGTTTTAGACTGCCGAATGATTCCTGCAGAATATCGTTATCTTGTTTGTATACGCTGTGAAACTGTGCGATCGGATCTAGCAAATCCAACATCATTTTAGAAACGATTGAACTTAGTTCCTCATTTTTAGATACAAATGCTGAGCATCAAATCTTAAAGTGGACGATCTTAAGGAGAGTAGACAAATAAATGGGAATACTTTCAATTGTGTCTACTGTAGTTGAACTTTTATAAATATGTTTATAAAGTTCAGTTTGAAGATGGAATATCTGTTGATCTTCATTTGAAATGTGTATTCCAATAATAAACAATTCAGGCAGTTGGAAGCAAATCAGACCCAATAAAGTCAAGTCCGAATCTCTGTAAATACATAGCTATAGCAAGATACGCAAAGAAATATGTTGATGTGTCTTATGTGGAGCCAAAGAGATCTGTGAATGCGTGAATAGATGTAACTACACTCCTCGCCACTTGAATAGGTCAGCCATTAAATCTGTTTCTATCGTGAACTGCTCCCAAGATAAAAATAGGAAATTATTATAGATTCAGGTAATTATACAGTTATAAAGTTATCCTTCGGAGAGTTGAAATCACGCAAGTAGAAATTCATAAAAATTGTTATAATTACAGTGCCAATTTAATTATTTGAGAGTTCATTTTTGATTACATTCACAATTCCAAAGTACAATTCATATTACATTTGTATCATTTTTATATGCATGTTGGGCGAATAAGCATTTTAACATTTTTGACTGCGCCATACCAAAATATACCATTATATTCCCAGTCATTATAACTGTAAAAGTTCTTTAAACTTGAGTCACTGTAGAATAAAAGAAGAAAACAGTTAAATATATAAATATAGATGAAGAAGAGAGTCATTTGCTTACGCATATCCACAATTGTCAGGGTACCACCATCCACCAAGGTATGCTAATGCACAATTGCCATAATACCAGTTATCATTATCACGATCATATGTCGTAAATTTCTGTTTATTGTTCAATTCTGACATAAAATCTCTGGCATTGCCACTGAATCCACTTAAACTCAGTCGGTATGCATCGCTTTCGCCAGCAATGGCAAATTGTTGATATCTCGCATATTCTATTCTGCCATAAGATCTCTTCAGATATATATAGAGTTCATGGGGTTTGTTGCTCGTCAAGCGGTGGATCTTCTCCAAGCCCAAGAAGAAGTCGCCATCAAAGGTACCAAAGCCGTCACGGTATGTTGTCCAAGACCTGTTGAAATCTTCTTTGCCTTTGCTTCGCTGTTGGATAACTGTCCATCCAGGACCTGCTGTCCCAGAGTCACATAAAGCATCAAAGGAGTAATTAGAGAAACTGATTTTATGAACACCAGCATCTCCAAAAGAAGTGCAACCAACTAAAGGGTTTCTCCAATTTCATTTCACATTTTATGACATCGTTTTGTAATTTGGATATTTGTTGATTCTTTTCCTCAATGGTTTGGTTATGTTCCTCCAACTGTTTTTGAAACTCCTTCGATTTGACTGCCTCGCTATTAATTTGACCTTTTAATTTAGATATTTCTTGGTTCTTTAGGTCAATATTTTTTTGAAACTCCTTCGATTTGACTGCCTCGCTATTAATTTGAGCTCTTAATTTCGATATTTCTTGGTTCTTTTGGTCAATGTTTTTCCTATCTTCCTCCAACTGTTTCTGAAACTCCATCGATTGAATTGCATCGCTATTAATTTGCCCCTGGAATTTGTATATTTGTTGATTCGTTGCCTTAATGGTTTCCATATGTTCTTCCAATTGTTCCTCCAACTGCTGCAATTTGATTGCATCGCTATCGATTTGAAGTTTTTGTTTGGAGATTACATCACTTCTGAATTCCTCACACTTCTGTGAATTGAGCTTATTTAATTCATTCCTGATTGATTGCAAATTGCTTAATTCATTCCTGATTGATTGCAAATAGTCATTGTTCTCCTTGCATAAATCTATCTGATTTCTTAATTCCTGTATGATTGCGACATTTTCACTTGGATCAACTACTTTCTTCAGCAACTCGCATTGTTCCTCCTCTGTCCTTGATGCTTTGCGGATCTGATAGAATTTAGAATTAGAATAACTCGCTTGCCTAATATAATGAATTCTTATTTATTCACCTCATTGTTGGTAGCTGAAGTTACGGAAGAGGATTCGCCTTTGATCAGGATCAGACTTATGTATAAAGTAAGTGCAACCCAATTTAATTCCATCTTTTCCTGCTATGGCCACTGGTCTCAATAGAAACAGATGTAGACTGCATTTTCAGAGTCGGGCTGTCGACATTTTATAGCATTTTATATACATTGAACGATGCTGTTATCAAGAACCACTGATAATGGACCACGTCAATGGCTTTAGGGGAACCTGGATCAGGTTCACGGCAACAGATAAGCGTCGACAGACATCTCACACGTATGAGTACAATATACCTACACAAGTTCAATATATATATATATATATATATATATATATATATATATATACTGTATATGTATCTGTATATGTATACATATATATTTATTTATTTATTTCGCAGTAGCATCAAATCATATTTGACAGAATCATAATAGATATTTAATTATTTATAACTGAACTAGTGCTCATTTGTTGCAAATGTGACTCTATTGTATGCAATGTAACAACTCTTATTTAGCTTATCTTAAGTTTTGCATTGTTCTTCATTTGTATGTATTAATTTCACAATGGCATGTAAACTCACTCCGTTTTAGACTGCCGAATGATTCCTGCAGAATATCGTTATCTTGTTTGTATACGCTGTGAAACTGTGCGATCGGATCTAGCAAATCCAACATCATTTTAGAAACGATTGAACTTAGTTCCTCATTTTTAGATACAAATGCTGAGCATCAAATCTTAAAGTGGACGATCTTAAGGAGAGTAGACAAATAAATGGGAATACTTTCAATTGTGTCTACTGTAGTTGAACTTTTATAAATATGTTTATAAAGTTCAGTTTGAAGATGGAATATCTGTTGATCTTCATTTGAAATGTGTATTCCAATAATAAACAATTCAGGCAGTTGGAAGCAAATCAGACCCAATAAAGTCAAGTCCGAATCTCTGTAAATACATAGCTATAGCAAGATACGCAAAGAAATATGTTGATGTGTCTTATGTGGAGCCAAAGAGATCTGTGAATGCGTGAATAGATGTAACTACACTCCTCGCCACTTGAATAGGTCAGCCATTAAATCTGTTTCTATCGTGAACTGCTCCCAAGATAAAAATAGGAAATTATTATAGATTCAGGTAATTATACAGTTATAAAGTTATCCTTCGGAGAGTTGAAATCACGCAAGTAGAAATTCATAAAAATTGTTATAATTACAGTGCCAATTTAATTATTTGAGAGTTCATTTTAAATTCATTTACAATTCCAAAGTACAATTCATATTACATTTGTATCATTTTTATATGCATGTTGGGCGAATAAGCATTTTAACATTTTTGACTGGGCCATTAAAATTGTCATAGTACTTTGAATTTAAGATACTGTAGAATAAAAGAAGAAAATAGTTTAATATATAAATAGAGATGAAGAAGAGAGTCATTTGCTTACACATGTCCACAATAGTCAGAGTACCACCATCCACCAAGGAATATTGATGCACAATTGCCATCATTCCAGTTATCATTATCACGATCATATGTCGAAAATTTCTGATTATTGTTCAGTTCTGACATCGTATCTGTGGCAGTGCCACTGAATCCACTGAAACTCAGTCGGTATTCATCGCTTTCGCCAGCAATGGCAAATTGTTGATATAGCGCATATTCTGTTCTGCCATCAATTCTCTCCAGATGTATATAGAGTTCATGGCGTTTGTTGCTCGTCAAGCGGTGGATCTTCTCCAAGCCCAAGAAGAAGTCGCCATCAAAGGAACCAAAGCCTTCACGGTATGTGTCCCAATTCCTGTAGAAAATATCTTCACCATTGATTCGCTGCTGGATAACTGTCCATCCAGGACCTGCTGTCTTCGAGTCACATAAAGCATCAAAGGAGTAATTAGAGAAACTGATTTTATGAACACCAGCATCTCCAAAAGAAGTGCACCCAACTAAGGGTTTCTCCAATTTCATTTCACATTTTATGACATCGTTTTGTAATTTGGATATTTGTTGATTCTTTTCCTCAATGGTTTCCTTACGTTCCTCCAACTGTTTTTTAAACTCCTTCGATTTGATTACAACGCGCTTAATTAGACCTTTTAATTTAGATATTTCTTGGTTCTTTAGTTCAATATTTTTTTGAAACTCGTTCGATTTGACTGCCTCGCTATTCATTTGACCTTTTAATTTAGATATTTCTTGGTTCTTTTGGTCAATATTTTTCTTATGTTCCTCCAACTGTTTCTGAAACTCCTTCGATTGAATTGCATCGCAATTAATTTGCCCCTG
This sequence comes from Drosophila silvestris, assembly GCA_035043445.1. NCBI lineage: Eukaryota > Metazoa > Arthropoda > Insecta > Diptera > Drosophilidae > Drosophila > Drosophila silvestris. The sequence continues at coordinate 9,608,135 of JAWNMZ010000138.1, forward strand.
GAATTTGTATATTTGTTGATTCGTTGCCTTAATGGTTTCCATATGTTCTTCCAATTGTTCCTCCAACTGCTGCAATTTGATTGCATCGCTATCGATTTGAAGTTTTTGTTTGGAGATTACATCACTTCTGAATTCCTCACATTTCTGTGAATTGAGCTTATTTAATTCATTCCTGATTGATTGCAAATTACTTAATTCATTCCTGATTGATTGCAAATTACTTAATTCATTCCTGATTGATTGCAAATTGTCATTGTTCTCCTTGGATAAATCTATCTGACTTCTTAATTCCTGTATGATTGCGACATTTTCACTTGGATCAACTACTTTCTTCAGCAACTCGCATTGTTCCTCCTCTGTCCTGGATGCTTTGCGGATCTGATATAATTTAGAATTAGAACAACTCGCTTGTCTAATATAATTAATTCTTATTTATTCACCTCATTTTTGGTAGCTGAAGTTACGGAAGAGGATTCGCCTTTGATCAGGATCAGACTTATGTATAAAGTAAGTGCAACCCAATTTAATTCCATCTTTTCCTGCTATGGCCACTGGTCTCAATAGAAACAGATGTAGACTGCATTTTCAGAGTCGGGCTGTCGACATTTTATAGCATTTTATATACATTGAACGATGCTGTTATCAAGAACCACTGATAATGGACCACGTCAATGGCTTTAGGGGAACCTGGATCAGGTTCACGGCAACAGATAAGCGTCGACAGACATCTCACACGTATGAGTACAATATACCTACAAAATTTCAATATATATAAATATATATATATATATATATATATATACATATATATTTATTTATTTATTTCGCAGTAGCATCAAATCATATTTGACAGAATCATAATAGATATTTAATTATTTATAACTGAACTAGTGCTCATTTGTTGCAAATGTGACTCTATTGTATGCAATGTAACAACTCTTATTTAGCTTATCTTAAGTTTTGCATTGTTCTTCATTCGTATGTATTAATTTCACAATGGCATGTAAACTCACTCCGTTTTAGACTGCCGAATGAGTCGCGTCGTTAGACAAATAAAACTTTGATTCCTGCAGAATATCGTTATCTTGTTTGTATACGCTGTGAAACTGTGCGAACTGTGCGGATCTAGCAAATCCAACATAAGTGAAGAAATTTTTAAAATAATTAATTTTTCCAAAGTTTTAATGCCAAATTGTTATGAAAACTTCTTTTTAGCTTTGGCAAAGTTGTAGAAGTTATAGGAAAAAGCATAAGCTGCTTAAGATTTGACTGACATCGGATTATAAATTATTCCGATTTTTGGTCTATGTGCATAAGAGACTTTAAATGAGCGAAAATTGCATTAAATAATACATTAAATTCTGATTTGGCTTCACCCACAATTCCAGTCCGTAATCAGTCTTCGAACTGCAACTGCAACGCAATGCATTTCTACGTAGTTGCCTGCGCCCTCTTACCCCATTCTTGCCCCCCTCCCCATCCTCTCCCAAATACACATAATTTTGCAACCCTCCCCTTGATGCCATTGTCTTCTGTCAGCATTGATTAAACTTTCTGTCTGCGCTTGTCTCGCGCGGCGTCGCAACGCTGCTTCCCGTTGTTGCATGCACGAAATTTCGCCCATGTTGCACAAATTGATGTTGCATGCCGCTGTCGTTGTCGCTGTTACTGTTGCCGCTCGACTTGGCGTTTGTTGTTATTGTTATTCGGTGCTCAGCGCTCTGTGCTCCTCCGGTGGCATGTTCGCGAAAAGTCATGCGATTTCCTCAGACGTGCACAATTAGGGGGGCAGACTGAATTGAGGAGGGTGAGAGAAGGTAGGTGCTTTCAGAGCCGACCCCTGACAAGAACTCCACACCCTTTGGGCTTGGAGGAACTTGTTTTGTTTTCCAAAGAAACGAAACTCTGGAAAGTAATGTAAAGTAAAGTAAAGAAAAATAAAGTTAAGAATTCCACTGCGGGCACAGACTATTAACCCAATTAATGACAAAAGTTTAGCAGCTCTGATTAGAATCAGGTGAAAACATGATGACTACAAAACGTTACAACAACAGGGGAAAAACATTTTGCCAACTTCGGTCTTCAGGCAACCAAATGGATTCCGGAACAAGAGGCAACATTCCACACAGATTGCACAATTTGTATTCGTATCACAAGAAAAATGAACTCAACTTTAGTTGAGTTCTTTTTTTCCTTAAGGGTATAGTCTGTAGACCGTACATAAAGTTTAAATTAGCATTTACAAATTTGTTTATTATATCCTTAATTGTATTTATATTTTTTATTTCGCTTAAACAGTTTTGATTTAAGTTTAATTTTAATTCGTAACCTTAATTTAAAATTTATATTTATTAAAATCTCTCTCAAAACTATGGACTGTTCTCAGTCTATATTTATAATTATTAATCGTTGTCGAAAAGAAATGAAAAACAAATTAATAAATATAAAGAAATATATAATGAAACTGGGGGCATTAAAATGCTACATTGTCCAACAATTATTACTAGTTTGTGGCATCCCAAAAAGAAAAAGAAAAAACAAAATTTGTTATTTATTATTGAAAACGTTGAAAGCATTAGGAAATTTGATAGCTGAACAATTTAATATTTCAATTACCTGCAACATGCTTCGACCTAGGAAACAGTTTGGGCAGCTTGGGTAGCACTGGGCACGTTTGAGAATGACGTGAATTTGTCTTGCATAAATTTTGGATGAAAAGAAAAAATTTGTAAACATCGCGTCGAGGATGCAGGCAACATGTGTTGGCCGCCCTGTGTCGCAGAAAGTGCTACGGCTGTGGAGGTGGAGCTGGAGGTGGAGAGAAGGGGTGTGGAGCGTGGTATATCACGATTGCGGCAATCAACAAATGGAGCGGCAACCTCATTAGTCAAAAGGAGGGAACAAAGCGGCGCAAAGGAATCACAACGCCAGTCCCTGGCACCTCTCTCCTCTCCTCTCCTCTCCTCTCCTCTCCTCTCCTCTCCTCTCCTCTCCTCTCCTCTCCCTCTCCACATATATGTATATCATGTCCGTACTCTGTCCGTCTGCAGCAAGGATGTGCGGCATATGTGGCCACATTAGTCAGTGGGTCGCTGAGTAGGTGAGCTGAAGCATTCACTTATAGCAACACACACACACACACACACACACACAACAAACAACGTGCGTGCTCGCGAAATGTTCTCGTTGGGGTAAACGCAGCGGAAATTGTAAATTTTTTACTCGCAAAACGAAAAAATAAATCATATGCGTGAAATTTTTGCAGTCCCTTCGACTTTACCTCGTCTCTATCTGGCGACAAACGGGATAACAACATCAGGTGCACAGTGGTCCTTTATCTGACTAAAACTGTACACATTCAGATACTTACCATAGACATTAAGATGTCTACGATGCTTATCTCTCGCTTTAACAAGTCTCACATTAAATGTATTTGCCTTTTTACATTTTTTTCAATCTCTTGCCACAATTATCTTTATTGATCTGCATGGGTAAAAATCTTGCTTGAAATCTCAGTTCGTATGGCAATCGTCCACTAAGAAATCGATTTCTTATTTATAATTCATAAATCGTTACCGCAAAGATAAACTTGCAAAGTAGAACACTCTGCATTTGGTTACTATAATCTCGATTGGTTGTTAGTTCTCAGTTGCTACTGGCAACCCACTGTGCTGGCCACTGTGTGGACAGAAACCAACCACGAATCCGCATCAAGTCTTGTTAAGCTATGCAAAGAAAAACCAAAATAAAAATATAAAAAAAAGTGAAGAAATGGCAAGAAAAATCTGGTAACACAGTCACAGACACAATTACGATTTCCTGCTTGGGAGCAGCAAGCGCCATAAGTTGCCGCATTCCTTGCCACTAACACACACAAACACACACACACACACAGGCACAGACACAGGGTATCTGCTGAATGGAGAGCGACACATGGCATTTGGCTACGGGATCGCGCTGAAAAATATATTTATATATTCACAAATGCAAACAATCCCCGAGAGCTCGACAACGTTTGGAGGCGAAAATAAAAATGTCATGTTGTTTGAGCCTCCGCCACATGATGAAGAAAGATGCGAACGGTAAATTGCTGTGTCGCTGAGTTGGAGTTTGCCGTTTGCTGGCACAAGGATGCTTGCAGGGTTTTGTGGGAGGGAAGCCCTCCAACATTTCTAGTTGCCACTTTGTAAAACGCGCGCACAGACGAAATGACAAAATGACAACAGCAACAACAGCAAAAACAGCAACAGCAACAGCAACAATAAAAAAGAGAGAAGTATACAAGGAAAAGAAATTTACGCTGCTATGAAATCCATAAGCAGCAAGTGTTTCCTTCGGGAATAGATGGGAGGGCGAGGGCAGCAGGGGCAGGACCTGGGTTTGGTAGTAGGATGAGCTGCTGATGGTTGCTTGCCTGTCGCCCTGCTTGCTTGCTTGGTTGGTTTTTTTGGTTGGTTCGCTGTCAACTGCTGTCGTCTCACTCCCTCTCTCTCTCTCTCTCTATCTCTATCTCTCTCACTCTCTCGCTCTCCCTCTCTCTCTCTGTTACACACACATATACATATCCTAGATGCTTTGCATAAAGTAATTTCAAGTGACAAGCGCGCATTGTTGCCATTTTTGGTGGCACAACCAACGCACCATCTACACTCGCCAAAAAATATTGCCACAGAATTCAGAAAATCGACTTACTTTTTGAGCCATGGACAGTTCTGATAAATCTATCAATTAAAAGTTAGCAAGAACATTTAGAAAATCGCATGAAATTATATTTTGAATTTAGGCAAAATATTTTCTTTGTTTTTGTTTTTCAAATTTAAGCAATAGAAAATATTGTTTACATAATTTTAATTTTTTCGATAAATATAAAGATTGTTTTTAAATTTTTTTAGGATTTTCATATACATATATATATATACATTTTTTTGTTGGTAAACTCCCCGCCATCGACGCCGACCACTCAGCGGCATCGAGCTTAGTTCCGGCTACGATGCGAGGAATATGGCACGACATTTGCTTATAAGAAATTCTATTTCTTTGATTGTCACACACACACACACCCACACACACATAGCTGTATAAATTATGTGCGAAAACTTTTTGGTGAGCCACAGCCGACGCACAGGTGCTACTAAGTTCGCGGCACCTCAGTGGATTGTCGGGGGCAACGGGGGAGCAGCAAGTGACATTTTTAATTATGTCGCATTCGAAATGATGTAAAATATAATCAACACACACACACACACACACACCCACATAAAGCACTTGTAGACTCGTATTGTTTACACCGCCAAAGCTATTTTATTTAAATGCATTTCACCTACCCGTGCCCCCGTCCCAAAGAGCGTCCACACCCACCTGTGCCACCACTTCATCATCTGTAGTCGCATTTCAATTTATTGCCTGTCCTAACCTGATGGCAATTTAAATAATGTCCTGCCCAACCAATTGGGCCCCCTTCGTTTCAAATTGTCACTTCTGTGGCAGCTGGCAGCTGGCAAATGGGAAATGTGAACTGGCAACTGGGCTTCAAATACTTATTTATTTACGCTTTGCGCAAAACTTTTTAACGCAAACTACATAAAAAGCCAACCAAATGGAATCAACACGAATACATTTATTTGTTGTGCTGAATTCCAGAGTGGCAGACCCAGAATATGTTAAGCTGTAGTCATATATTCAAAATAATCTCTAACTGCTCACATCTGGCAGTGAACTTTAAGAATTATCTTTATCTTACTCTACGGCAAACAACATAAATAATACATTAAATTTCAACTTATTGCAGTATATTATATTTGCATGATATTCAGCTTGATTTTATTTTGATTATTTCAATTCGATTTGTTTGAATAATTCAGATGAAATATTCATATTTTTGTTGTATTTTGTGTGTGGGTGTCTTGCTCAGTGGTCAAAGCAATCACAATTAAGAGGTTCGTTTTGTGCCAGCTAAATGTGGAGCAGTCGAAAAGATTTCATCTTTGCATTTTTCGTGTATTGTTTAGGATTTTTGGGCTATTTTTGTGTGCTTTATATGTTTGTAATGAATGCATAAAAAATACTTTCGGCGAACGTGGGCCCGAAACGAGAATAGGCATAGTTGGTTAGGCCCAAAGCAAAAGTTCGGGAATAGTTTTTATGCTCAACTTTTGAACTCTCTGAAAACCTGACACTTGAAATGGAGCCAGGGCCCAATGCCAACATTGGCAATCGCCTTTGGGCCTACAACACACAAATGCTCACACACACACACACACACACACACACACACACACACATAGGGAATGCTCAACTTTAATTATCAAAAAATTGTTTTCATGTGCGACTACAACAAAGTGTGGGCTGTGCCAAGTTGTTGGCTGTTTTAGTTTTAGTTTCAGTCAGTTTTAGTTTTGTGTTTTAGTGCCAGGCAACAGCAGCAACAAAGTTGGCACAAAGTAATAAGTGCACGCCAAGGGAATTTAAATTAAGTTACAAACTTTGCATATTAAGCGCCTTATATACTCCCCCAACCACACCCACCTCCACCTCCACTTACATCCCCACCCCACCCCACCCCACCACCCATTGCTAGGAGCACCGTCCACCTCTCGCCAGTAAACTAAACAAACTCACTTGCAAAATACGAACACACAACTCGAATGAAATTTACCAATACTCGCAGTTACCCTTTCATAACCAACACACAACCACATAATGGTCTACACAGTGGCCCATAACACACACGTGTAATGGCCTAACAACAGTAAGTGTTAAGACAATGCTCGATGCATGTATACCCTGTACTTAAGAAATTCTCAATTACACAGCTAACCTGTGATTAAATGGGGTTTCCTCTTTCATTAAATTATTTATCTAGTCGAATGCTCAACAAATATATGAAAAACTTGCTTTTTCCTTATTTTTAAAGTACTTATCACATAAAGGAAATAGTATTTCTAATCAATATTTGACCCAAACAGCTTCTTATTACAAACTAGATAATAATTGCAAGCTTTTACAAGTCACAGTGCATGCTTGCCTGTTTACCATGCATACTTTTACAGGGTATTACAGAAACATTATGTGCCAGATTTTGAGGCTAGTGCTGCTCACTTCAAAGCTCTCGTTTGGCCTGGGGGCTGGGGGAGTTGTTGATGGTTGGATGGGGCAGTAGGGCCAAGAGGAACTAATTCGGCAACGAGGGCTTACATGATTTTCATATTAATGCCTTGGTAGGCTTAGTAGGCGATATGGCAGCTTGTTAGTAGTCGAAAACATTCAAACTGGGACATTCAACATTTTTGTTTGTTTTCGTACGTTTTTTTTTTTTTTTTTTTTTTTGAGTCAACTGTATGCGACAGCATTTTACATAAAGTGCTCCTGGGTTGAAGCCTATTAAAAATGATGTTTGGGCTTGTATTCAAAGAGCTAAATTGCATACTTTGCTGTTATCTGGCCGTTGGGCAAATACCAGATGAGATTTTGAGCAGTTGTGGCCGGCTGTGTGACTGAGATTTGAATTTGTTGTGCTTCTGCTTCTGCTTGTGCTTGTTTAATCAACAACTTCTTCTCAAGATTGGGGTTAAGAGCAGCAGCATCAGCATCAGCAGCAGCATCAACAGCAGCAGCAGCAGCAGTTAAGCAGTTAAGCAGTTAAGTATGATTCACAAATTTTACGAGTATTGTCAAAATGACATTTAATGGCATTCAGTTGCTGTGCTGATAAGGGCCATCCAAAAGGTGGGCGTGGCATTTCGCATCTCACTCATCGCCAGTTGGGAGTTGTGAGTTGGGAGTTGGAAACACAAGCCGAGCAGACATGCTCCAAAATTTTATGATGTGTAAATGGCAAATTAAAACCGACAGAGGACGACCCATCAAAAACTTGTTCACTTTGTGCCCAACTGCTGACCATTCCGTTATGCTTCGGTTCATTGGGTTTCGTTTCGTTTCTTTTGATATTGAAATGAAATAATAAAATATTATGGGAGTCTTATATAATATTATTTGCACGTAAGCGTTCGATTTCACATTTTGCCACGCAAATCAAGGACGAAAACAGGTCGTAAACGACAAACAGCAGCCGCAACAACATCAACTACAACAACCATAATAATAATTCGAGAATGCTTCGCACTATCTGTGGCTGATTTGAGTCCTGTTGTCCTTTACGACTGCGATAGGCCCAAAAACGCACCCTTCTTACCCTCCACCCTCCCACAGCACATCCTTCATTGGCATTCGCATTGCTTAGCTGCCGTTGATATCGCATCTTGATGGTGTGGGGCACATTAAAACCGCACGCGTTTCAGCTTTTATGATTGCTGCAGGAATCGCTGTCCCCGCTGTTTAGGTGTGTCGTTGTGCTTTCAGCACCCATCGATGACGATGCCAGCAACGAAAAATAATCAAGTGCAATCAACTGTTAACAATTTATGACATTTATTACATTTTTAATGTCGAACACTCTCCCCCCTCTCTCTCTCTCTCTCTCTCTCTCTCTCTCTCACACTCTGCTGAGTTGCCTCCCGTGTTTGGTAGACTTGCTTCAGAAGAAGTTCAGATACTTTTCAACATTGAGCTCCATTTACTGACCAGATTTTAAAAATTAAATCGGGAATTGCACATATATTAAAATGAACTTACAATTAAAAATTATTGTTACTAGCTGAAATAAATCCATAACACATAGACTTGAGATGGAGAATTATTTTTGTTTTTCTCTTGATGAAATAAGTTGCTACACACTTGCTTAACATTTGTGTGCGTCAATTATTGGCATTTGTCACAGAAAAAGGGGCACCGTTTGAATATTAAATCAAAAGCAGAGGCAATGGCAAAGTTAGAAAATTGGATAATTGGAAAAGTCAGTTGAGCAATTGCAAAGTGCATTGAAAACGTTTTAAGATATGTTTTTTTAATTGACGGCCTACCGGGGCGTTACTTAGACTAACATTGAACCCAGTCGACCGTCGGTACTGACGTGGCATGCCACAAGGGGGTGGTGTGGGTGCGCGTAGCATTTGGTAGTAGCAATTTAGACATCCATAATTGAAAAACTTGAGGCGAATTCGTTGCGAAACTTGAAACTAATTGGCAATTAAAAGTTAAATGAGTCACATCTAAAATTTATAACCAACAACGCGGCCTAAAGTATCATCCCCGACCGACCATATTGCCAGATTCCCAAACCAATTCGAATACTTTCGTAATAGGAATCCATTTGAAAATTGCTCATTTCGCTCGACTTGGCCCACATATTTTGGCTGACTTAACCAATTGGCAGCTGGCTGCCGACATACTTTACCAGTTCTTTTTTATTCTTCTTTTTATTATTTGGTAACTGTTTAGCATTTGAAAACAATAATCTAACACGGTTTGAAAATTGGTGAAAGATGCCGAGAAACAAAAACACAACTCTTAATATACTTAACGATTTCTTTTGAAAATTTAAACGTGTTTTTTATTCAAATTGAGCTCAAAGTTTGCCAAGTGCAAAACAGTCACCAAAACTTCTGTAACAAGTTTATTGTGTGATATATGATGATTCAATGAAGTTTTTGAACACCGTTAAAATATGCTCAAATGACACTCAATATAGAATTGTTATCAATTGTTACGTTCTTTGAATGAAAACTAAACCGAACGTTATAGGAATGTTCCCAAATTGGATCAGGCATACTTCGGTGTCGGGTTTTACCGGACTACCGGCCACCTAATCCGAGTTAAGGACGCCCTTTGGCCTTTCGGGCAATAATAATAACCCAAAACTTTTTACTGCCCATTTGTGAGATATTCAATGCACACATCGAGACAGCACAAAACAAAAATAGCAAGTAAAGTAAGGGAAATAAGTAAAAACTGTTTCAGGCTCAACGTGGGCATTTCAAAAGAGAATCCGAGCGGAGTTCTTTGTAAACGTGTTTAAAACTAGAGCTCACTGCAAACCGTGCCAACAATGCTCGCATTGTGTTGAGAATCAGGCGCAAAAAAGAAAAAAAATAGAAGAAAAAAAATGAGTGGGCGCAGGAGCAGTAGCCGAAGCCGGAGCAGGAGCAGGAGCAGGAACCGGGCAGCAGTTGTAGACGTTGTACGAATATCCTCCAGCAAAAAAGGACACAGTGCGCACTTTAGTGCGTTTTGCATGAGTGCCAAAGAATCGAGAGGAGTCCCTGACTTGAATACGAACTATGTGAACTACTACGTGCACCTCGCCCATGTGAAACAATGCGAACAAACAATGCCAAGAGCCGACAAAAACCCCGGGCAAATAGCCATATAGCACTCACTACACACACACACACACACACACACACACACAAACAAACACACACACACACAAACAAACAGCTCACAGAGTACACATCACACAGTACACAGTACACAGTGAAGATGAGTAGCAATAACAATGGACAAGTTGGATGGATGGATGGATGGATGGACGAAATGCTGGTAAATATATGCACTATGAGGAGAGGCATGTCTGTGAATAAGCACTACTAAAGTGAACCTGAACCTCACGTTCGGAGCTATAGCAAAAGTTTATTTCGTTATCTGCAACGAATACCGGACCAAGTTGATGCCTCGACCTCGCCGTCAAGTTGGATAAGTGAGTAGGCGGAAATGTTGTCTGCATCAAGGATGAGCATAGCTGCAGGATAAATGTAAATGAGATTAGCCTATCTCAATGATAATCGCTGCAAATATGCTTAGCTATTAGATTAAGCCTGGAGAACATCTTGCAATTAAAATTCCGATTCACCATTATATGAATAAATTGCGAAAGAGATCTTTTGGACGGGATTTCCGGGTAGTAAAGTTGCTAACGTTCTAGCCAGATTGCAGGCAGCTCATCCGGCACAGCAAGCGTGTGCGAAGTACTTGCTTTGGGGGTATAATTCGAAATGTAGTATCAATCTAGAGGGCAAACCGTTAGTGAGAAAACCTGGTTTTTGAAAATCAGACGACTTACGATAGAGTTAAGACTGTGTAAAGTTTTAACATATTCCCTTAAGCACTCTAATTTAAGCCCGAATCGCGTTTTTAACTTTAAATGTAGTATTTTTCTTGCCATCAAACCATGTTCAAGAAGCCATAGTTTTTGAAAATTTGATGGCTTTTTGTAAAGTTATGGCTCTGGAATGATTTCAGCTGTTCTTTAAGAGCTTAAGCTATAATTAAAAAGCATTGGTTTTTGATAATTGGAACACATTTGACAAAGTTATGGCTTTGAGAAAATGACGAGGACATACATCAAGCAAATTACAATGGTACTCCAATTGAACGGAGCAGTCCCTTTGATGCCTGCTTATCCATGTTTGCGGATTGTATTGTACATTTTGGAAATGTAAGCAAATGTAAGTTTGTTCATATCGAGTCGGCTATCGAATACCAATCCTAATGGCAGATGTAGCGTTATCATTGAATCATGCCCCCGGGAGTTTAATGTCAATATGCACGCATTTCTATTAGCCGACTATCAGAAGTTGTCCTAACCATTACCAAAAGCCTCCCCAAAGAAAGTCGCCGGTTCATTTAGCCAAAAGCTTTCCATTTTTCTTTCTCTGCACTTTTTGTTTTTTGTATTCTTTTTTGCTTTTTGCTTTTCCTTTTGACCCACACATGTGTGTGCTTATATATATATATATATATATATATATATATATATTATACATCAGTATTTGCGCTCTGTTTGCAAAATACGCACATTTTTACTCAATTGACATTTTAGCTAAAAGTCTTTGCCATCACCGGCACGGAAGTGGTGGGCGGGTTTCAGACCATAACAGCAGAGACCAAACCCAAACCGAGACCCAAGCGAAGCCATTCCCACTCCCACTCCCTTTCCCGTTCTCCGTTCTCCGTCCTCAGTTGCTGTTCCTGTTTCTGTCCCGGTTTCCGCAGACAGACGACCAACAAACAAAGGTGGCAGCCGCTACTTCTATCTACTCAGTGTATGTGTGTCTTTAGGTCCGTGTTTCCCTGTTTCCCCGTTGCCCCTCGCCCCGCTTCAATATCACTCTCTGTTTCTTTTTTCTTTCTGGCATTTCGCTAATGGTGTGTGCGCTATAAAGCTGGCTAATGCCCGTAGAACCCTTTTTCGCTACACTCCCTTTTTCACTCTCACTCTGGCGCTGTGTCCCTCTGCCCTATAATTGCCATCCTGCGTTTGGGCATGCGAAAAAAAAAAAAAAGTATAAGTAAGTATTGAACTTTTCCCTCCCTGGGTGCCTTTTGTGTAAGGCAACAAAGGTCCTCGAAGGCTGTAGAGTACTATGTATAACAGAAAATAATTGAATGGCAAAAGTAACATTTTGTTGCATTTATATTCAGCTGACTGATCGATGACTGAGACAGGCTGGGTGTACTGTGTGTATGTGCTTAGGATCCCTGGCGAACCCTTGTCGAGTGTTTTGTCCTGGCCATTGATGTGACTGTTTCGATAATTGCGAGTTTTCCACAGGAAATCGACAATTGAAACGGTTAATTGTGGCTACTCACTGTGGGCCAAACAAAGCCAGTCATTTGAGAGGCGTTGCTTTTGAAACAGCAGATTCTCAAAATTGACTCGCAAAATGTGTGCAGCTATTGAATACAAATATACCCATTATATTGTTAAATAAGACTTAGAACTTAATTAACATTTATTCACATATACATTTCTAGTATCTTGAAACAGAAATAATGCAAACAAATTAAATATTCTTTGGTACCAATTATAGGGTAGTTCGAATCGGCAAGCAGTGCCTTTAAAATATGCATAAATAGATTGAACAGCTCCAAAATGTTGTATAAATTTGCATATGGGTGTTTATTTCTAATTTGCCTAAAACTTTGTAAAATGTTTTGACCGAAGCCCCAGAGGCAATCAGTGAAACTCAATTACTAGATGAAGGAGCAGCAGTATCAGAGTGAGATACAAGAAGAGAAGGACGACAGCGAAGAAGTAACGCAACAGTTAAATGGGTCATTTGGTCTATTTATCATTTCTGACTGGCCTCTGCAGCAGTTGGTCATTCAATTTGTGCCCTGTAACTGGCAGCAATCAATCAAAATGCGAAATTCTGAAATAGACGATAAAGCTGGCTGGGTCTCAACCCTTTTTTCAACACTACTACAATGGAAACACGTGAAATTGGGTAATCGCTTGTGCGTCTGAATTGGACAGCCCCAAGAGTCAATTCAGGCCTCAATGTTTCTGATTCGTCCTGGTCCTGCTCTTGGTCCTTGTCCTTGTCCTTTTTTCGACTGCCACCTTCAACTCCTTGAATCGATACTTGGAAGACAAATTGTACGATTTGCCAGCAGCTGGCCCTCGGAGCCATAAAAATATATTTTGTAGCCAAATAAATACATTTTGCAAGTGTACACGAGTATTTTAAAATTGTTTGCTTGCTGTAATTCAATCTTAAACTGAAATTGAAAGCGTTCAAACATGCTGCCAACTAAAACAAATTCCATGCTCAGGCAGCACTTTAAATAAACCTCAACTTCTAGTGGACCAAATTAAAGTTTATATATAAAATTTTATTGAGTTTTAAAAATGACTATTAGGGTGCATTTTTGATAGATTACTTGGCGATAAAACTAGGAAAGAAAAAATGTAAAAGAAGAGATCAGAGTGCGTCAAGGCAAAAGCAGCACACTTGAAAAAACATATTAATGATACCAGCAACTGCTCTCCTTCGTCGTGGACCGGCAAAAATTGGTGCTGGCAGAAAAGAAATTATAGGGGAATGTGGGGTATTGGTAAGCATAAACAATCAGAAACACTGAATATATCGCTTTAACAGCTCAGTCCGATTTTGTATACTCAGTCTTAATATATTTCTGCTGAGAACAGTTGACCGCAGCGCGAATAAAATCACATTAAATTGTATTGTGTATATTCTATATATAAGTTTGATAATTATCATATGTGAATCATATTTGGTAGCTGTAGCTAACGAAAAAGAGATAAGTACGATCAATTTAAACATAAGTTAGAAACTAGACATTACCAGGACAACCGCTCACAAGGCTGTGAAACCATCACTAATCTACTTGCAACAGCTGGAGGCAGAAGTAGAAGGCAATAACGACGAGGAAATCATGGCTGCAGCCAACTTGCAGGAGCAGGCTCAGGTTCCTTTGTTGACGACTCCTTCCTTGTTCAAATCACAAGATTTGCACATTCAATCGTGATAATGATAACAAGATTGTTCATAATTGTGCAGTAGAATTTTCCTAGGGCTGGTGCAATAATCAATGTGAAGCCAGGTAAACAAATGACTCTCAATATTTCACTGTGTGCATCTTTTCTACTACAGTTTATTAAATGAAAGTACATTGGTAAAATACTGGTATACTGATATTGCGAAAACATCAAATTACTTATGCGCTCAACATTAATATAAAAGTGATACAAATGTAAGATGTATTAGATTTCTGTTTTGTACATAAATGAATAAGAATAAGCATTTGTGACTTTCTCCACCGCAAACGAAAAGCATTAGAATGCAACAAAGATACATTTGTATCTGGAAAGTCAGAAGCATCTGCTCAGTCGGGCTCTCTTGTTTTGTTAAATTATTCTAATTGGAATTCAAAACCATGCGAAATAATCCCTCATTTTGTCGCTCGTCAAAGTCGATTTAATTTTACATCTAAGCCAGCTTTGGCAAGCCAAACAATAGCAATTCAAATACAAATAAATAGGTGGTGCAATTGTGAATTTGTAAGAGGTGTCATCAATTTGCGGTAGCAGGAAGGCAGGTGGATGGCAACAACATGCGGCAAGTGGAACAGAACAATTCCAAGTTGTCACACGCTCTACTTGGGAATTGAAACGACGACTTTCACCTAACAACAGAGGAGAAGAGAGCTTGTTTGGACAGCACAGCATGTTTGCAAGAACGTCAGCCTTTTGGCATTACATCTTCATTTATCTCAAGTGATTTACACTTTTGTGTTTGTGTCTCTGTGTGTTTATATATGTGTGTGTGTGTGTGTGTGTGAATGTGAGCACCGCTCCTCGCCATGTCCTTGTACACATGAATAATGCATTGTAATTTAACAGCATTCTGCAGTTTCAATCTTAATATTATCATCATCAGAATCAGCATCAGCATTATTATGCTCATCATCATCATCATGCAGTTCGCTTCTACAGCAACCGTTGTGTTTAAACCTATTGAATTACAAATTTCTTCTCAAGTTGTGTAGTTGCAACTCATCCGTACGTTTCCTCATCCTCGTCCTCGTCCTCGTCCTGCCGTAGCTTGGGTTGCCTCAACTCGCATAATTTATGACAATGCCAAATGCAAAATGCAAACTTAAACAATTTTGCGGTTTTGTAAGTGATTTCCAGCAAAACGCTGCGTCAACAGTCAAGGAATAAGAACAGAAAGCAAAAATACAATTCGCATTTACATATATTATTTATATTAGTTGCACATAGATGTCTGCTTTTTGAGCTAAAAACATATGAAAGCTGGTAGCTGCCTTTAACAGAGAGCATTTAAGTAATCTTTAATACAGCTTTCAAGTAATAGTAATTACAATTTTAAGTATTTCGAAGAGCGAATATTTTGAGTTTGCTCAAAGTACCCATCTACTTAAATAATCTTTGATCATACAGATTTTCGATAGAAGCAAATTAAAGAAAACCAAAAAGGTATCTACACAAAAGAAAACTCCAAAAGCGGAGTCAGGAAAAAATAATAAATAAATATAAAGAAATTACTGCTAATTTATCTCTAATAACCGGTCAGCAGACCGCATGACAGGGCAAGAAATAATAATAATAGGAAAGAAACGAGGATCACATGACAAAGGGCCATCAGTCAGCGTCAAATAGAGAAAACTATGTGGAAACCCAAACTGAAACTAACCAAAAACGCAGGTCTCGAGGACAGCGGACTTTGTTCCTGCTTATTGCATGAGGGTCGAAAATAAGAGTTGCCTCTGGAACTCATTACGATTTGATTGCGATTAGAGCATAACTGGCACAGCTGACAAGTACTAATCACCACCTACCTCATCTTGAACAAACTACATTTTTGAAGGGCCTCAACTTATTGATCAATCACAAAATATAGCTAGGGAATCTGCAACGCCTTTTAGTTTACACATATATGATTTGAAAAGAGAAAAACAAGCAAGCAATGATTATTGTAAATGCATCCAACTATGCTGAAAGAGCCGTGCCATGAATGTGTTTCCTCTACACACCACTTTACCACTTTTATTGATTGACCATGGCAAACTTACTTAGCTCCTATTTCGCACAATTTATTCTTGCAACTCAATTTGACTTGGTACAGTATTTCTTTGGTTTATTCACAATTTGGCACTGCACACTGGTTCAAGACTTGCATAAATGATACTTTACCATAGTTAAACTTATACATATGTTTAATGTGACAAATTCAAATTTCTATTCATAACTCATAATTCATAAGTGTAAGCCAATGATTTATTATTATTATTAACGCTTATATTAATTTGTTGCCAATGTGCAAACTAATTTCTTATATGGAAAATGTTAAACTTATTTACTTTTGTGATTTCCATCACTTGGCCAGACCAGCGAGCTTATGAGCCGTGAATATATATTTACTTAACGCTAAATAAAACAAACCACATGAACGAATTCCATTTGGCAAATTGAAGAACATTTTTATATTTATGGTTTTGGGACAGAGAGAGGGTGTTGGATTGAATACAAAACAAAAACAAAAGCATTTAGATGTTGACGCTGCTGGTCAGTTTATAACCATTTATAATTAAGCAGCATTTCTTTATATGGTAGTAGTAGTAGTCGTCGGTGTCAGTATCTTGGCCAACATCTTTCCTATCTTCTTTAGCCACTTGGCCCACTTGGGGAATTAGTCGCGTTTGGATGTGCAAATGCCACAGATGGCCGTCATAATCATGGCCAGAATGAGCAATAGGCCAATGCGTATTAGCCAAGTGGCGTTCTCATAGCTCACATCCAGCCAGATGTAAACAGAATTGATGGCTCGAATGTAGCGTATGTAGGCGCACATCAAAACACCATTCGGTTGCTGCCAGAAGGACAACGGTTCGACATCCCGCCATTTAGCAAAAGCCAGCTCCTTGAACTCCTCAACACTGTTGGCCACTGGTAACTTCCGGAAGATGCCATCTTTCACATGCAATATTAAGGGCATGTCGTGCAAAGAGAAACGTTTGAACGTCTGCGAATACTCCAGCTTCATGCTGGCCACATTTATGTCGGCCTGCTGCAGTCTCATCTCTTTGGCGAACTTGCTCCAAATGTGATCAAACTTGAAGCAGGTCGTTATCAGTGGACTACAGAAACTGATCATCCATTCGTCGTGCAGCATCAGCTCCCAGGTGTCTTCGTCCAATATAAATTTCTCATTCTGTGGATTATCCTTCGTAAAGCATTGCTGCACCTCATTTCCCACAACGCAGGCCAAAAACAGCAATGGACACAACAAAATTGTCCGAATTTTCATGACATTCGATTTTTTGTAGCTTTCAGAAAAATATACTCAATGTATATGACACTAACAAGTCAGAATTCAAGCAGAATGAATAGAGATCTGAGATATACTGGCAAAGCCTTCTCAGTTATTGGAACGGGTCACTCAAATATATATTGTTTGTATCAAATACAGTAAGATTATTTACCTCTGTACAAACATTAATGCTATTTGTATACCTCTGCAAAGTATATATTCCTGATCAGCCATAACTAATTGATTTGTATTTAGTAGCATTTAGTGTTCGTATTTGTATAAAGACTATTTTTACTTTCCGCAGTATTTAACAAATAACAGAAATAGCAACAACTGACAATATTCACAGCATATTTCAACTTGCCAGCTAGCGAAAGGTAAATGTTATCAATGAAATTGAAGGTCCTAATCGGGCTAAAAAAAAAGGGGATCAAATCGCTTCACTGAGCATTCAGGCAGCATTCAGCTTAGGAACAAACAAACAACTTTATAATGAAAGGACTGCAAACCAAAAACCAGGAAAAAAAACAAAAAACATTGAACTGTGAAAAGAAAATAGGGCGGGGGTGTAAAAACCTACAAAACTGTTTCATTATACTGCTAAGAGATTTAACATGTAAATTTGGAATTTGAAGATTGAAACGATTGCAAATATTGGAACTGAATGCCACGAATGGGACAAAAAAAACAAAACGTTACAGATTGAAGTTGAGAGAGAGACAGAGACGGGGACATAGAGATAGAGATAGAGATAGCGATAGAGAAGCATATATATTGCAGCTATAGATAACTCCATAGGGCTTAGGTACGCATCACTGACTAATTGGAGAGCCAACGACTGTTTGACACGCAGGCAGAGGCAGTGGCAGCGACTGAGACACACCTGTGGCCAGGTAATGCCATCGAGACCTATGTCAATTGCTACTGCCACTGACCCTGCCCCTGCCCCTGCCACAGCCAATGCTCCTGTCTTTGCCCGTGCCCGTGCCCCAGTCGAACAGACCTTGCGGCATTGTTCTAGAAACGTTTGTGTGTTCCCAAAAAAAAAAAAATAAAAATCGTCTGCCTAGGTGAGCTCTATTTGGCATTGTAAGCGTTATGATGGATTTTCTGCATATGCCAGGGGCTCGGCTGTGATTCGGAGTTTCCCACGCATCGAGAAGCGCGCTAAACCTGCAGCCATCACCTGTGTCCTTTTTATGTTTTAGGGGTTCGGCAACGGTTTGTCCCGATTCCGTCCGTGACCATGTTGTGCGCTTATAGCACCCTAATCTAATGACAGACCCGAACAACATCGAATGTTGGTTCCCAGACATCTCGCACAGCAATTGGCGCGCGCTTTAATCCACTCCCCCTCTCCACTACATCGTCCTGACGCTGGTGCGGGTATTTTCGAATAGTGCAGCAGTCGACAGCCGAGAAATTGAGAATAGATGTGTTTTGCTTCTATATGGGCAAGCTATTTATCTTTCATATTTCACATATTTCTAGTCTAGCAAGTGCCAATTTTGGCCAGAAATATAGCCGGGAATTATTTGAGTATGAAATGTTAATATAACAACTATACTTAAGAAAATAATTTAAATTAAATATGAGTACAGATATATTTAACATAAAATTCATTACAAAAAATCGGACGCATTATTTTTATATGGTTGTGTCATTATTGTGCTACCCAGCTATGTCTATTTGGAAGCTATCAATTCGATAAGATCGATAATTGCAAATCGATAAAGCCACATATCTTCCAAAATTTCAAAACTACAGTCACCAACTGGTAGTTTGTAGGTGATATTCTGGAAAAATCAACCATGAATCTCCAAATTTGAAAGTTATATTGATATTATCACATCCACTCTTCACTCCCAGCCAAATAACGATAAAAGCCTATATCTTCTGCAAATTTAGGAGCTACAGTTACCAAACTTGGAAGCTAGATTACTAATGTTCTTTAACCATTTTTTTTTGGGAAAAATGGTAAGGAAAATGATTGAGTCTGATTGATTACTGATTGCCATAATAACAAAAGCTAGGCAATCTATACTTTCAAACGAGGTTTTGGAATACATATTCTTTTACAATGCAATCCATCCACTTAAAAACCCTTTAATTGTAGGGAGCACTGAAGTATATACCGTTAGAAGCTGACCTCGGCAAATGGTTAACGTTATTGTTGATTTTGTGGTGCAAACAAAGTATGAGGTAATCGGTGGCAAGTCTCTTTTCATGTCTGAGTCACATTCGTTGGCTCAAATAATTCACAAAACAACAAGCAGGCAAAACAACTACAGGAAACACAAGAAAATGTTCATAGAGAAGCGCAAATACCTGCACTACTAATTAAATATCATATTGCCTATTAAGGGGGGCAAACGGCGGATTGGGGCTAGTGGTACCTGTACGTGTAATAAAATAACGCCAGCCATTAGTGGCGTAAATTATGTATATTCACTGCCGAAAAGCGAACGAAAATGGGACACGTGAGAATGGCAAATAACATTATTCCGCATAGACATGCAGCGTCGCTTATTTTGGTTTCGTTTTAATTAAAGCGTTGGCCAAAACCACGCACCGCATAGAGAGGCACCAGAGCCACCAGAGCCACCAGAGCCACCAGAGTCACCAGAGCCTTCGAAGCACCGCAGTGCAATGGAAACTTTCTGCTAATTGCGAAACGCATTCATCAATTGAATGTCTCGGATCAACATTATTTAAATAACCTTCATCCAACCTTCATCCGGGTCAGAAGACACAAAACGGCCGCCCAATAAACTAAATGCTGGAATTTACTCTTAGTTCCGATAGAACAAATCTAGTCAATAAATTATTTCTAAGGTGCTGCTAGCTACTACTACTCACAGTCTTATGGGCAGACGAAGAGCCCTGTTTGTCCAATCTTCTGAATTGCTGAAAAGACTGATAAAATATGGTAGATTCTTGCTTATGATTTTATATCAGTTTTCTGCAGAAGTTAGCTGCAGCTATCAAAGATGATTTACCTATGATTGGGGTTAGTGTTTTGCTAAATTTATTAGACAATTGCACTGATAAGAATTGTTTCACATGATTTTGAAACTCAGCCAAAGAATTGATTTTAATCGTTTTTTGTTTTTAATTATGAACATATAAGTGTATAACTTATCTTCACATAGTTAGTTCATTTTCTTGGAGAGCGTTGTAAGAATATTGTTATCTCTATTAAACTTGTTTATTATTTCGGTTATACATTCCGATACACTAAGTGCTTTAAGTTTTGTAGTAATTTGTATTATTAGGAAAATCACTGATTTAGCTCCTTCATATTTCACCCTAATGCATTGCAATAAATTTCCAACTAAACAAACGGAAATAACATTCGCGGAAACTTCTATCATCTTCACAACATCTTTATCCAATGGCGCCCATTGCGCTTCATCAAGACATTTACTGTGGGTACCAAGGAACTCCTTTGCGACTTCACGAATCCGTTCAAAATTACCTAAGCCGAAACTAATCGTTCGATATTCGGATATATCCTCCGTTAACTCTGATTGACATTCTGATAGATGAATCTATTGGATTTGAAATAGTTTAATGTGATTATCAGATTTATTAGCAGAGCAACTTACGTAACTGACAATAACGAGCGCTACAACGAGAGCTAAGTATTTCATCTTGAAACTCTTACTTCGCTTTACAGCTACGTACAGACTAAAAATTGTTTATATAGACCTTTTTAAATATAATTTACATCTACTTTGACTAAATGATTATGAACGGTTCAATCAGTCACAGAAATACTTAATTAAAAACAGATAAAAAAATTATACATTATTGCTTATGTTTTTATATAAACTTTCCGTGTTTACTTGTTTCTGATTCAGATATGATCAATATAAGACCTATATATAAAATATACACATAACAATTTAATTTCATTTGGTTTGCGCTTGGGCCAAGAACAGAAGTAAAAGTTGACTGAATATATAAAATTTGTCTAAACAGTTTAAGAGACATGGAACAGGGTTTATTTGTCCTATTTATATCTATATTCTATACTTCAAATACTGTAACAAATTTGTGCCAGTGGTTTGTTGATTTACTTTATTGCTCGAACTGTGCTTAAACTTGGCCCACAACTCCACCGGGCAAGTGTTTTTATAAAATTCATTGTATAACAGAATTTGCACGAAAATCATTTTACTGATAAGAATTGTGACAGCTCTCGCTTCACATGATTTTTAAATTCAACCAAAGATTTAACTTTAATCAATTTTATACCCTGAACCCATTGAACATGGGTAAAAATTGTATAATGGTTTTGTGCAAATGTATGTAACAGGCAGAAGGAAGTATATCCTACCCCAGAAAGTATATAGATTCTTGATCAGGGTCAACAGCCGAGTCGATATAGTCATGTCCGTCCGTATGAACACGCAGATCTCAGAGATTTTAAGAGCTAGAGACTTCAAATTTGGAACATAGGTTCTCGTATACCAGGCGCAGATCAAATTTGCTTTACTTTATCAATAACTACCTCCGTTTCTCGATTATCGATAATGCTACAATTTTAAAGGCAGAATCTACTTATTAATACATAATATGCATATGCATATTATTGATCAACTGCCCAAATTTCATCAAGATTGGATGAGAAACACCCAATTTATAGTCGAAAGTATATTATCATATTGATCTAATTTCTATCAAGCATTTTCTGCATGCATAAATATGCGAGCGCATGTGTGAGAAAGGGATGGCATGATAATCGACGCGAGCGTCAATATGTCTTTGTGTGTATTCTGCAGAGCACCGTTACCTGCAATTGCGTGTACGTATATACATACATATGTATGTATATATGAATATTCACGTGTTTATCGGCAGAGCGCACTTGCAGACCTACTCACATTTGGATGCAAAACTTTATCGGGATATTTGCCAATAATTTTAAAATATATTTAACAGCTGGGTTCAGGGTATATCGTAGTCGAGCTCACTCGACTACAGCAATCTTGTTTGTTTTTAATTATGTACATATAAGTGTATAACTCAACTTCCCTCATTTGTAGACATTTTTTGGGAAATCGTGTTAAAAATATTGAAATATTTTGTAAGGATGCTTGTTGTTTCATTTGTACATCCCGATGCACAAAGTCCTTGAATTTTCGTAGTCATTTGTATTGTCAGGGAAATCAACGTTTTAACTCCTTCATATTTCACCCTGACGCATTTCAATAAATTTTCACTTAAGCAAACGGTAATAACATTCGAGCAAACTTTTGTTATCTCCACTAAATCCGTAATCAATGGCGCCCAATCGCCTTCTTGAATAAATTTATTTAAAATAACAAGGAACTCCTGTGCGACACCACGAGCGCGTTTAATAATACCTAGCCCCAAGAGTACCGATCGAAAACTGGGCATAGCCAAAGCTAGCGTTCGAAATTTGGGCATATCCTCCGTTAACTCTGATTGACATTCTGATAGATGAATCTATTGGATTTGACATAGTTTAATGTGATTATCAGATTTATTAGCAGAGCAACTTACGTAACTGACAATAACGAGCGCTACAACGAGAGCTAAGTATTTCATCTTGAAACTCTTACTTCGCTTTACAGCTAGGTCCAGACTAAAAATTGTTTATATAGACTTTTTTAAATATAATGGTTATCTACTTTGACTAAATGATTATGAATGGTTCAATAAGTAATATAAATACTTAATTAAAAACTGATAACAAATTATCAATTTTTGTTTATGTTTTTATATAAACTTTCCGTGTTTACTTGCTTCTGATTCAGATATGATCAATATCAGACCTATATATAAAATATACACATAACAATTTAATTTCATTTGGTTTGCGCTTGGGCCTGCCTACAACAGAAGTAAAATTTGACTGAATATATAAAATCTGTCGAAACAGCTTAAGAGACATGGAACAGATTTTGTTTATCCTATTTATACCTATATTTTATACTTCAAATACTGTAAAAAATTTGTGCCAGTGGTTTGTTGATTTACTTTATTGCTCGAACTGTGCTTAAACTTGGCCCACAACTCCACAGAAAAACCAAACTATCGCCTTGATGGTGGGGCAAGTGTTTTTATAAAATTCATTATATAACAGAATTTGCAGGAAAATCATTTTACTGATAAGAATTTGTTCAGCTCTCGCTTTACATGATTTTTAAATTCAACCAAATATTTAATTTTAATAGTTTTTTGATTTTAATTAAGTAGTAGTAGACATTCCTCCCACAGTTACACTCAGTTTTTGGGAAATCGTCCTAAAAATATTGAAATATTTTGTAAAGATCTTTGTTGTTTCGTCTTTACATCCCGATGCACAAAGTCCTTGAAATTTCGTAGTCATTTGTATTGTCAGGGAAATCAGCGTTTTAAATCCTTCATATTTCACCCTGATGCAATTCACTAAATTTTCACTTACACAAACGGTAATAACATTCGAGCAAACTTTTGTTATCTCCACTAAATCCGTAATCAATGGCGCCCAATCGCCTTCTTGAATAAATTTATTTAAAATAACAATGAACTCCTGTGCGACTCTAAGAACACGTTTAATAATACTTAGCCCCACAATTAGCGTTCGATATTTGGGCGTATCCTCCGTTAACTCTGATTGACATTCTGATAGATGAATCTATTGGATTTGAAATAGTTTAATGTGATTATCAGATTTATTAGCAGAGCAACTTACGTAACTGACAATAACGAGCGCTACAACGAAAGCTAAGTATTTCATCCTGAAAATCTTACTTCGCTTTACAGCTAGGTCCAGACTAAAAATTGTTTATATAGACTTATTTAAATATAATGGTTATCTACTTTGACTAAACGATTATGAACGGTTCAATCAGTCACAGAAATACTTAATTAAAAACTGATAACAAATTATCGATTTTTGCTTATGTTTTTATATAAACTTTCCGTGTTTACTTGCTTCTGATTCAGATATGATCAATATCAGACCTATATGTAAAATATCTGCCTATAACAGAAGTAAAAGTTGACTGAATATGTAAAATCGGTCTAAACAGCTTAAGAGACGGAACAGATTTTGTTTGTCCTATTTATACCTATATTCTATACTTCAAACACTGTAAAAAATTTGTGCCAGTGGTTTGTTGATTTACTTTATTGCTCGAACTGTGCTTAAACTTGGCCCACAACTCCACAGAAAAACCAAACTATCGCCTTGATGGTGGGGCAAGTGTTTTAATAAAATTCATTATATAACAGAATTTGCAGGAAAATCATTTTACTGATAAGAATTGTGACAGCTCGCGCTTCACATGATTTTTAAATTCAACCAAAGATTTAATTTTAATAGTTTTTTGTTTTTAATTAAGTAGTAGTAGACATTCCTCCCATAGTTATAGTCAGTTTTTGGGAAATCGTGTTAAAAATATTGAAATATTTTGTAAAGATTTTTGTTGTTTCGTTTTTACATCCCGATGCACAAAATGCTTGAATTTTAATAGTAATTTGCATTGCAAGGGGAATCAGCAATTTAACTCCTTCATATTTCACCCTGATGCATTTAAATACATTTTCAGTTAAACAAGTGGTAATAACATTCGAGGAAATTTTGATCATCTCCACTAAATCCGTATGCAATGGCACCCATTCGCCTTCAAAAAGAGATTGATCATAAATTTCAAGGAACTCCTGTGCGGCACCACGAACACGTTCAAAAATACCTAGCAGCAAAATTCGCGTTCGATATTTGGGCATATCCTCCGTTAACTCTGATTGACATTCTGATAGATGAATCTATTGGATTTGACATAGTTTAATGTGATTATCAGATTTATTAGCAGAGCAACTTACGTAACTGACAATAACGAGCGCTACAACGAGTGCTGAGTATTTCATCTTGAAACTCTTCGCTTTACAGTTTGGTCCAGACTAAAAATTGTTTATATAGACTTTTTAAAATATAATGGTCATCTACTTTGACTAAATGATTAAGAACGGTTCAACCAGTCACAGAAATACTTGATTAAAAACCGATAAATAAATTATAAAATCTTGCTTATGTTTTTATACAAATTTTCTGTGCTTGCTTGCTTCTCATTTGCTGCAGCTATCAAATATGATTCACCTATTATCAGTATCAAACTTATATTGCTTGCGCTTGGGTCAACTGTCCTCAACATAAGTAAAAATAGACTGAATATAAGAAATATGTCAAAGCTTTTTAAGAGACATAGAGCAGAATTTCTGTGTGGTTGACTTTGGTGACCTTTTATTGGATAATTTTTAATGCTGACATCCGCGGAATTACTAAAGTTTTAAAATCATAAACATATTAATTTATGTATTTATATTATACACATATGTATATTTATAAAGATGTGCAGATCAATTAATATTATTAAATACTTCAAACTATAAATTCAATAAGCAGACACATCGGAGAGACAAAAAACTCAAATAAATGGGACTAAATGCATCAAAATGCTATATATAAACCTATATAAATATATACTTATATTTTATATTTAATATACTGTAATAAATGTGTGCCAAAGTAACTAACAACAAGACGAGAAGATGTGCTTTAATCGATTCAATATATTTAATGGCTGGCTTCACGGTATCTCCTAACTTGTTACTTAGCAATGCTGTTATCCCTTAGGGGGCATAATTTTTAAATCACAGAACTGGGATCTTGACCAGTCAGTTGAAACTGCTGAATGGACAAAATCGAGCAGTTGGCAACTGTTGCCCATGCCAACTGGCCGTAGTAAGTATATCATACATGCAACATTAAGCTCAACAGAATGGCTAAGACTATAGCAGAGCACAGCAGAGCATACAGTGCCAGCAGTTTGTTGGCCAAGTCAACACGTAAGCAGAATCCCAATCTGTGCAAAAGGATTGCCGTTGTTAGTCCTCTATGTGTGCGTGTGTGTGTGAGAGCTTTTGTGTGCTGACCTCAGTACATTTTGCGAATGTCAGAGTGAAATCCGGACATTTATCATGATTCGAATGAATTATTGAAGTATATTTCGCTGGCATTCCCTATTGGGCTATCGAAGCCCCAAACAAATCCCATTCCCTTTGTGGCGGAAACGGGTTAGGTCAGTTGGTCGTTGGTCGTTGTTCGTTGTTCGTTTTTCTGTCACAGGATTTCAGTGATTTGTTGTTTTACTTCATAGCTCGAACTGTGCTTAAACTTGGCCCACAACTCCACAGAAACACAAAACATACAGAAGAAAAACCAAACTCTCTCCTTGATAGTGGGTTTAGTGTTTTGCAAAATTTATTAGATAACTGACTTTGCCTGTACATCTTTCTACTGATAAGAATTTTTTCAGCTCACATTTTACATGATTTGTAATTTTAACCAAAGATTTGATTTAATCTTTTTTTTAATCATGTATATATAAACGTATAACTTATCTTCACATACTTATTGAAATTTTTTGGCGATTGAGCTAAAAACACCTAACCCTTCCTTAAGTCTGCCGATTCCTCTAATTCCCGCATCCAGGAGCCCCATTTTGAAATTAAGCAATCGCTCAAGAAAATCTGAACCGGAATCTTCTGATTCTTCACATTCTGATAGATGAATCTATTGGATTTGACATAGTTTAATGTGATTATCAGATTTATTAGCAGAGCAACTTACGTAACTGACAATAACGAGCGCTACAACGAGAGCTAAGTATTTCATCTTGAAACTCTTACTTCGCTTTACAGCTAGGTCCAGACTAAAAATTGTTTATATAGACTTTTTTAAATATAATTTACATCTACTTTGACTAAATGATTATGAACGGTTCAATCAGTCACAGAAATACTTAATTAAAGTAATTATTACTGGAGTATTTGCATTAATTACAGAGAGAGCATGATAGAGTTTGTTTCAGTAATTGCTGAAGTAATTAATCCCTAAAAGAGTAATTACTTACAAGGCCATATGTCTGCAAAGCGTTTGTTTTAGGTTATCTACAAATGGTAGGGGAATAAGAAACTAAGTAACAGACAATCAAAACCAAGTCAATTGTCCCATGATGAGTTCAAAGGACTTGGCGTGCAGCTAACGAGTTGAAATGTTAGAGAAAAGTTTATTCTTTTTTGTTAATTATTTGTTGTATGTCACACTTTTCTTGTATTAAATATACTGTCCCCAATAAAATATTTAGTGTTGTTGTGGTGTAGGCTGGGTGGTGTTACATAATTGTGAACACGCAGAAGCTTTGTAAATTACTTAATCTGCATGCAGAGACAATTACCAATCAGCCGAATATTTAGCGTTAATCGCTTTAAACAATGCCAAGTCAAACAATTCAAGGAATTTCGGGACACGCAATTGGCATTTACTGTCTTCAACTAATTTGCCCCAGCCCGGGTGCTCGGACCAGCAGCATTTAATGAGCGGGCCCCAAATCGAAGGCAACAAACGATTTTTGGGCAATCAGTCAACACTCCAGTTCAGAGAAACAACAACCACCCGCAGGTACCCCAGTCCCCCATCCACAGAACGTGTCCAATTTTACTAATTAGATCAAATATTTGTCTACTTGATAAATTTGGTGAAGCCAGCCCAACACCACCCACTTTAGCACCGCCCACTCATTACCAGCACGCACAGTTGAGCCAGCATTTGGGTCTTGGTGGGTCTTTGCCCCAACCCCCAATGGGACCCTCAGCACAACCATGGAATTTAATTACGCGGCCCAGGTCGAGGAGACAAAAATCAGTCAACCCCATTTATTGCCATACACCACCCACTTCCCAGGGATTTGTTTGCTTTCTAGGAATCACTTTTATGTGCCTTTCTAGTTTCCCCCTACCAACCCTCGCTCTTTTGTTGTATGTTACTGTATTGCCATCTTGTAATTAAAGATTTAATAATATTTTGCGAGTTTTACGAATGCTGACAGTCAAGTGTTGTCATATTGCCTCAAAATTGAATAGATGATTGGTATACCGTGTACGTATTGAAATATCATAAGCGACTATCACAATCAAGTATCTAACTTCGGCAGCTTTAATCAATCGATTCAAAATATAAAAATGTGTTCTCTCTTTGCGGAATTGCGTGAATGTTTCAACTCTTTTGAACATAGAGAAGAAAGGGTACAGACTTGTCGAGGACTCTCAACCACACACTTTCAGTTGGCATTGTTTACGACTACATTTTAATGAGATTTTTTCTTTTATTATTATGAACACATTAAAAATTTATGAAGCCACAGAGATCGGTTTGTTTCTTACAACTTAATTAAACGTGAAATAAAATGATTGTTGATTGCATCTTACTCAAACATGAATTTGGCAATATAATTATAATTGAATGATTATACTAAACTAATTTAAAGTAAACGTGCGTATAATAGATACACACATCATCAAAAATACATATCTATTGCCACGTGTTCGGCCCACGTTCGATTTAAAGAAAACTAGCCGAATAGTGGGGGAATTAGTCAGAGATTTGAACGCTTCGCCGATTACTAAATTAAAAATACAATGAACAAAAAATATAAAAACGAAAAGACAAGAAATATCATTTATCTTAGACACGCCGAATATTGAACACCCTTTTAGCCTTTGCTTACAGTTCAAAATATTATGTTTCTGTCCGTTTTAAACAATTTTACTTTAAATAAATAATGTTTCGCCTTAAGCAATTGTTTCTCGTTTTATGTCATACATGTCAATATAATTGTATCTTTCGATTGATTTTCCTTTGGCACCTATATACATATATATATATATATACATATAATATATATAACAAGTTTCAGCAAGATTGTTGTTAGGCTGAGGGAATTTAGTGCATATAAGGCGAAAAGAATTCCGATAGCTATATGAAATCGGAGACGTCGCCTTTAATGCGTTTCAAATCAGTAAACAAATCTAAAAGACGCTCTAAAAGGGTATATAAAAATTAGTAAAAATCGTTTTGCCAAGAATAATACATACATATGTGGATATGTACATATATGAAAAGATTAATTATACATTTGGCACTGACAAGTTATCCATGCTTTTCACATTGTTTTCGCTATTTGTTCATTCCGCTGTCAGCTCTAAGTTCCCCAATTCGTCTTCACAATTAGTTCCCCATAAGCCCGATTATTAAGCTCTTGCCCGTGTCGAAGAATCCAATTCAAACTTTCGCATGTGGCCTGCCTTGTTACGTAATTACGCCTTACACTTTAAGTTAAATAATATGAATGTAGAAAAAAAAAACAAATAAAAGCAGTGATAAGAAGAGGATGCTTGTAATTCTTGAAAACCAATAATTTAGGTGAACTAAAAAAGCTATTAACGCATAAGACACGACCCGCTTGCGACAAACAACAAAGCACAAAAGGAGTTTATTGCTCTTTGCCGAGATTGGGACACTTTCTACATGAAAGGATTATTAAGAGATTTTCTCAGAGAATCAAAAGTTTTGCTATTTGCGACAGACTCAATAACTCTCGCATTTTATGGCGCAAGTTTTATTCGTATTGTTTTGTGTTCTTTGTGCTGCTGCTGCTGCTGCTGCTGCTGCTTCTTCTTCTCCTTCATGAGTAGTTAGTAAACTTTCTAGTGCGACCCATAAAATTATATAAAATATATAACCATTCACCCACCCTGCTGCCACTCCATCCTATCCCGTTTGAGCTGCTGTCAATGTCGTTTGCTGCTAAAAAGTTGAAAGCAAACAATTTTGTGGCATCACCGAAAACAATGTCGGAATCCCTTCGCACCACTCCCACCAGCTTTACTATTACATTAAATGTGTTTTCGATAAGATCAAGTCAATTTTGTACATCATGTCAATCCAATCATAGTTGCCACATTAGACAGACAATCAACATGAATGAGTAAGAAGAGAAAACGCATGATTGTTGCAATAGCCGTTGAATTGCTGGCAATTAACACAGCCCCTCCTCCTTCCAACTAATGCAGACTACTTTTATGGCACTTAGTTCAATTTATCTAAAAGCACAGCATGTAACCATATTAATTGTTTTTTTTTTCTTTACTGCCGAATAATAAATATAAGTACATTTGTATATGTGCAGCAAGTAGAAATGAAAATCATTATATGAAGTACGTCCTATGAAACAACACACAGCCCTTGAAGTTGTGGCTCCTCGTATATAATATTACCAACCCCTTGGATACCATGAAATCCTAAGCATATTTCAAGGTGAGGAAAGGTTGAGGTTGAGGTCAGCTTAAATCGTCAAGAAACATCGGTATTGTTTCCCGATAGCCAAGTAGTTTTAATTGCACTCAGGAAGAAGAAAAGATTTGAAATAATCCCAGGGCTAAAAGTAGCTGAACTAGGTATAATCAGGAGCGGAACGTGCCGAATACTAATAACAATACAAATACCAATAATAATAATTATAAAAATATATGTATATATGCAAAAAATATGTAAACGGTGCAAGAGAAGAATTACAACTTTTAGAATACCCTGTAAAAGTAACGACTGCTCTGTTGGCACTGTTTGGCTTTCTTAACTGATTTCAATTATGTACTTAAATTGTTTCACGATTCACATTACTACAAATACTCACAATTGTTCCAAACATCCGGCGACAATGAGGCTAATGATGAGCACCAAAAACGAAAACTGCGTTAAAAGTTGACGCTGATTGTAAATTAAATGCTGTGAGGCAAACGCACAAATTTAAAAATCATTATGCATAATGGTGTGAAGTTTTTATGGCTCTCAGCATTTGCCGTTGTATAAGTCAAGACTTCGGACAATGAAGAACCATTTATGGCTATGGATTAGAATAAAAATGATTGGCTTATATATTATTCGTTTAGTGCCACTCACTAAGATATTTATTTAAACTCATTTTTGAATTTAAACTAATTCAGAGAAGCCATATAAGTAAATGACAAGCAAAAAAAATAATAATTATATATAATTATGTATAAATATATATACCGATCTGTCCGCACTCAAAATAATTTCTTACCTCATCGAAAACGTTGATCTCGCGTGCCAGAGACCCGAGACACACGAGTGAAACAACTTGTTCAAAGAGATGGGTTTAAAATTAAAAATGATGTGTGGCACGGCTAGCAAATTTCTTTTCTAATGAACTAAACCAAGCAAAAAGTTGCTTATTATTTAAAAAGTATATGTGTACTATGTGCATCAAACAAAATATAAACAAGTAAGCCCACTCTAGAC
Organism: Drosophila silvestris; assembly: GCA_035043445.1. NCBI lineage: Eukaryota > Metazoa > Arthropoda > Insecta > Diptera > Drosophilidae > Drosophila > Drosophila silvestris. Next base: position 9,639,785 of record JAWNMZ010000138.1, read on the forward strand.
GAGAGAGCCCGACTAGGAGATACCCTAAGCCCAGGTCTTAAAGATATTTGCTGGTATTAGTTTGTTCAAGATGAAAATACGTTATAATGTTAATGAAATTTCCACAGTTCATCAATAATATGTCGGTGTATAATATATGTATCAATTGGAAGGTTATATCTTTGCAATTGTATATTTTATTGCTAGTGGATATCGATATTAGCGAAACGGGGGCAGTTATCGATAAATCAAAATTAGCTTCTTACTATATATGAGTATATTCAAAATTCAAATCTCTAGCCTATAGTCTCTGAAATCAGCTTTTTCATACAAACGATTGTTATTGTTGTATATGTATTATGGGCCAGAGATGCTTCCTTCTGTCTGCTGCATACATTTGCACAACTTCATTATACCCTTCTTTACTAATTTTTAAGGGGTACAGGGTATACTAAAATTAAAATATCATTTGGCTGCAAGGTATTCCCCAAAAGTGTTTGTGTCTAGTCTGACATTGACAAACTATTGCAGAAGTATACGATTTATATTTAGTCGTAGATGTGTAGATAAATGTTTTTGGTGAAGATTGGCCAATTTCAGCTAAGAGTTTTTTAAATATTAAAAATATTCCCAATAAACTTGGAAAAAAAGTCGAAAATTATATTAAGTTATGTAAACATTGGAAACAGATGTTTAATACAAAAATACATATACGTATATAATATCTATATACATACATAAGCTTAGATCAATTGGTTGTATTTATTTACTTTCTGAGTATATTGGCGTGTAAAAAAGTAATTTGGTTGGAAAATTCGAAGTAATGTTTTCGCTTTACTTCCGAGTTTCCATTTTTGTAATCTTTCTTTTTCCATTTTTTATAATCAAGTGGAATTCTGGCGAATACGACATTTTCAAAGCTTTCACTGCTCAGGAATACAAAAAGCTTATAAACCAATTTGGAAATAGTTTAAGGTATCTAAAGTTTATATATATATATATATATATATATACATATATTTATATAACACATCGATACCGTGAATAATAGTCAGTTATACTCTGTTATACATGACTTCAGTTTGCTTAAGTAACCGAATCGATAGTTCCAAATTAACTAAGTTAATCAAACAAATTCCACTCTGCTTCTATTCCTAGCCAATGATTATGTATTCTATGTATTCTATATGGCTTATTAAATTGAAAAATATATGAATAATTAAACATAAGCACAGCCTAGAATATTATCATTAAAATACCTCTCCCATTGATGAAGATTAATATCATCTGAGAATCGAATGCATTGAGTTGCTGACATTTGGCACCATCTGATTTGATCCATTGGTAGTGATTTCAACACTTTGCCTTTAGTTTACCATAGAATAATACATATATGCATATATGTATAAGTTTCAGAGTCTCAACTTTGGTGCTGGCATGTTTACAACGCCAAATGGCACACAAAACACATTTCAAATTGAATACAAGCTAGAAGAACTAATACCCTAGTTTTAAAATTGATCAAAATATATATAGAAAATACAGAATCTCCTTATATGTTGTAAAGCAATATATTATTATACATGATAAGTTCCATCAGATTGATTTAAAATACAAAAATTATTAACGTGACAAATTTATAATACAATATGTAGCTGTATGAGAAGAGAGCATGAAAACCAAAATTCTGAGTGGAAAAAAATAAAAAATGTAAATGCAAGTATGAAATAGACATTTGTGTGTATAAATTGGGAATGTGCTTTGTGTATTTGTGGATCTGATGTATTCGAGCACTTGGGTGTCACTTGAACATGTTTTGCCTGCTGACTTTGCCTTTTATTATTTGTATTTCGTTTATTATTATTTTTATTTTTTTGTGTTGAAAGCTTTTCTATTCAAGCTGCAAAATGTCAAAAGAGGCATCAAAACCCGAAGGGCCATTAAATTGTGTATCAGTATGTGTTTATACGTGTAAACTATGAGCATATCTACATACTAAGTGTATTTTTTATAGGAAACCCTTTTTAAAGCAACATGCAGCTCTATTAAATTTGAACTACTTTAACTAAGCTAACCTCTTTATATATATGTAGACAAATCTTGAGTAAAGAGAAGGGACCTCAAAATTAGTATTGATTCAAGAAGTTTTCATTCTAGAATAAAAAATCTAAAATGAAGCACTTAAAACCCAAATGAATATATACGATTTGAATGATGGGTGAAAACAAGAACTAAGGAGCCAGTCTAATCTAAGAAAATCTGCTTTGCTTAAGATACATTTTAATCAAGAATATAAGCTTGACTTGCAGGTGCTTGAAAGAGTTTTCCTATTAAAACTTTTAAGTTTTAGTGTATTCACACACATAAACATATGTACATACATACATATACATATGTCTATGTATTGACAAATGCAAGCATCAAGCAAAAATGTTGAAGGTCAAAGTGAATAACAGCTGAGCGAGCATGTACAATGAGTATTCATACAAACGTATATAGTGTACATATTTATACATAGTTACATATATATATATATATATATATATATATATACATACATATATATGTATTTATGTACATACACAAGAAGACAGCTTCACAGCCCAAATGTCGACTGCAGCTGCAGCTGCGTCGCGTCGCAGCGACTCTTGTCATATGCTTTTTGTTTATTTGTTTTTCGTTTTGTGGCTCGTTTTCTGTTGTTGTCGTCTCGTTGTCGTTGTCGTGTTGTCATTTTGTTCGTATTTTTTTGGCACGAAAGGCGACATGCATTAAAATTGATAGTCGCTGACGTGGGTGCAGAGGAGTGAATGGTTGGACGGAGGGAGCCGGGTGGTGGGTGGTGGCAAAGCAGCAGAAACGAACAGAAAACTAAAAGAAATTCAACTGACAGCATATAGAGATGTGTCTTCAGAAGCTTTTTAGCTTGTTGTTGTTTTTCTTCTGTATACTTATGAGCATACATACATATCTATATACATATATATATATATATATATATATATATGATACATATATATATATATATGTATATATATGTATACATATGTATACATATGGTTTGCCTGCTCTGGTGCCGATATGTCTGCCAGTACAATTGAATAATATATTTGTACCTCTGTATGGACATATATACATACATACATACACATATACAAATGTATGTGGGCATATGTGTATGTGCGCTTTTAAGTGAGTTGCCGTATGCTTTGTGCGTGTGTGAGTGAGTGAGTGAGTGTGATACATGCACGCCGATAACTGCCAAAGAAACAACTACAATTAGCGAGGCGAAACAGCAAACAAGACTAAGCAGATAAGATAACATTAAAGTTCGTGTTTAGCATAATTGTAAAAAAAAAATATAAAAAAAATAACAACGAGACGAGTGCAGCAATATCAAAACAATTAAACCTAATGTATACGTATTGTAACAGGCCACTATTGTACATAGTACTAAGACTGTAACATGACATGCAACTGTTTACTTAACATTGATATCGACGTCGATCGATATCAATTGTGTGATCACAAACATGAAGAGGAAGAAGAAAGGAGTCGTTGTAAATAAAGTAGAGTAGATGTGTTTCAAAAGTAAAGATAATTTAGTTTCGACTGCCACACTATACGTATACTTATGTTTATAAATGTAAGAATAATCATACGCCGCGTATACACATGCATAAATAGAAATCTTAATTTAAAAACAGTTTGAAACAACTTACAGCTTTCCTTCAACTGAAATACAAATTACTACGAAAGAAATTAAGTTGATTTCATAAACAAAAATCAAATTTAAATTCGTATTTTTTTAGCTCACTAAAGGGGGTCTTAGCTTCCCAACACCATGATAATAGTAACTACTTTGCTTTTTGTTTTGTTCACAAATGCAAATCTAATCACCTAATCTAATCACCATTTAAAGACACACTGGTAATCCAAAAAATTCCACAAGTGTTCAATTGGTATTTAGAACAATTTATTTTAAGGCATACAGTCTGCCAAATCGACGCCATGAAATTCAGAAAATCTCTCTTAGCTGAAAATTGTACAGAACACTAAACAGTTATCTTCTTTTCTTATAATAATTTACGAATGAATAAAATTCTTAAAATTCGGAAGGTTTTTCTTCTATTTTTCAGAAATATACTTTTTATTATTATTATTATACTTGATGCATTTTTTTTCAAATGGACTTACAATGTCGTTATCTTATTATGAAGCTATAATTAGTTAATCAAAATTAGTTGCTATATTTAGTGCAAAAGTCAAGTATAATAGAACATTATCTAATCCATGGCGATAAACCAAAGTCAACAGCTATCGAATTATCGATGGTGCATTGGAGTTCAGTGCGGTCGCTGACACTGAACGGGAAAGTTTACGTTGCAAGTTCAGCATGCCCGAAATACGCCCCCTGTCGGCGAGTTTGCAACGCGCAGCCATCGAGGAGCTGAACGAAGTTCCCGATCGCCTGGACGCGGATATTGCAACTCTGCGCACCTGGATTAAACAGCAGCCGCACTTGCGCTCCCGCTCCGACGATCAGTTCCTGGTCGCCTTCCTACGCGGCTGCAAGTTCAGCCTGGAGAAGGCCAAGGCCAAGCTGGACAAGTACTACACCCTGCGCACTCTATATCCAGAATTCTACACCATATGCGATGTCGACAGCAAACGCACTCACGAGCTGCTGCGTCTGGGGTAAGTCGATACACTGAACAAAATATGTTATAAGCGAACACTTACTAAAATCGTACTAAAAGTGAACGAAGCGTATATTCCATGTAAACAATCTTTAATCAAGTATATTGTATTCTCACACTCTTTATCAAATTCAGTATTAAAATCACATTCTTGATTCGTGAGTCTAGATTTTTATTTGAGGTTGAGCATTTTTTATTTAAGATTTTCAATTTCAAATATCAATCTTAAGCCGAATTGGTTGGGTTCTCACACTCAGACAGAAAGATCACCCTGAATTTTAGAAATTCGATATTATTACTTCATTACTTGATTTAAGGCAACCCTTTTTAATTTTTAGAAAAATGATTTCTTATATTTTCAAATTATTTCTAGTTCTCTAGTTTTCAAAGCGACAATCATTTTAGGGTAATTTTTCTAAAACTGAGGAAGATTTTTTCTCTGAGTGTACTTCTCCTTATCAACCTCAGTGTTAAAAAGAAATTCCTCATTTTTGTTTGTAGATCTTATTTTGATTTAAGATTTTCAATTCTAAAATGAAAAATTCTTAAATCAAGTTTCTTAATGTTGTTGCATTTTTATTTAATTAATTATAATAATTATTCTCTGTGTAGGGTAGCATTGAGGTTACCAATACCGCTGCATGACAATGGACCACGAATTATCTATGTGCGCCCCGGATGCTATGCGGCGGATAAATATAACTTTGAGGAGATAATAGCCATTGGGCACGGATTAAGCGGGGTCACTTTGTATAATGATGACTATGCGGTTATCCATGGCTTTCTTTTAGTGCTCGACTTTAGTGACTATACGCCTGCACATCTGGTTCAGATGACGCCGAGCATCGCCAAGAAGATGTCCGTCTTTGGGCAGGATGCAATGCCCGTGCGCGATAAGGGCAGGCATATGATTAACACCAACGCCGTCTTCGAGTTGGGCTTTAACGCGATGCGTTCGATTTTGCCAACCAAGGAACAGAATCGCGTAAGTGTATTTTTTTTTCTAAGATAATTCAAACCCAACAAAAAAAAACTTCACGCCAATAACTTGTCCCACTGCAGATATCTGTGCATGGCAGCAATCTGGAGTCACTGTATGCCCACATTCCACAAAAATATTTACCAGCCCATCTGGGCGGTGAGCAGGGCACCATTGAGGAGCTCATGCAACATCACCTGAATGTTTTTACGGAACAACGAGAATTCCTGATAGACGAGGCAAACTATGGCGTGGATGAGAAGTTGAGGCCAGCCGGTCAGAGATACGATTACAACAGCATCTTTGGTGTCGAGGGATCATTTCGCAAGCTGAACTTCGATTGAATGAGGCAAAGCAAACAGCTAGTTTAGTGGGTATTAGCCTGTGCTTGAACAATCAATCTGGTTTTCTGCTATTAATAATGCATTTTCATTTGGTTTTCGCATGAATGGAATATATTCGCCCACATAAAGCACAATCACCTTAGATTTATGTGAATTCCATGCATCAAAATGTTATTTCTTAAGCGAGTATATACTTAACAATCTGAATTATATTCAGAAGAAAAGAAAAAGTCTTCAATGAATTTATAAGATTGCGAATTCATTTACAACCGACCATTCAATTGGCAAACAGCCAACGTTGTGGCGCCACCTGGCGTCTGCTTTTTGGACAAAACAATAGCATTTCCCAACCAATTTTAGACTAAAACTTTTATGAAAACTGCTTTTATTAGAACTGTCGTAAAGTATTGTCTTAAAAGGGTCAACAGAATAACTTGAATTTATTAAATTGTACAAGTTGCTTAGAGTTTTTACTTAAAGTACTCTAAATGTATTTAGTTATCAGTCAATAAAGAACAGTTTGAATGGCGGCGGAAGAAAAAATACTTTGCTTGTATGCCGAGTGTGAGAAACGATTGGAAATGGCAGCGAACAACAATTCATTATGTTATTAAATTCTTTACAAAATTTGCTTTGAATTTATGTTTAATAATTTACACATATGGCGCAAGTGAAGACAAGCCCCAAAGATTTTAATAATTGGGCATCCAATTCTTAGCATTCAGCAGAAACTTTCCAATTGTTGACCTTGATTGCGGTTCGTAATGATTGTATCCGTTTCAATTGATAAACCTTAAGCTAAACGATCCATCGATCGTGTTAATTTGCATATGGTTATGCTTTCTTATTTATTAAACTTTTCTCGACTCGAAGTTTAGCTGTCGTAAATTTATTGTTCGACGAGAGGTTTGTTTGAAGGCGTGTGCCATAAATTCAATGTGAAAGGCTTTAGATTTACGACTCTTCGAATGAATTCGATTTTAATATTGAGACATCGAGCGACATCGAACAAAGTGAAATTTCTTTACACGCATTCTATTTTGAACAACTTTTAACATCATAAACTGACACGAAATAATCCATTATTCTGACGACCTAGAAATGTAGATGTAGAAGGTATTGCCAAAAAGGGTTAACAATGGCAAGTACAATATTGATCAAAAAAAAAATATAAAAAAAAACACAAGCCCAAATAGCAAAAACATTTTGCAGAGTTGCTGAAAATTGTAAAATGAGGTAAAGTGCTCGAAGCCAGCAGCAAACAGAACAATGTAAATCAAAAAATAGAAGAGAACAAAATTGAATCTAGTATTTATTAGATTTATGCTTGTGTGAATCGCAGCTGCTCGTTTTTGATTTATGGGCACAAATATTGACTTGGCGTATTTAAATATACGAAGAAGCTTTTTCATTAAAATCATAGAAATAGAAACTAAATAAATATTGCTTACGACAACAACAAGGCAATGTGCCCCGCACTTTGTTTACTTGTTGATCAAGGTTATAAATCAAGTTGTCCAAAATAAAAGCAAAAATTAACAGGTATCATCAGCGTGTCGAATAACAAATACCCTTGCAAACTAAACAACAACTTTATCAATTCAATATGCCACTGTTGAGTTTGAATAAACAAACGTATATATATATATATATATATATGAAAACAAATGTATTGTTTATGGGTACATATACAAAAAATGTAGTAGAATTCATGTTAAAAATTGCCTATGTCTGTAACTAGATGAAGCAGCGCTAAATAGGCAGATGAAGTAGCTGGTAAAGTCTGGCTTGTCTTTTATTATAAGAGTATAAATATAAAGATGGATTTATTTGTGTTTTACGGTTATCGCATATGCGAATCTGCAAATCGCGCTGAGTTCCCAAATATTGAATAGTGGCAAACAAACAAATTGATTCCAAGCGCTTGGCTTGACATTCCCCTTACCAACCTTACACAAATCGCCAAATCGCCAAACCGCCAACAGTCCACCGCCACTCAACGAAAATGAAGCCCCCCCTGTAATGACAACTGGCAGACAAATTGATTTTCGGTTTGCCCGGCCTGTTTATTTATTTCAAAATTCGTATTTTTCTTTCTTAGCTCGCGTCCGCCGTGCTGTGCTGACGTCAACGGCCGGACATGAATTCCCAATACCCGATTCCCGTTGGCCGATTCTCAATTCTCGCGTACTTGCGACTCGGACAAGGGGCGCGTGCCATGTGGCGAAAGTTTTTGGGGCAGCAAATGATAATCGCAATATGGTAAAATCATCGGTCTTTTCAACTGTCAGTTTGTCCGTTCGACATTTGTTTTGCATTGACCTTGGAGGCAAACAAAATCGAAATTCGAAATTCGAAATACGAAATCGCTGGCAAAACTGTACAAAAGCAGTATTTGTTTTGACTTTTGGCATAAATACGAACTTTTACAAACCAACAAATCAGCTGGGCCAAAAATAATCAAATAATGCCTGGCGAGCACAGCCAAAACAAACTCACGATCGTTTTCGACATTTGCGACAAAAAAAAAAAAAAAAAAAAAAACAACAACAAAAATCGGACATAAATAATGGCAGCATCAAACGTGAACGTTAGCATGAAGTTCTCAGCAAATGTTTAATCTTGAGTACACTTGAACTACAAATTCTACGAATTGTGCGATCAATTTGTCAAAAGCACACAAAATTGTCATATTTATAATTGTCTACAATTTTGACGACGAGCTTGTTGTATTTGAAATCTGTTTAGCAAACTAAATCTGGTTGGATTTGGTGTGTCAATGACAGTTCAAAGCAGATGAGTGCAATTGACGTGCATAGCCAAGCAATATTGTATCTGAAAGATACACAAAAGCATTTTTGGCAATTACATACGTTTCGCTATATTGAAAATTTCATTTTGACTACCCGCCAGCAAAGTGGAAATTTGATGAACGCTGCTTGGGGTCAGCCAACTAAATATTACGTAGACCTATTTTCAGATGCAACCCCCCATCGCGCACAATGTCAGGTAATTATAATTTTGGCAAGGGCCCAGATAGATGAGTTTTTTTTTTCTTTTGGATTTTCTATTCAGCTCGGCCACATCGAAAGTGTCCCGCTGATGTTTGCGCACTGGAAACATTTGCTTTTCTATAGACAAAATATGAATTACTAATCCAAGATACATTTTTGATTCATTTGAACCATAACAAGACGCCCCATCACGTTATAAATTGAGTATATAGAACATGTGCAAAATTTAAGCATATACTCAGTGACTTTAGGCCGTGATTTTGTGCAGAGTTAGTTATTTTATTTATTACTTATAGTTAAAGCTAAAAAGCTAGTCGAGAGAGCTGAACTAGGAGATACCCTGCACACAGTAAATACGTTACAACTAAAAAAAAATTTGATTTTCTTATTCGATCGTAATGATAATCGTCTGGGTACAATTGCCTATTTCATTGCAATCGGAAATCGATTTGTATCGATACTCGACAAGTGCTTGCAGTTATCGATAGAATTACATCAGCCTGATCTGCCTGTTGTATTCGACTATTTATATTCCAAATTTGATTATAATATCGAAGATGTTTCTTGCTGCCAGTTACATACCTCCATATAGCCTTATCGCCATTTTTAACGGGCCATAAATAATTAATATTTATTTTTCTAATTTTTGTTGAACTTTTGCGAGCAAAGCAAATCTGAGAAAGATATAATATTTGTTGCCACAAAATGTAGCTTGTGGGCCACTGTGCGCTTGTACACATTTGGGTACATATAATTGGCATTTGGCAACGTCGACCCACTTAATTGCCAATCGGTGGTCGTGTGTGTGGAGCGGCGATGTGTTCGCATTGGTCATTAGATCATTATATTTTTGCCATTTAATAACAGATTTCCGTCAAAACAAACAGAAGGTAAATGTGCTAAGAGGCGAAATTCGGCGAAAAACAAGAAAAGTGCGTCAGCAAATGCAAATTTTGTTTTTCTGTTTTCGTTTCGACGAGCAGTTGAAATTCTTATTTTCTGCTGCCCGTCTCGTCACTTGCCATCTCTCCGCTTTATCTCTGCTTCTATTTTGCTAGCTATTTCTATTTCACTTTTTGATTTTATATTTTTTTTTCATTTTCATTTTATTGATTGCGCTTGTTTGTTTATTTGTCTAGTGAATGCCGAGAATTTTAACCTTTCGTCTATGTTGTTTTCACTAGCTGCACTTATGAATTGCAGTACAAAACAATAATGTATCAGAGCTCTTAATCCGTTATTGCATTTATCTGTATCTACATGCCATCTGCGTATCTTGTATATATTTGCATATTTTAATCACACCTGAGACTTTTCTAACATTTCATAAGTGTAAATTATGCAGGTCTTTATTGCAGAATAGAAGATCTTAGATCAAGCATTAAAAACTCAAACTTGATTCATTGTCTTTCATGGTGGATTAAACGATAGACTATAGAGATACATAGAGCTGAATAGAAATTACTTTAATGAATTGTATCTATTTGCATACACTAGCATCATTCCATAAGTATGCAAATCTTGATTCTACAATGGAAAATCTTCCATCAAGCACAAGAATCTGAAATTTGATTCAAGGTTTTTCATGCTAGATTAAACCAAAAACCTTGGAAAAAACATAATATAATTCTAATTCAAGAGCATACTCTCGGCTTAAAGACTAACTAGTCTATATTAATCTCTACACAGTTAAGATTTTTTTTAAATTTATATATAAATAGAAACTACTTTATAGTAATGGCTTAAGCGAGCCCAAGATAAATTCTAAATTCTTAATTTTAGTTTGTTAATATTTCACTTTACAGGGTATTTAATAATCGTCAGCTGTGCTTTCTTAAATTCGGTCGTATTTAATTTAGTTTGTCGCCTATCGCTTAGCCACTATCTCTGCTTTTAGTAGCTGCTAGCTGGGACATCGATGACTCATCACAATAGTGCCAGGGGTTAATCTAAATTCATTGCGGCGACTGTCACGTAGCCCCATGAGGCAAATGACGACGACTGGCGACGTTGGTTCCAAGTGCGATTAGCTGACAACACTTTGGAATGAGCGATTCGATTAACTAGATAATGATGAACATCTCGAATGATGAATGATTGTTTGGCTAATTAGCCGCTAGGTCTAGACACTAGACCCAACTGACTCCACTAGCCATATTTTACTGTCAACCCAACTAGAATAAAAACAAAACAAAAAATAGAATAGAAAGGTTTTGTTCTTGAGGCACAATTCCCAAAAATAAAGAAGAGAAAAGAAAAAACACTTTTCGATAATAAAGACCATTTAATATTATTTTTCAGATTATTCTATGAGATTATAACTACGTGACGCTTCTTTAATATTGCGAGAGAAATAACAATTTGGCAAATGATGTCCGAAAATAAAATTGATTTAATTATACCAATTTGGCAAGTTTTTGGAAAAATACAAAACAAATCTTTTGCATTTGCAAACGGGGCTTTTTGTCCACTATTTGAATAAACAATAGGCACAATAATTATCAATGTCTGTGGCTGGTGCCCCCAGCGGAGAACGGAGACATTGGAGCCAGTGGAACTGGGTCTTGTCATTCAAATGATGACGTCTCTGATGGGGCAATTGGCAATGTTGTTTTGTAATTTTTGTTGTTGTTCTAGTTGTTGATGTTGTTGTCAGTTTGCTGACGTTTAACAAAGTTTTTCGCTTTTGTAATTTCCGATTTGCTGAAGCGTTGCGAGGGCATTATAATAAGCTTTTCGCAAACCTAATGACTGTTTGGCTAGAAGTTACCCTATGGGTTGCAAAAGCTTTTATGAGTTAGTACTCTACGAAGTAGCGCTAACTAGGTTAGGGTAGGTTAGGGCGGCTGTCAGCATGGGGAGTAGAACGACGCACTGGAAAATCGAGCCAAATCTTGGCTGTATTTACTACAGTCTGTGGCAGCCCGATATATGGATGATGTTGCCTGCATTGAATATCGGAGAACTCGGATGTGTCTGAGCAAAAGGGAGACCCCAAAAAATACATACTTTAGATACTTTTAATTTTTGATAATACTTTCGTTCAAATGAGAAATATTTATTAAAATGAGAAATAGCATACAAATCAAAGATGTTAAAATTAAATGTATCTGTATACATAGTTGTTACAAAAAAACAATATAATAAAATATATAACATAACAATACTTATAATGTTTCTCATTATTAATTTTAATATTTTTTTAAATTATTTATAACAATGAGAAATGGTACACAAAATAAAGGCGTTAAATTGATAAATATCTTTATGCATTGTTTAAAAAAAAATCGTATATTATGTTTTTGTAATATACATATAATATATCTAATTTTTACTTTAAATAATAATTTTAAATATTTATAAAGATGACAAATAGTGTACAAAATAAAGCCTTTAAAATTACAAATATCTTTATGCATTGTTTTTTTTCAAAAAAAACTCTTATACTATATTTTTGTAATATTATACTTCTCAATTTGTAATATTATAATTCTTAATTTTTATTTTTTTTTGTTGCCAGCACTAATTAAAAGTTAACGTTTGTATGCGTAATATTCGCATTAATCCCTTTGTTTCAAGCTAACTGTTAAATGCGCTGATTGCGGTTAGCTTGATGCCCGCTTAATTTCGGATAGTTGCTAAGAGCTAAAGACTACAGCGACTGCGACGTCGCCAGCAACAGGCGACGTCGACAGCGACTGCGAAATTGTTTTCGGTGTTTGGTTTGTGCGTTGCTGTTGCTGCTGCTGCTGCCGCCGCTTGGCAACAACACAGCCAACTGCGACAACGACTGCGACTGCGAAATGTTGATCGGTGTCTCATCTGTGTTGCTGTTGCTGTTGCTGCTGGCGCCGCTTGGCAACAGCAAAGCAAACTGCGACTGCGACTGCGACTGCGAAATGGTGATTAGTGTCTCATCCGAATGTTGCTGTTTTTTGTTGCTGCTGCTGCTGCTACCGCTTGGCAACAGTGAAGTCAACTTCAACGTTTTGTTGCGTTTTCGGCTGCTTCAGCTGCTTCTGCTTTGAGTTTGTGACGTTGGCGCGAGCGTGCGATGTGAAATTTGTTGTCGACGCCAAGGAGGAAATGAATGTCAATTACTCACGTACCAACACATATGCAGATATGCACACATGTATTAACACACATTGTATGTGTGTGTGTGTGTGTGTCTGAGTGTGCATAAATTTTGGTTGGCGTCGGCCGGGCAGCATTGCAGCAATCGCACGTTTGTTGTTTTTTTATTTTTTTTTTATCAGCGGCAACGAAATGAAAGTAGCAGCCGCAACATTTGCATAGGCGCCACAAAGATACGTTAACCTCTTGCGATTGTCGCCCGTTGGCCACAGATATAGATACAGATACAGTGACAGATACAGCTACAGATACATTTGTGTGGGTCGTTGCTTTGTGGCTTTGATTGATCGTAACCTCCTTCGCACAAATGCTAATTAATTTCAAGATGCGTTTTTTTTTTTTTTAAACTGCTGCAGAGGGTTTTAATATTTCGTCGCTTTTCTTTGTTTTTTTTTGGTTTTTTTTTGTTTTTTTTTTAAATTTGGTTTGCGATTCCATTGAACCCTGATCCCACATTCGAATGAAATTCGGGCAAATCCATTCAAATACGCGGCTAGGCAATACTCGGTAATGCTGATTTAGCAGATAAAATGTATGTGTTAGAATATAATTTTTATTATTAATATAATGTGTTTAGATTAAGTGCGACAATGTCTTACGTCAGGCTAAAAACACAGCGATTATTATACGTATATATACGCAATTGAAATAAATAGACAAATCGCTTCGCTATACGACTTATATACAAATAATGATCTCTCTGTTTGTTTACTTACAGCCGACAAAATGCTGACGCAAAAGTCGAATGAAACGAAAAACAAGACTATATATATATATAGTTTAGTATATTTATATATATTCATATATTTACGATTATAGTGCGATCTAAAATGAGCGTCACATGCATTGTTTGACAACAAAATATCACATGTTTGATATCATCAAATAGATCACATTCTCCAGTCGATACTATTTAAGTTATCTGAGCTAATTGCAATAATTCCACATAATTTCAAGTAATAAATAGGCAAATAAATGGAATAGAGCTAAACAAATGCCATTATCAAATGTGGATGATGAAAATTTGCACGCAAATAAATAATAGCTAACAATCAAAAGTCACATCGCCAAGTAAACAACAAAAAAAAACTGCAAACGTTGGGAAGATAATGAAAAAAATCATCACAATTAGACTGAAATCCCACTTATTACAAAGAATAATATAATTTCTTGTTTATTTGAGATTTCCTTTGAATTTTGAATTGTTAAACTGAAACCACTTTTACTTTTAGAACACCACGTGCTTAATTTATAATTATGAATCCATTAAATCAAAGACTACAGATATATCTCTCTCTATATCGATATATGTATCTAACTGTATACTTTTTGATATCTTTGTATCTATGTAATCCTAATCAAAGGGTATATTATTCAACGCATCTAAAGCAAAAGTTGTGCAAACGTATGTAGCATCTCCGACCACATAAGGTATATATATTATTGATCAGGATTCGGATCTCAGCCACAACAAGAACTAGAGACTTCCAAGATTCAAATTTATTTTATTTTATCGAGAACTGCCTCCGCTTTGCGAATACCGATATATCTCGATATCTTTTGCAATCAAAGACACCATTTTAAAGGCAGAGATTAGACTAATAATAATTAATAAAATAATAAATATCATCAAGTTCGTATAAGAAACAGCCAAGTTATAGTCTAAAATGTAGTCTCAATATGATAGCTCATTACGAATGAGAAATGAGAACACATTCAAGCATGCTTACATTTGAGTGTGCAAAGCTTTTAAAACTAACAAATTGTAATGCTTATAACAGATCATCTTTTCGTTTGAACCACCCAAGGAGAACTGTGTAATTAGTGACGGCATCAACGTCACGTGAGTTCTGGCGTCATTCGGAAGGGACTACACAACCCAAACCTTTGTGGGTGCCAGCAGCCGACTCTGATTGGGACATGGTTGCCAGGTCGGCACGTGAGCTTGTGGCCGTCTTCCTGGTTCGCTACGTCACAGCTTATCCATCACATTAATGCGTCTGACGACAAAAACTCCGAGAACTGTGACGCAGTGACTACCTCGACCCCTACCTGACTACACACACACTCCCACACACACACACACACGCACACCTACACGCCTACGTCTACGTCGCGTGTCCGTGTCATTTGGTCAACGTGTCTGTCGTCATATTTGCGGTTAGCCTGTTCCCAGTGCGGATCGCAGGGAGCGTTGTACGTGACTGCAGCTACGTGTCCCATGCAAAGTTGCGAATTTGCTGGGAAAAAAATGCTATTTTAATAAGCATTTTTGAAGTGAAAAAAGTCTGTTTGCATATTACAGCAATTTCAATACAACGAAATTAAAGCTAACTACATTTAAAAGTTGATCTGTGCAAGAACATGTGACAACTGTAAATATATATATATATCAATTTTTTATTTGAATATCTACTGCACACCATTGAAATTATAAAATTATTGCCTGTGTTTTTTTTTCCTTCTGAATTTGTAGCATATGACGCAAGTGCCACGATAAGTTAAGTGATCCATAAACTAAATACTTAAGCAGCATTGCTGAGTGCTCAAAATGCGATGGCAATGGCCCGGTTAACAGCCACACGGATGCATCAAGTGTAAAGCGCACAAAAATTGCCACAATAAAAATGTTGAACTCTTCTATCAAAACTTTCGCTCATGTGCACACACACACAAACAAACACACACAGAGATAGATTTACACACCCATGCTGATAGGAGATGGTAGATATATGTTGGAAGCCATAAAATTGGAAATTATGATCAGCACGGACAGGGCACGCCCAGCCAATGGGTGGCGAAGCTGAAAGCACCAACAACAAAAACAAAAACAAAAATAAATAAAAAAACAAAAACAACAACAAAAAAAAAACTTAAATTTATTTTAACTCGGCGTACGCACTACAAACGGGTGCGCCAGCAACTTATACAGATACTTGCAGCTGCAGCAACAGCAACAGCAACAGCCACAGAAGCGATACGGGGCAAGGCGAGGCGAGGCGAGGCAAGGCAAGGCAAGCTTGAACTCGTAAAAAGAGTTCGCGTCTGGCGTTAAAATTTATGACTAGTTGAGGCAAGAGTGACGCTGATAGATGATAATGCTTTATATGTATATATATATATATATATATATATATGTATATGTGTGTATATGTGTGTGTGTATGTGACCAGGTTATATAGTCGTTATGGTTGTCGTAAAGTCCCAAAAGTGGCGTTGCCTTATCGCTTGGACGTCTGCTCTATTGAAGAGCAATGAAGTCCATATTTAGGATTTGGGTATTGTAAAAATGACTTGCCTATAGTTTGTAATCATATCGGAAATACACAAATATAGTCATATTTCTATTTTCATCACAATCTTATCTATATATTCAATATTAGAACTTTATGGCTCCTCGTTACGAAGCAAGACCTTACGGTATTTTAAAATGGAATCAACATTTATCATAAATTCAGTTTGCCCAAACTTCATTCACTAGAATCAATTGATCAGCATCAGCTCCAGTATCAAATTATTTGCAATTGACAACCCATTTTGTACAGGATCAGACTATAAGCAATAAATAAGCTGGGACTAGTTTTCAAATAACACTGCTATGGCTTACTCTCTATAGATACTCGTTTGGCTGGCAAGAAATAAATAAGCTTGGACTAGTTTTTAAAGATCACTTCTATTCCACCCTATAAATATTCTTTTCACTTGTTAGCCAAACCCAATTTAAATCTGTTACTGTTGCTTCATTTTTTCGCTGGATCATTTGTGAAATGTGCCAAAGAAAGGCAACGCCCCAAAGTTCATTTTGTGTGTGTAACATTTTTAATTTTTTCTTGCCTATGATTTTTTGTTTTTTTTTTTTTGTGAATATGCAAAGTGCCCACAATTCCAACGGCCTTAACCGCAGTCTCTTATTCCACATCCATTTCCATTTCCAGTTACAGTTCCAGTTTTGAATTTGGAATTGGAGTTGGAGTTGAAGTTCGAGTTCTAGTTGCTGTGCCAGTGCACAGATTCAGATTCAGTGGCAGCAACAGCACCAGCAAAGCGGCATATTAACATTATTTTTTTTATTTTTATTTTTTTGACGACGACGACGACGAGATTCAGAGAGTAGTCGAGTTGATTTCATTGTGTTTGGGGATCGTCGCATGGTTGGCTGCATGAAACGCACCAAAGAGTGACAATGGCCCCATGGATGGGTGGAACCATGGAACCGTATCCGTATCCAAAGTTGGCTCTGGCCAAAGCGCACACAATGGCGCCCAGTTTGGGTGAAAAGCTGAGCGCATTTTCAAAAGGCACACACACACACACACCCACACACACTTACACCTCCCATATACACACACACACACACACACACACACATCGGCTTGTATATGTAATTCGCTCTATTGTTTCATATGCATTTTTCTCTTGTCTCGTTTTTTGTTTTCCTATTTTTTTTATTTTTTTTTATTCAGCTAGAGAACAGTTGCCCAACGAGAGGAAACGCCAGACAGACAATAGCCATAGTTGCCAGCAATTAGTTTCAGATACACAAAACACAAACACAAGCAAAGTTTCACCGTTTGCCATTTTGGCGAAAGTTACATTCGCTGGTTGAAAGATTCAGATTAAAAGCACAAACGGTGTTAATCCACAAACGCATCAGATTCAGATAATATACATATATTTGCATTGTTCGTTTGGCTATAAAGAACTTTCGAGAATCATATTTTATTTGTCTAGTTTTTTTTATAGAAAGGTTTTTTTTAGAAAGGTTTTATTAAATTAAGATTTAAAATTAAATGTAATATTAAAGTAACGAATTAAGATATATATAATTAATATGGAAAACTTGAATTTAAAATTTAAAATTGAAAGAAAGAAAGGAAAATAATAAAGATTTATATAATATAAAATATAATATAGGCAACATATATCTATGTAATACAATAAATATATATATTATAATAATATCATAATAATAAATATATAATTTATATAAATGCACTGATGTGCTGTACAAATAAATACAAATGCATTTATTTCTTTAGTTGGCGTTTAATTAATGTGAAATATTTCCTATACTGGCTAAGTTATAAGGTAAGCCAAGCCTCACACATCAAATCAAAGTTCATATTTTAGTGTTATGGTTGAGCTTGCAAAATTTGTATGAAAGAAAGTCAAAAAATTTTAAAAAATTATGCAATTACATTTGAAAATGACATTAAAATTAAAAAAGAGTTGATCAAAGTTTAACATTGAACAATTAAATTAAACAAACAGAGCCAAACCGTGACTCCAGTGGGTCGCTGTGGGAGTCTTCTTTGCCCCCCCCCGCCTTGTCGAAATGAAACCTTGGCTATATCTACTTATGCAACAAACACATGATCAATGATCAACTGATGATCAGATATGCATAATATTCAATTTTTGATTAGTTTTTTTTATGTACATAGGTAATTCGAACATTTTGATGGAGTCGAATGTTGTTCAATCAGCTAGTTGGCAATAAAACGAAAAACAAAAAACAAAAAAATAACAAAAGAAAAAGGTCCGTCACTGCTTTGAGTTACATAAGCGTTGAACTTTTTCTGCTGATTAAACCGCAACATCAAACATGACAGCAAAGACGGGCAAACGGACAAACGGACAAACGGACAGCTAGATAGATGGACAGACAGACAGGTAGAGAGGCAGCGAGACAGTGAGACGTAACATGACACAGGGGACAGGCTAATGGCGTGCGAAAGGGGGGAGGAGGCAGGTTAGTCAAGTAGCCAAGAAGCCCCACAAAGACGGCCGCAGTCGCAGTGGGTGCATAATACACAATGTGAGTCGTCTCACATTTAGCTGTGCCTTCTGCCATAGTTGTTAAGTGCAAAGCCAAGGGACGAGTGGGGAGGGTGGGGCAGGGGGAGGTGGACAGGGGCAAGCTATAACACGGCATGATACAGGCAATTAAACAATTGTAAACCAATTGATACGCATGCTCATTAATTAAATTAAATGACGGAGAAACAAGCTAAACGCAGAGAAAAGCAAAAACAGCTCCACTCAGCCACAAGTTCGTTTGGCGAACGCAGCAGAGAATCGAGACGGTGCTGTGGGTCCATGGGAGGGAGTGTTGCGGCAGCAAGAGGGGTCTACCACAACAATCAATCATGCCAATTAGTTTTAATAGCCCCTCTCTCGCACAGTAGCCGTCCGCAGATGCAACCCACAAAGCCAAGGAAGCTGCGACCATAACTGCAATTAAAGACCAGCACCGACTATAACACGGAGTACACAGTAAACAATTTTAGTTGCCCGTTTATAATAATAACTTGTAGTATTTATTTAATAACTTTTCTTTAATACAAATAAATATCAAAGTTAGCTTAAGACTATTTTGAGTATTAATCCATAAATTTGTTTTCTATTTTAAATGTTGACGATAATATTATTTAAAGTGTGAGTTGCAACAATGAATGAGACCAAGACCTAAGTCGAAGGCTAAGACTGAGACTGGTAATGAGCACAGAGCTGTTGGCTGGTCGTTAAGTTTAACGCCCTGGCCCCCAACCAGACGACAGCAAATCTGAGCTCGAGTGCAGCCCCAGCCGCTGTGTGGAGCTGTTTGGGCCTCTTATATGTTGGCCATCAAATTTGCTAAAATAGTCCAATGCAGTGTTGGGATGGGAACAGCAGCAGCAGCAGCAGCAGCAGCTGATGACATGTAATCAGACGCGTTGCTGATGGGCCTTCCTCAACCCGTCTTCAATTGAAGCCACTCGACGGCATAAAATTAAACGACGTCAATTAAATGCAATTCGTAATTGTGAAACCCATTTGGAGTGCACCAAAGATGACTCACAGCATGGCCAGGACAGAAAGATCTGTACAGTATCTACAATGATGATATATCATCCTAAAATATAATGATTTTTTTATTATTATTATTATTATTATTATTATTATTATTATTATTATTATTATTATTATTATTATTATTATTATTATTATTATTATTATTATTGTTTTTATTATTATTATTATCATTATTATTATTATTATTATTATTATTATTATTATTATTATTATTATTATTATTACTATTATTATTATTATTATTATTATTATTATTATTATTATTATTATTATTATTGTTTTTATTATTATTATTATCATTATTATTTTTATTATTATTATTATTATTAATATTATTATTATTATTATTATTATTATTATTATTATTATTATTATTATTATTATTATTATTATTATTATTGTTTTTATTATTATTATTATCATTATTATTATTATTATTATTATTATTATTATTATTATCATTATTATTGTTTTTATTATCATTATTATTACTATGCACCTACTGCGCCCCTTCTGAGTCTATAGCTCTTCCATCAATCATAATTGCTGCAGGAATGTTAGAATCTTTCTCGGGTTGGGGCTAGGCATCTACCGCATCTACCTTATCTAGCTAGCTGACTTCTCAGTCTAAAATGTGCTTCAAGGCCTGTGCCCTGGTGGTTGCGTGATCTAAATATAATACAATAATAATACTTAATCGCTGTCGTTGACACTCGATGGCCTTAGTGCTGTGGAGGGTCGGCTTTAATCTAGAGGTCAAAACAATCGAGAGAACTACACTTGTTGATACCCTGAAACCAGATGCTAAAAAATATATAATCGATGAAAACATTGGCAGTACATTTTGGCCTGCTTTCGTTACACGCGACTTTGCTTTTAAATGTAGAAAGGTAAATGTGGTTAAGGCACTAAAGAATAATTAAAAAATCAATCTCGAAGCGCTGCGGAATACATATAACATATATTTGTGTAGAACATTTAGCGATAAGATATATTACTTCATGCAAAGGTGATATCTCTATCTAATTATTTAGGTAAGATGAATTGGTATATTGATAACTTGGAATCTTAATATGAGTTCATGTCCATTAGAGATGCACAGCAGTTATCATGTAAGAAAACCTTGTAATAATCAACTAACTAATCAAATGTCAGTTAAAATGTCGCATCCATTGGAGGTAAAAGAAGAAAATGCAGTCGAAAAGGTAAACACAACTTGAGTACTATTGTATTAACCATTAACTGAATATTGACTGATATGAACGTACAGGCAACAGTTCAATTAAATTGAACAATTATCTAGCTAGCTAGCAAGTAATCAACAAAAAAAAAGTCAAAGCCCCTAAAAGTGTTGACAAGCAGAGTGCAATTGCGATAACGAGACTATCGATCAACGAACTCCACTCCAGTAGCAAGTCAGTTGACCAAATTTACAGGCTTATTGGCCAAGAGGCTTGGGCAAATGAATGGGTGCATTGAACTGTGCAC
Source organism: Drosophila silvestris (assembly GCA_035043445.1). Lineage (NCBI taxonomy): Eukaryota > Metazoa > Arthropoda > Insecta > Diptera > Drosophilidae > Drosophila > Drosophila silvestris. The sequence goes on from JAWNMZ010000138.1 coordinate 9,661,281, forward strand.
CTTAATTGTATTTAATACAATTCAAGCGTGGTGCAATGCACCCAGCACACTTTGACGCCTGGTGATGATAACTTCTTGATCGTGACACGCTTAGCAAACATTGGAGAAGCCTTTGCTGCCACATGCCACGAGGGGAATGGATGGGTTATTGTTCATTTCTTTATTTGCATGCCTTATTTGCGGCCCTGATTCGGCGAGTTCAATTTGAGCTGCTGGATAAATATTTCAACAGCTGGTTGACTTTTCTTAATTGGAATTTAATAACTTGTGAATATTTTGCTTTCGATGACACACGTGGAACTGCAACACATTCTAACTGCAACTTTGTTAAGTTGAATGTGAAAATAGCTTCAAAAAAATAGTAACTACTTGCAACCCAACAGCAATATTTGTTAATTACACAACAGTTTTTATTAGCAAACAATTACCACTTTGCAAAGAGATTGTTTCTATACCCTGAACCCATTGAAAATGACTAAAAAAAAAAGGGTATAATGAAGTTGTGCAAGCAAGCACAAATAAAGCAACAACAGCCATTTCTATTGTCCGATCGCAGAGACTGCTAATGATTTTGTATTTGAAATGTAAGTTCTTTCAATTTATCGATAACTGCATCCCTTTCACGAATATCGTTATAAATCGAATTTTGAAATATGTTCTTTATTAACTGTAAAGAATTCAGTAAGATCGGTAGTTTCATATTATATAATATTGAAAACGGTGTTCAGGGTATCTGCTAGTCGAGCTCACTCGCCTAGAGCATTCTAATTTGTTTTTCTTTTTGTTTTTTGTTTTGCTGGCTTCTGCTGCATTTTCAGCAGTTTTTCCATGAGGCTTTTCCAGGGGCGATCAAAGACTTCTAAGTAATCACTTTGATCGTTTGCTGACTTGGTTTTTTCGATCTCTCTCTCTTCTTGGTTTTTTTTCTGTTTTTTTTTTCTCTTTTTTTCTGTGTTTTTTTCTGTTTTTTTTTTTGATTATTCACCGTTGTTAGTTTCTAGTTGTTGCCAAGCGAAACTTTCCTATTTGTTTTTTTTTCCATGGTTTTTTTTTTTGTTGTTATTGCTAATGCCTTGGCTTCGTTGTTTGCTGGTCTGTTTGCTCGCTAGGCGAGTTGTTGCTGCTGCTGCCTCGTAATCAACGCTAACGATCGCTTGCCATTGCCAAGCTGCGCAACACAGAGTGGGAGGTGTCGGGCATATCAGCATTTGCCGTATGCTTGGCGCTATGCAAGTTTTCGTATTGTGCATAAGATGAGCTTTAAACAGCTTTTAAGCTTTTTGCTGAACGCTGATGAGGCTAAATCGATGTGAGCCTGAAAGCTATTAGTCGTAAAGCTTAAATATTTTTAGTTTATTTTTTATTTTTTACAAAGATAAATTATTAAAGCTTAGCAGTTGAATGTGAGAAAGCTTAAAATTATAGTACAAAATCTCCTAGTAAGATTCAAGCTTTGTTACGTATAAAACTGTTTTCAATTTAGATAAAAATGTTATATTGTGTTTAATTATTTGATAAAAAAACAAAACACATTTTAGTTTAATGTTTTTTAGGAACAAAATTGTGAATAGCACTGTAAAAAACGAATTTCAAGTAGATATAGGATTTCAATGAATTAAATACGGCGTATTACTTTAAATAGAAGAAGTAAACAAATGTTAAAAATATATATATGGAAGGTGATAGGGCATTAAAAAGAATTAAGAATAAAGAAGTAGGGCATCAAATGTTCAACACGATCGAAACAAAGTTGTGTTCAGCTTTTCGATGTTTGCATCGTTGTTGTCGTCGTTGTTTTCGTTGTTGTTGTTGTTGTTGGGTAACAACAACAGCTGATGTCTGTCGTCAGATAATGATGAATAACTGTGCTGTTGAGAGCATAGCACAAACACAGCAAAACACACACGGTGAGCGAGAGAGCGAGAGAGAGAGAGAGAGAGAGAGAGAGGTACACACATAGGAAAATAGGTGAAATTGAAAAGTAAGTCGCTGCGATAGCAAAAGTCGAGCCCACAAATGTGGCCTGAAGCGAGCAACGAACCAAACAACTAACCAACTAACCAGGCTGCCTACCTGTCCGTGTGTCCATATCTAAAGCGTCTGGTTGCATTTGACACCCGGCGGCCATAATTCACCGACCCCAACTATTGGAACAGGCGATAATTTGGTCACGAAACGGGTTTTCTCGAGTCACAAACTAAACTCGACCGAGCCTAACATAGAGAGCGCATAGTGGGAATAGTCGCAACCAGGGGACCAGATAAGATGTGCAACATAAATCGATGAGTCATTTGACAGGTTCCTGTTTCAACACCCCGAAAGTGTTGGCCTTATCTCAACTCTCAACTGTCAAGTCTGGGAGCGATGGGTGCGGGGGGGTTGGAGGAGGAGGTGTGGCCATTGTTGTCATTGTGTGCTCTCAATTTGCATATCTCTGTGTCAAGTTGTTTGCCGCTTTAATGTGTGCTCACTTTTTACTGGGTTCGAGATACGCCACACAAACTTAATGCGCATCTATCATCTCCATTTGGAAAACCGGGCCAAAGTGCATTTCTTTTTTTTGGAAATTTGCAATGTTTTTATTATTTCGTCTGGCAGATACTCTGACAAATAATATCAGTTCCGTAAAGAGTATTGAATTTAGGTACTAATTTCGATTTAGATTTCACTTGCTTTGCACAATAAAATGTAAGAGAATTTCCATAAAATGTTGAGAGTCCGATTCGAGGCTGAGCATTGAGTCTACATTTTGATTTTCTGTTGAAACCAGTTGATCATAGAAGAAAAACTGACTTTCAATTGTGACTGATCCTCATCATTAGCGTGTCCTTTTTGCTAGTAGTAGTAAAAGATGTTAATATAATTCATAAAAAAGAACAAATTCAAATTCTAATATTTATCAGTATTGCCAAGCATGAAGACCAGAGAGAGAGAGAGATCAACTATATACAGCTGCTAAAGGCAGTCATCAGCGGATTTTCATATCTTGGGAGCTGGTGTAGTCAAATTGAACTGACTAATAAGAGCCAACAAGTAAGAACTATCGGTTAAGTTGAGTCAATTTTCTTGTTGTCAGTCCATAGTTTAGTCACGGCATGAATACAGTTGTCAGCTTATCGGACTTCCGACTGATTTGCAATGACGTACACTATCGCTGTGGCTCTTGGCAACAAGCAACAGCTGCTTTCTGTCAGATGAGTCAAGACAAGTTAGGCAAACATTGCCACTGCATAAATTAGATCACATTCGCTGTGCTAAAAGTAGCTGAGGAAATAACCAAAGTAGAGCCCAGCAAACCAACCAAGAAAACTCAGAGCAATGGGAAAAACCCGCTTCAGCAGTTGTGCAAATAGAACAAGTAAGTAAATATGGATGGGTCAAGTAAGAATACTTTTGCTTCGAATGTTCTCGACCAGCAAATATGCTGCAAAACAGCTTGTAACTTGTAATATACCATTATATTTTTAGTTAGCAATAACCTTTGAAACTTTTCTTTGCTAACAAATAACCCAATAAAAAATATGTAGTCCAGTGTAATAGTCAATATTTTTCAACAATCATTTCCACAACTTGTCTACGCTTAGTTTTTCATCACTCTACCATTTGGAAATCTCGATTTATATAAGCAGCAACAACTTACAATATATATATATATATGCATATTTTTGTAATAATATTATACAAATTAGTATACCCTTTTGCTATCGATATGTACAGGGTAGACGAGTCGCGTGACAACTGCGCCAACTTCTGTTTACCGAGCAACTTGAGTACAGGCAGCGAATGGAGGAATACGACTACGAGTTTAAGGTCAACCATGGTTTTACTGTGGTAACTGTGAAATTGTTTGCCATGCCCCTCGCTATGGCGTACCTCTAAGCAGGCTAAACCTTCCCCCCACACCTCCCATTGCCCCTTTCCCCGCTTCACACCTCTGCCTCTGGGGAAGGAGCGTGGTTAGAAACTGTTGCCAACTTGTCTGTGGCAACCAATCGATTTTTCTATGCACGACGTGGACTTTGCTAATGCCAACTAACTAGCCAGCATGGCTCAGTCTCCTCCCCCCACCCCCCCCATTCCTCCTTACCCTACTCAGTTGGCCACTTAGAATGAGAGACGGTGACTAACAGTACTTTGCTGGCCATTGTTGATGTTGTTGCTGTTGCTGTTGTTGTTGCTGTTGCTGTTGCCGAGCTTCTATAGGTAATTATCTGTTGAGCCTTCAACAATCGCTGCTCGCGTGCTATGTGCCCCACCCAGCCCCTCCCCTCGAACGGCCCCCTCTCTCTCTGTCCCCATCGAAGTTGCCCTGTTGCTGAGCTAAGTAGCGAACAGCAAACTGAACCGGTCGATGAGTAATCATTAATCATGCGATATCATTAAATGTGCTCCGTCTCACAATCGCACACAATGCGCACACGATCTAAATCGCATTTGATCTGCTGCCAGCCCATAAAAAAAAAACGAAAAACAAAAAACAAAAAAACAACAAAAAAAACGGACAACGACTAACAGACACACTGCTACAGATAAGCCCTAAAAAAGTCACGTTTGGTGAAAGTAAGTCTTAAAAAGAGTGCAATTATTTTTGTGCGATCGAAAATGTGAACTATGGCAAATATTAAAATTATTTATGATTTTTACAAAGAAACATTAAAATAATATTAGTCAATGATGAGTTTAAAATATTTATTGAACAAAATCAACTGTTCAAAATTCTGGAAAGCGAACTCCGGCGGTTTTCAAAGTATATTGAAAACATAAGAAATACTCATAATAAGTTGTATATATTATATATTTAATAAACATTTTGGCTGACATTTCCAACAGACTAAATTTTACTTAATATATGTATATTAAAAAAAGTGTTACAAAAATACTTACAAATTACAATATAAACCGGCGGAATAGTGGATTGATAGTGACAGTGACAGTGACAGTGAACTTAAATTGGCAGAGATTCAACTTATTCTACTCAATATTCAAATATCATTTAACATTAGCCAGCAAAAAGAAAAAAAATATAGCTCATTTAAGATTGAATATATTGTAATAATTATAATAACAAATAAATAAAATAATACAAATTAGATATGTAAAAACAATTAAATACAAAAGATTCCCCATATTTAAATGATCCTATTTCACAATAAATAACTAATATAATAGTAAATAAAAAAATGATAATTAAAACAAATATGTTAATACAAAATGGAGTGTCAATATTTAGCCCATTTCAGAGTGCCTAAAAAAAAAAAAAATGGAAAACTATTTGTAGTACACATTTAATATATAATAATACTAATAATAAAGAAGTTCAAATAAATAAATTAAGCACATAATGGATTCCCAAAAGATTCACATTAAATAAATAATATAATAGTAAATAACAAAATGATAATAAATAAGTAAATACAAATAAATAAATAAAAATTAATAAATTTCAGAGTGCCCAAAAAAAGGGGAAACTGTTTTTATGTGTACTAAATTCATAAATATTAATAATAATAAATAGGTAAATAAAAATAAATGCGTCTATGATTTGAGAATTGCTTGCTTTGCCCTTTGCCAATTCTCGAAATGACTGGCAGGGTATGTTTATATATATATATATTTATATATATATATATATATATACATATACAATTGACGACACACAACCTCAAGCAAGCTACAAACCCAGTCCCCCATTTAGCCAACGGTACGTACAATCACCATCTACCATCTCCCCCCGTCACCCTCCCTGCCCCTGCCCACCTTTTGCACGTCATCCATCAGTGCGCGCCGATCCGTTTGCTGGGTACAGAAAATCACACGCTGCCGTCAGTTTGTCTGGCGCGATTTTTGCTTAGCTGCCTTTTGCTGCTGCTGCTGCTGCTGCTGCTGCTGCTGCCGTTGCTGTTGCTGGCCGTGTAATTGCAGGCACACAAAAAAACAAAAAGGTGGCACAAATGTCGTTTCCCTGTTGCCAGCCGCGACACACCCGCGACCGCACCACGAACTTGGACCCCATTTGCAAAGCCTCCCCCCTCCCGCCTTGCTCGGCATACCCCTCGCTAACCACAGGCTCAAGCTCTTGGCACCGACGGCACCTACTGCATTGAATTTTGTTGCTGTTTTATTGTTGTTGCAAGCTTGTTGCTGTTGTTGCTGTTGCTGCTGTTGTTGTTGCCATAGCGGTTGGTGCTTACGTAAGCGCAAAAGGCGGTAAAATGAAATGAAATTGTTGTAATGGGCGATTTTCATTGCGGCATTACACGCCAACAACTCTTACATAGTCAGTCGCACTAGAGATGTGTCCACAGTGCCTGCTAATTCGCGTACCGCAAGCACCAATAAAAAAATAAAATAAAATAAAAAATAAAGAAGCTGAACAGAAATCTTTAAAACTATCGGTTTAATTAATTAATTAATTAACAAATAAATTTTTTTTCTCTTTGTTTTCTCGTCTTAAGAAAACCTCATCAATTTAATGACAAAATATATTTTTTATTTAAGGTTTTACATGTATATAAATTACTGTTTACATCCATTAAATGTATACGATCAGTTGCAGTTTCTTTTAAAACAGTTGAAATATTAAAAGTTTACATTTTTACAAGTTTTTTAACTAATTTTTTATGTTTAATTCAAGCCAAATCATATTCAAATAGCTGCTTTATACTCACTCACGAGTCACGCGCTCATCTCTAGCGCGACTGAATGTATTTGTGAATATACATGCCCATTTCGGGCCATATCTGCACCCCCCACCCCCCTCCCCGCCCCCACTGCCCATAACCCCTGCCCCACAAGCCGCACGTTGTTTGTGAGCTCGACTGTTATGTGTATATTTGTTCTATAATTACAGCCTATTTGCGCTCTATTCTCGGTACACATGAAATTTTAATGGACCTCTGGCCCCTTGGACGGGCTGCCTCCGTCAAAAACACCAAGCTGGACATTTCCAAAGAAACGCTTTGCTCCACACACTCCACACACCGTTCAGGGCCTGGCCCACAGTTCACCGTTCCAATGAGACTGTGTCTGAGTGTGTGTGTGTGTGTGTGGTCTTAGTTGCTGTCTCTTGGCTTTCAGATTTAGTCATTTGGATCATCAGAGCCACAAGAGTTGTCTATGAATTCACTGCCACACGCACACAATTGCGAAACAAATAATAGCACCACTTCAACATTTTTTCTTACGAATGAAAAAAACAACAAATTTGTTTTAAATGTTAATTTTTAATATATTATTTATTTTTTATTTATATTTTCTCATAAATATAAGTGAACATTTGAAAAATGTACCAATTATTTGTATCGTTCATTTTCTGCCTTTTTCATACATTTTAATTAAATTTAAATGAGTTGAAAACGGATAATTTAATTATGGATTTTTGTTTACACTTTAAGTGGTGCTGTTATTCTTATCACCACTGTATGTATTCTAGGTGAAGCTTCTTTTAGCTGCTTTTTAACGTTTTTTTTTCTCTTTTTATTTATTTATTTTTTTTGCAATCTTTAATTTCTGCAAACGCTTTCTTTGTGCCTGCCTATGCATGCATGTACTTTGCCACTTTCTTTTCTCTGTTTTCGTGTGTGGCCTGCCCATCTGCCCATCTGTCCATCTGTCCATCTAGCCGTCTGTCCGTCTGTCGTTGGCTAATGGGTTATAAGGTGGGTCGCTGCTCTGCTCTGTGAAGCTGTCGCTGCAATTTGCGTCTCATTGCGGTAATTCAATGGCAGACCCAACATGAGCCATGCCTAATGACCAAATGCAAATCCAAACAGACAATACAGAAAGACATAAAGACATAAATAAATACATATATACATAAATACCTTTATACATACATATTGTGCATACACAGTGTAGTGGCTTCTTCTATGGAAAACGTTCTTCAAACTTGAGTCATGTATGCAATAGATAATTATTATTATTTTCTAGTGATTTGTTTTACTTTTCAGCTTCTATCTATATCCGTTCCACTTGGTTAAATGCTGAAACAATTGGCATGAAAATCGAGAGAACTCGACTGGGAGATACCCTTAACTCAGAACAGATAATAGTTTGTTTAGCATGAAAACATATTTTGATTAACAAAATCTTCGTTTCTTATCAGATATTAATAAAAAACCAGTTGATTAATAATGTGTCTGGGTATAATCTATATCAAATGCAAGGTTATATCTTTACAATTAAAATCGATTTATATCGGTAATCGCTAAGCGTGGGCACTTATCAATAAAAAGAAATCGACTTTATCTGTCTGTGGATTACTAGAACTTATATTATACACCATTCTTCACATTTTTAATTCAGGCTGTACAAAACCAAAGTCAATAATAGATTAGAACAATTGTTAAAACTCAGCAATTAAATATATGTATATCCTATAATGATCAAGCTCCAACTAACTTCAAGTGCCGCAAACCATTCCCTATTCAATATGTAAAATGCGAAATAAAAACCGGGCTGAAATCATCGTTAAAAACTGTTTAAAATTCCGACATGACAAAACGTGAATTAATTATACTCATTATATAGAAATGCAACAGCCCACGTTTTCTCAACGAAATCGATAGAAAAAAATCGCATATATAAATCTAAAAGCAAACAAATCAGGCTTATTAGAAGTTTTGCCATTGTTTCTTTGTTCTCAGCTTTGAACGCGGCTAACACAGATTTGCTATTGTAATTGTTGCACTTGTTCGGGGTCGATCCATCGAGTATAACTTTAATATATGCACTTCAAAATGAATGTGTGTGTGTGTGTTTGTATATGCATTTGTATTGGTTATACGATTCCACAACTATTTTATTGCATTTTATAAAGCAATTAGCGTAGGTTGCGGTGCTTTGTGCGTATTTTGATCTTAGTTAAGATTGCCTCCATGTATATACATATAAATACATATATATATATATATATATATATATATACATATATATGTCAACTTATGATCTCTGTATATGACAAATGATCAATTATAACGACCTCGAACTATAATAATTTCACAGTAATATCTCAAATCGAACAAGCTCACAACAACTAATTACTTTAATGCGATTAAAGCGAAATTTCGTCGAGAGTATTTACTGTAGCATGTATATATGCACTACAATAGAGAAATAAATCAATACATATACCAAACATTTTATACTTTATTAGCTTTTCGTGGAGTATAATTTCAGCACCAGAATTACGTTTTCAACTTTAAAAATGCTCATCGCCACTTGAATAGGATTCCACTGCAATTGCTCGCCATTATAAAATACATCTTTCTCATGCTTCTTTGTTGTATTATGTTTAGTTACGTTTTTTTTCCACTCTATGTTCGAGTTCGTTGAAATAATGGCAACAATGTTGCACCTCTTGAATAGAATATGCATCTAGTCTGATTATCTTATCTTTTGGAGCTCGACTCATAGTACTCGTTGATCGCGATTTTCTGTTATTTTTTACCATATTATTTTTTGTTTTGTTTATATTTAAGTAAGTTTCGCGTTGCAAAGAATCAGACAATTCTATATTTATTTTGTTTTTGCTAAATATGTTTTGATGTTAATTCGGTATAAATATATTTACCATGTTTATGTATGTCTGTCTACGCCTATCTATTGCCCTGTGCCACTGAGGTTCCCCTAAAGCCATTGACGTGGTCTATTATCAGTGGTGCTTGATAACAGCATCGTTCAATGTATATAAAATGCTATAAAATGTCGGCAGTCCGACTCTGAAAATGCAGTCTACATCTATTTCTATTGAGACCAGTGGCCACAGCAGGAAAAGATGGAATTAAATTGGGTTGCACTTACTTTATACATAAGTCTGATCCTGATCAAAGGCGAATCCTCTTCCGTAACTTCAGCTACCAACAATGAGGTGAATAAATAAGAATTAATTATATTAGACAAGCGAGTTGTTCTAATTCTAAATTATATCAGATCCGCAAAGCATCAATTACAGAGGAGGAACAATGCGAGTTGCTGAAGAAAGTAGTTGATCAAAGTGAAAATGTCGCAATCATACAGGAATTAAGAAGTCAGATAGATTTATTGAAGAAGAACAATGACAATTTGCAATCAATCAGGAATGAATTAAATAAGCTCAATTCACAGAAATGTGAGGAATTCAGAAGTGATGTAATCTCCAAACAAAAACTTCAAATCGATAGCGATGCAATCAAATTGCAGCAGTTGGAGGAACAATTGGAAGAACATATGGAAACCATTAAGGCAACGAATCAACAAATATCCAAATTCCAGGGCCAAATTAAAATCGATGCAATTCAATCGAAGGAGTTTCAAAAACAGTTGGAGGAAGATAGGAAAAACATTGACCAAAAGAACCAAGAAATATCTAAATTAAAAGGTCAAATTAATAGCGAGGCAGTCAAATCGAAGGAGTTTCAAAAACAGTTGGAGGAAGATAGGAAAAACATTGACCAAAAGAACCAAGAAATATCTAAATTAAAAGGTCAAATTAATAGCGAGGCAGTCAAATCGAAGGAGTTTCAAAAAAATATTGACCAAAAGAACCAAGAACTATCGAAATTAAAAGGTCAAATTAATAGCGAGGCAGTCAAATCGAAGGAGTTTCAAAAACAGTTGGAGGAAGATAGGAAAAACATTGACCAAAAGAACCAAGAAATATCTAAATTAAAAGGTCAAATTAATAGCGAGGCAGTCAAATCGAAGGAGTTTCAAAAACAGTTGGAGGAAGATAGGAAAAACATTGACCAAAAGAACCAAGAAATATCTAAATTAAAAGGTCAAATTAATAGCGAGGCAGTCAAATCGAAGGAGTTTCAAAAACAGTTGGAGGAAGATAGGAAAAATATTGACCAAAAGAACCAAGAAATATCGAAATTAAAAGGTCAAATTAATAGCGAGGCAGTCAAATCGAAGGAGTTTCAAAAACAGTTGGAGGAAGATAGGAAAAACATTGACCAAAAGAACCAAGAAATATCTAAATTAAAAGGTCAAATTAATAGCGAGGCAGTCAAATCGAAGGAGTTTCAAAAACAGTTGGAGGAAGATAGGAAAAACATTGACCAAAAGAACCAAGAAATATCTAAATTAGAAGGTCAAATTAATAGCGAGGCAGTCAAATCGAAGGAGTTTCAAAAACAGTTGGAGGAAGATAGGAAAAACATTGACCAAAAGAACCGAGAAATATCGCAATTAAAAGGTCAAATTTATACTGATACAATCAAATCGAAGGAGTTTCAGAAACAGTTGGAGGAAGATAGGAAAAATATTGACCAAAAGAACCAAGAAATATCTAAATTAAAAGGTCAAATTAATAGCGAGGCAGTCAAATCGAAGGAGTTTCAAAAACAGTTGGAGGAAGATAGGAAAAACATTGACCAAAAGAACCGAGAAATATCGCAATTAAAAGGTCAAATTTATACTGATACAATCAAATCGAAGGAGTTTCAGAAACAGTTGGAGGAAGATAGGAAAAATATTGACCAAAAGAACCAAGAAATATCTAAATTAAAAGGTCAAATTAATAGCGAGGCAGTCAAATCGAAGGAGTTTCAAAAACAGTTGGAGGAAGATAGGAAAAATATTGACCAAAAGAACCAAGAACTATCGAAATTAAAAGGTCAAATTAATAGCGAGGCAGTCAAATCGAAGGAGTTTCAAAAACAGTTGGAGGAAGATAGGAAAAATATTGACCAAAAGAACCAAGAAATATCGAAATTAAAAGGTCAAATTTATACTGATACAATCAAATCGAAGGAGTTTCAGAAACAGTTGGAGGAAGATAGGAAAAACATTGACCAAAAGAACCAAGAAATATCTAAATTAAAAGGTCAAATTAATAGCGAGGCAGTCAAATCGAAGGAGTTTCAAAAACAGTTGGAGGAAGATAGGAAAAATATTGACCAAAAGAACCAAGAACTATCGAAATTAAAAGGTCAAATTAATAGCGAGGCAGTCAAATCGAAGGAGTTTCAAAAACAGTTGGAGGAAGATAGGAAAAACATTGACCAAAAGAACCAAGAAATATCGAAATTAAAAGGTCAAATTTATACTGATACAATCAAATCGAAGGAGTTTCAAAAACAGTTGGAGGAAGATAGGAAAAATATTGACCAAAAGAACCAAGAACTATCGAAATTAAAAGGTCAAATTAATAGCGAGGCAGTCAAATCGAAGGAGTTTCAAAAACAGTTGGAGGAAGATAGGAAAAACATTGACCAAAAGAACCAAGAAATATCTAAATTAAGAGCTCAAACTTATACTGATGCAATCAAATCGACCGAGTGTCACAAACAGTTGGAGGAACATAAGAAATATATTTACTTATGGAAGCAAGAAGTATTCAATAAGAATCGACAAATATCCAAATTAGAAAACGATGTCATAATGAAATTGGAGAAACCCTTAGTTGGTTGCACTTCTTTTGGAGATGCTCTGGGTGTTCATAAAATCAGTTTTTCTCAATACTCCTTTGATGTCTTATGCGACTCGAAGACAGCAGGTCCTGGATGGACAGTCATCCAGCAGCGAGTCAATGGTAAAGAAGATTTCCACAGGAATTGGGCCGCATACCGTGAAGGCTTTGGTTTCTTTGATGGCGACTTCTTCTTGGGCTTGGAGAAGATCCACCGCTTGACGAGCTACAAACCCCATGAACTCTATATATATCTGGAGAGATCTTATGGCAGTATAGAATATGCGAGATATCAACAATTTGCCATTGCTGGCGAAAGCGATGCATACCGACTGAGTGTAAGTGGATTCAGTGGCAATGCTCACAGATTTGATGTCAGAATTGCACAATAATCAGAGATTTTCGACATATGATCGTGATAATGATAACTGGTATTATGGCAATTGTGCATTAGAATACCTTGGTGGATGGTGGTACCCTGACAATTGTGGAGATGCGTAAGCAAATGACTCTCTTCTTCATCTCTATTTATATATTAAACTGTTTTCTTCTTTTATTCTACAGTCGCTTAAATTCAAAGTACTATGACAGGATTAATGACTGGCATTATGATGGTATATATTGGTATGGCACAGTCAAAAATGTTAAAATGCTTATTCGCCCAACATATATATAAAAATGATACAAATGTAATATGAATTGTACTTTGGAATTGTAAATGTAATTAAAAATGAACTCTCAAATAATTAAATTGGCACTGTAATTATAACAATTTTTATGAATTTCTACTTGCGTGATTTCAACTCTCCGAAGGACAACTTTATAACTGTCCATAATTTCAAGATCTTCTGGTTTTTGAAGACTATAATAATTTCCTGGCAAATATAGATGTGTAACTAATAATAATATTTGTGCTCGCTTCGCTTATCATGCTGCTCGCTTCTCACACCTACTCGCCTCGTCTTATCAAATTTGCAGCCTCTAACTCCATATAATAAATTACTTCTTTGGGATATTTATCTTTGGAGCAGTTCACGATAGAAACAGATTTAATGGCTGACCTATTCAAGTGGCGAGGAGTGTAGTTACATCTATTCACGCATTCACAGATCTCTGGGCTCCACATAAGACACATCAACATATTTCTTTGCGTATCTTGCTATAGCTATGTATTTACAGAGATTCGGACTTGACTCAATCGACTTGGCTTTTGTTGCTGATCAAGAATATATATAAACTTTATTGGGTCTGATTTGCTTCCAACTGCCTGAATTGTTCAATTATTGGAATATACATTTTAAATGAAGATCAACAGATATTCAACAGATACTTCAAACTGAACTTTATAAGCATATTTATAAATGTTCATCTACAGTAGACACAATTCAAAGTATTCCCACTTATTTGTCTACTCTCTTTAAGATCGTCCCCTTTAAGATTTGAAGCTCATCATTTGTACTTATAAATGGGGAATTAAGTTGAATCGTTTCTAAAATCAGCACTAGCTTAGTTATGAATAATTAAATATCTATTATGTTTTGATGCTACTGCGAAATATATATATATATATATATATATATATATATATATATATATATATATATATATATATATTGAACTTGTGTAGGTATATTGTACTCATACGTGTGAGATGTCTGTCCACGCTTATCTGTTGCCGTGAACCTGATCCAGGTTCCCCTAAAGCCATTGACGTGGTCCATTATCAGTGGTGCTTGATAACAGCATCGTTCAATGCATATAAAATGCTATAAAATGTCGGCAGTCCGACTCTGAAAATGCAGTCTACATCTGTTTCTATTGAGACCAGTGGCCACAGCAGGAAAAGATGGAATTAAATTGGGTTGCACTTACTTTATACATAAGTCTGATCCTGATCAAAGGCGAATCCTCTTCCGTAACTTCAGCTACCAACAATGAGGTGAATAAATAAGAATTAATTATATTAGACAAGCGAGTTATTCTAATTCTAAATTATATCAGATCTGCAAAGCATCCAGGAGAGAGGAGGAACAATGCGGATCATATGCCTATAAGGCCATGAAACCACTGCTTATCTTCATAGAATCGATGAGGACAGAAGTGGAGAGCTATGATAATAAAACATCCATTAAGAACAGGGAAATTGAAGATCTTAAATTGAAGGTATCCCAATGTGAATCAGATACAATTAAGGAATTGAGAGAGCAGATTAATACGGGTTTGAAAGAACAGATCACCAACAAGGACAGCGAATTAAAGCAGCTACAGCTAAAGTTAGACCAGAAAAATGAATATGAAACTAGAATTCAGGAATTAAGAAATCAGATAGATTTTTACAAGAAGAACAATGACAATTTGCAATCAATCAGGAATGAATTAAGCAATTTGCAATCAATCAGGAATGAATTAAATAAGCTCAATTCACAGAAATGTGAGGAATGCACAAGTGATGTAATCTCCAAGCAAAAACTTCAAATTAATAGCGAGGCAGTCAAATCGAAGGAGTTTCAAAAACAGTTGGAGGAAGATAGGAAAAACATTGACCAAAAGAACCAAGAAATATCTAAATTAAAAGGTCAAATTTATAGCTGATGCAATCAAATCGAAGGAGTTTCAAAAACAGTTGGAGGAAGATAGGAAAAACATTGACCAAAAGAACCACGAAATATCTAAATTAAAAGGTCAAATTAATAGCGAGGCAGTCAAATCGAAGGAGTTTCAAAAACAGTTGGAGGAAGATAGGAAAAACATTGACCAAAAGAACCAAGAAATATCTAAATTAAAAGGTCAAATTTATAGCTGATGCAATCAAATCGAAGGAGTTTCAAAAACAGTTGGAGGAAGATAGGAAAAACATTGACCAAAAGAACCAAGAAATATCTAAATTAAAAGGTCAAATTAATAGCGAGGCAGTCAAATCGAACGAGTTTCAAAAACAGTTGGAGAAACATAAGGAAACCATTGAGGAAAAGAATCAACAAATATCCAAATTACAAAACGTGAAAGTGAAATTGGAGGAGAAACCCATAGTTGGTTGCACTTCTGGAGATGCTGGTGTTCATAAAATCAGTTTCTCTAATTACTCCTTTGATGCTTTATGCGACTCTGGGACAGCAGGTCCTGGATGGACAGTTATCCAGCAGCGAATCAATGGTAAAGAAGACTTTCAACAGGAATTGGGCCGCATACCGTGAAGGCTTTGGTTCCTTTAATGGCGACTTCTTCTTGGGCTTGGAGAAGATCCACCGCTTGACGGACTACAAACCCCATGAACTCTATATATATCTGGAGAGAGTTGATGGCAAAATAGAATATGCGAGATATCAACAATTTGCCATTGCTGGCGAAAGCGATAAATACCGACTGAGTTTAAGTGGATTCAGTGGCACTGCTCACAGATGCGATGTCAAAATTCAACCATAACGAGAAGTTTACGACATATGATCGTGATAATGATAACTGGAATGGTGGCAATTGCGCATCAATATTCTTAGGTGGATGGTGGTACCCTGACTATTGTGGATATGCGTAAGCAAATGACTCTCTTCTTCATCTCTATTTATATATTAAACTGTTTTCTTCTTTAATTCTACAGTCGCTTAAATTCAATAGTACTATGACTGGATTAATGACTGGCATTCTAATGGCATATTTTGGTATGGCAGAGTCAGAAAATGTTAAAATGCTTATTCGCCCAACACAAATATAAAAATTATGCAAATGTAATATGAATTGTACTTTGGAATTGTAAATGTAATTAAAAATGAACTCTCAAGTAATTAAATTGGCACTGTAATTACATCAAATTTTATGAATTTCTACTCATTTG